>JBAKGM010000001.1:23679064-23698950 GCA_037177215.1 Asparagus racemosus
GAAAACGAAAAGGGAGGAAGGAGGAGGAGGTGACCAGAGTGAGGGCGGAAAAAAAAAAAAAAAAAAAAAAAGAAAATGATCTCGAACCCTAGAAAATATTTTAGGGGTACGAAGTGAGAAAAGTTAGTTTTTCTCCCGTAATAGGCCTCTCAACTTTGGAATAATTTCTAGGCAAAAATCCTATGTAGTGCCTCATTTTCCTTCATTTTTTTTTTGTTTTTTTGTTTTTTTGTGCAAAACACCTGATTGTGAAGAAAAAGGTAAAAAGTGACTTGTCTCAGTTTTCTAGAAGCTACTTTCTATGTTTTTTTGACCAACTAAACAGCCCCTATCGCTGAAACTTGTTTACTGCATCTGCCCTTCCGTCGCTTGTAGAAAACATTGAAGCTCACTATAGGAACAATTTAAAAATGTTGTGGGATGTGCTTTTAAACATTGTTAATGACTAGTGTTTTTTTAAGCATTGGCCACCGACTCTCTAAATAAATTAAGTGGCATCATTACTTTCTCCATAAATCTACACATTCCTTTCTTTCAATGGTTCATTTTTTCCGTGTGTGTAATAAATGGCTAAAATACATGATTAGGAGGAGAAAAGAATGGAGGAGATGGTGGAAAGAGAAAGAGAGAGGTTGTTTATAAATTTTAGAACTTGAGGGGGGTAAATCTAAAAACATAGATTTGAGAGGTATATATAATAAAAAAATTTCCCTTGAAGCTTTCGCTTAAAAATTGACTCCGGTAATCAGAAAGGCCCATGTGTCACCTTTTACTCAAAAATGATAAATGAATGTCACTTTTAAGGCCAGTATAGTATCTTAGCCTTTTATAAATAAATGAAAGAGGATGTTTGGAAACTTTGGACTATAGTCCATTGGGATTAAAAGTTTAGATGTTTAATACAGAGGGTAGTTTATGATTGGCAAAATTATTAGACTAGTATATTGTTTATAATTGGCAAAATTACTAGACCGGTATATTTTATTGACCTTAAGTACAAACTTGGTATATTTTCTTGCTCCGACAACGATAAGGTATATAAAGTGGGACACAGTGACAACAAGACATTTTTTGCCTGGACACAAATTTCTGGCGATTAAACATCACATGACTCGTCATGTGATGTTGATGTGACTTCTTTCATGATAGGTAGTTAGCCTTATCACTTGAACTGAAAAGAGTTAAAAAAAATTAGGGCTCAAAAGCGTGGGGATCAAAGTGAGTGTTTGTCTTCCTCCTATTGGGTTAGTTGGGGATGAATTCTTCAACCTCAAGCTCTTGCTTAAAGTCAGCTTCAAGCATGGGTGGGAAGAAGCAAACAAGGGCTCAATAGGATGCAAAAACTATATAAAGGTGGATTGATATAGCAAAGAGATTAGGGATGAAGTTTTATATTTATGGTCTGGAATGCTAGTATTACACTTTTATAACTGATAAAAAATGCAGGAGGGAGGTTTTTTCTCACCCATAGATGGAAAAGAGAGGGGGGGGGGGGGATATGGGGTTTTCTCGTAACAGTTAGTTAAGATCCCGCTAAACCTTAGCTACATGAGCCCAATTAAGCCACGTAGATGCACATGACTCGTCATATGAGGTGATCTTCGAAAATTTGGCTTTGACCAAAAAAAGCCATCTTGGTCACCGTCACCCACTTAATATAACTTTTTATGGTCAGAGTAAAAAAATATACCAAGTTGGTACTTGGATACAGTGACAAAACCACCCTTAAAAGTAGGAGGAGAGAAGGAGAAAGAATGAGCTGTAAAAATGACGAATGTTTTTTGTCTTTTATCGGTCAACCACATGAATTTTATTCGCCAAAAATAAGCTAGGAATTATAATCCAAAATATTCAAATTATAATCTAAAAAATGAATTATAATTCACTTTGACCAAGTTGTCAAGCATGCTCTAGCTAGTTTCTTTGTTTAAAAGAAGAAAAGTGAAGGCAAAATGACACTTAAATATCCTATTATTTCATCATCTTTACACTTAAATGTTTTAAGTAATAAAAAGTATCACATAAATACTCTAAGTTGGCCACCGTTAGAATATGGTAAACACAGTTAAAAAACCCATTATGACAAAAATACCTCTCCATAAAAATTAATAAAAAGATGGAGGGTATGCATAATGGTAAATATGACAATAAATAAGGTCAATACAATTACAAAACTGTCACGGGCTAATCACATGGAAATATTTCTAGAAATATTCTTTCGTGTAACTAAGAGAAGTAACTAACGTGCCATTTTTTATACTTAGGATATTAAAATACTTTTTTTTATTTACAACTTAGAACATTAAAATAATTTTTTTACACCTTAAATAGGTGTAAAGTTGATGAAACAATAAGGCATTTAAATATTAGTACGCATCCACTCACGTGGCATGATAAGAGAGAATTTAACATTTTATGCTCCCATATACGTGCAAGCTGGGACGCCAAGCTCGCCAGCATGCACGGTGTTGGGGACGTATGGTTCATGTTACATGTGTTAGGACTGCCTAGTCACGTGAGGCATCCAACGTTCGCAACATTGTAGCCAGCTACCGCACGTGCTAGTTGCTATTCAACATGATTTCTATCCAACTTGCACGTGTTTGGGTCGCATAAAAAGTTTGGCATCGTAATGTGGTTCGTCACAATTCCCTCATTTTTCCTACACAATAATAATATGTTGACCATTCACTATGAGCACAATGATCATAGTAATTAGATGATGAGCTGAAGATTTAAAATCAGGATACCTTGAGAATTATTGAGATGATTTGAGGCTTATAAATAAATTGGGAATTAAGAATACGTAGGATTAATATATAATATTTGATGGAGTGTTAACTGAAAAGAAAATATAAGAAAAGTTGAAACTTTTGAAATAAAAAATATATATATATATATATAAGAATCAATATGTGAGTTATTTTATAGGGTAAATTTCACAAAACACCAATTACTTTGGGGTGTTTAGCAAGAAACACCTCCATACTTTGCTTTTCTCACTAAACACTAAAATGTTTTGGGAAAACTTATGACAATTAATTAAAATAATTTTACAATAAGTTTATGACAAAAATGTCATGAAAACTATCGACTTTTTTCTTTCGGGGAAAGATACAATCAAACTAGCTGTCAAGACATAAAAGATAGCTAGATCTATATATACAACACGCGACAAGTCTTAGCGCTACTTTTTCCTTGATAATTTTCTTTCTTCTTTTTTTTTTTTTAATTCACACTAAAATCAGTTCACATCAAAACTTACCTCATATGGAGACATGTTCCTCGGTGACGTATCCCTTTGATGCTGCCACAAACTGATCATCCCAAAAACCCACTAACTTTATCACAAAGCAAAAAAAGCACCATCTCCTCAAACAATCCAAGAAGAAGAAGGAGAACTAATGCGAAACCCAAATCATTCATCGTCATCCTCTCCAAGCTCCGGCCCAAAAGGAAAGCCCACGACGCCTTGCTGCAGCAAAGTGGGCCTTAAGCGAGGCCCATGGACACCCGAAGAGGATGATATACTGTCGAAGTTCGTGACGGAGGGAGGGGAGGGGAGGTGGAGGACGCTGCCGAAGCGGGCCGGGCTTCTGAGGTGTGGGAAGAGTTGTCGGCTGAGGTGGATGAATTATTTGAGGCCCAGCATCAAGCACGGCCCGATTTCTCCGGACGAGGAGGATCTCATCCTTAGGCTCCACAGGCTTCTTGGTAACAGGTGATTCTTCATGTTCTTCACTGATTGGTGTGTCACTGATATAATACACATTCATATCATCAGTTGTGTAATTTCAGATACCAAGTTGAACTCATCGGCTGTAGAATCTTGTTTGCTAGTTTATCTAGAGAATTTATTGGCTTGTTTTGTTTTGGATTTGTGTATGATTCATTTACACCATGTTATCTTTCTTATGAGTTCTTTTTTTTTTTTTTTTGTAGTTAGATTTTTATATGTGATATTTAGGGTTTGATTATGAATTGAAACTAGCTGGCTGGGTAGTCTTATGATAGTTTTTTAAAGAGTATTTTATATGTAGAATTAATGTGGTCTTTAGGGTTATCATTATGAATCTAATATAGCTAATGGTTAGGCTTCGGTTGCAATTTTACTAATTAATGAAGTTCATGCACCAACTTTTTTTAAGAGTATTTTAAATCTTCTCTAACCCTAACCCTAACCCAAACCCGAACCCGAACCCGAACCTGAACGCGGTAACCCTAACCCGAGCCCTAACATGAACCCTAATCCGAACCCGAACCCTAACCCGAACCCGAACCCGAACCCACTAACCCTAACCCTAATCCTAACCGGAACCCAAATAAGAAAGAGAGAAGGCAGAAGGGAGGATATGGGAAATCTTAGAGAAGATTTGGCAGGGAAATCAAATAAATGTGGGGGCCACATATCTTTAATTAATTAACCTATTAACTTAAATTTAACCATTAATTTAAATCTAACAGTGTAGAATGGCCATCTCACGTTAAGCAAACCATCTTACCATCTCACCCTATCGCTTTTATATGTATGTATATGTGTGTGTGTATACGTTTTCCTTGCAAATCTTTTCTCATGATAAATTCTTTCTTTCAGTTATTAGGGTTTTTTATGACGCTTTTCTCATGTATATATCACAATTTTTTGCTACCTTGTGCTGATTGCTTTATGAATTTACAATTATGTATTAATGAGTAGGTGGTCGCTGATAGCTGGAAGGATCCCAGGTCGCACTGACAACGAGATCAAGAACTACTGGAACACACATCTAAGCAAGAAGCTCATCAGCCAAGGAATTGATCCAAGAACCCACAAACCTTTGAATCTCAATAACCCTAACCCTAACCCTAACGATCTCCAAACACCCATGCCCCCTGCAAACCCTAATCCTACATCTTCTGAGCCCAATAGTAGTTGTCACCTTAATGAAACTGATATCAATAGCGGAGAGGATACAGGATTAATGCATTGCTTCGCTGAAGATGGCTTCTCCTACTTTCTTGATTCGTTGATTAACGACGACATGTTTGTGCACCAAGAGAACAATGAGAAAACATCAGATCAAGATGTCAGTGCTCAGTTTGTGAACTGCACAGGGAAATAATTTAGTAGAATAATGTGCATACTAATTAATATTGTTAATTAACAATTAACAATGTCTAATTCGTGTGTTGTGTGTAAGACTAGAACCTTGGACTATATAATGTAGGTTGATATACTACTGAATAAATTTGTCTATGAGACTATGCTTGTAATGAAACATCAGAACCATAGAATTTCTTAATATTGAGGTTTTTTGATGTTATACTCAGAAGTATCGCTTTCTTTCTTGATATTCTACTCAGAAGTATCGCTTTCTTTCTACTGAAATTACTGCTTAATTAAGTTTATTTGCAAGTTGAAATAAACATTTTCTGAGACATAAAAAAAGGGAGGAATGTTGGAGATTGCCCAAGTGTGCGATATATCTTCTTCGTGGTAAATTTAACATTTTTTAAGAAAGGGAAAAATAACATTTCTTCAACGGAGTTTATGTTCGTGTCTTAATTGATAGAAATATTGCCAAAGTGAATGCGAATAGCAGAAAAATTAATTAGTGTCGGTTTCTTATTCATTCACTGATTTCACTACACTAATTAAGGGAAATTGTCAATATTTTTGCATTAGGCACATACAATGTTTTAAAAAGCCTCCACCTAGAACACCTAGGCGTATGCTTAGGCCTAGGTTGTACCTGGCCTACCTGCCTAGCACCTAGCACCTGGACAGTACCTAGGCTACTTACCTAGATTTCGGGAGCACCTAGGGGAGTGTAGTCTGCTTTTGTGGATTGAACCTTTTAGGTCTTGATTGTAATTTCCTCTTTTGTAGTCTCAACGTCCTCCAAATTCATCCGGCCTCTAACTGTAAACATCTCCTCTTCCGCCTCTGACCCTCAATAAAACCTCCTCTACAATCAATTAAATGAAGAAAGAAATCCGCCTAGGCATCAGGCCGGTGCCTAGGCTTTATATACCATTGGTATTTACTATCAAAATTTGTAATTATAAAATAAACAATAGGAAAATGGTCTAGGCCCCGCCTCCCGTCTAAGCGTCTAGGTGCTAGGCGTCGGGTCCAATGCCAAGGCCACCTAACGCTTTCTGTAACTTTGGTACTGAATCTTCTTTGATCAAAGTATGTTTTATGGAGTTAGAAATAATGGTATACATGAAACCGGTTCAAATTAAGCAGGGACTTGCGGATACTGAATACAAGTTGTTAAGAAAATGACATTACATGAATGTTACAAATTAAAAAAGGGTAAATAACACTAAACCCCCACGAACTTTTATTGTTTTGCAGTAAACCCCTACGAACTTTCAAACTCGCACAAAAACCACAACAACTTTTGCAGAAAACCCTCGATATCTTTTGGGTAAATTACACTAAACCCACAATAACTTTCAAAATGTCTTTTTATGTTGTTTTCTGGTTGTAATTTATGGAGGTTTTCTGCAAAATGCAAAAACGTATTGGGGCTTTTCTGCAAACAGAAACGTTGTTGGGGGTTTAGTATGAATTTGAAGGGTTAACTGCAAAACGCTGAAAGTTCATGGGGGTTTAGTGTAAGTTACCCATTGAAAAAACACAAAATTGTCAGCTTGTAGTGTTTGCTTAGCTTGAGTATCATGAATTAGTAATGCTTCAGTGAGATCGTAATATACGACAAATAGTACAGATACTACAGCAGGTACTGGAGCAAGAAGTGAAAGGCTCATGATCGTTTGGGCCAAAAGTCAAATGACATGGGTTTGGACCGTTCGGTGGAATCCACTGCCCACAATGGACCCATCTACAAATTGAGAGGTGGATCAATTCTGACCTGGTATAGAGCTAAAAATTTGGCTAACAAAACCAGTTTAACCTTTGTTCAATTAGCCTCACATTCCTACAAGCAAATGATCGACTCACACACATGTGCAGGCTAAAGAAATCCAAAATTTTACACTTTGAACGCCTTAGAAAACTTTTCTCTCTGAAGTGGAGAGAGAGAGAGAGAGGTTGATAGAAATGAATGGTAGACAAAACTGGAAAAAAGAGAGCAGTTGAGGTTTGAAATGCAATCCCCAACCAAACATTCCAAACCAAAGGGTCTTCGCTACTGATCATTCGGCTTCAGCGAAAATATATGATCCATCGATAATAGGACTGTTAAATATTAATTACAACGAAAGAGACTAATTAGCGAAACTGGTATTGTAAATAATGCGAGTTGAAGAACAAGGCACAAAAGTGATATAGGGTTTAAGCCACAGGGGACTTGAATTAAGACATCTGGCTGCAATTAGTATTCACGTGATTGGAGGATCGGTAGCTTCCTCTTCCAAATCCTGTTATAGATATCTTTGAGAGGGAAGATAGAGCTCAAGTATTTAGCAAACTAAGCATGATGAAATGCTTGGCGAATTTTCCCGTGAAGGGCACTAGAGCTCCCCTTGCTCCTCGCAGAAGGCAGTTTTTGGTTCAGATTTGGCTAGGAGATTGGGAATCTGTTTGCATCAAGGAAACAGAGTGCTCGCAAACGAATTCTGATGCGTATAACACATAACTGAAATTACTACACAACACGGCTCATTAGATATCAGTTCCGCATTCCCTAAACACCAGAGAAAGCACAATAACCATCACAGCACTACAATGTTCAATTATGATCATCAAAATCTCTGTATTAACACACCACAACTATCTGTAATATTGCCTTCTATTTCTAATATATGAGACCAAAGTCACCTCTCACTATGAATAAAGTCGATACAATCCATGGTTATTAAATGGAACAATTGGGGTAGAAATATAAAAAAGATAATAATAGGAAACCCGTGATAAGGCACCCTTCGATAAAAAGAAAAGAAAAAGAAAAAAAGATCAACAAACTTGAGATGATTGACTATTAATGGCAACTTGCAGATCGATGCCTCAATATCTTGTGAATGGCTACTGCAAAATTGAAAGAATCTGTCTGTCTAAAGAATTTATCGGTAGTTACGGTATGTAGGAGTGTACATGCAGCTCTCAGCAAAATCCACCAGGTTGCTTGGACGAGGGAGATGGCTGGCCAAGCCTAGAAAATAACGACGTATAGTGAGTTAAAACACAAGAACAAAAAGTATCAAATCATTAACTGTTCAGTTAGCTGGAGTGAAACTAACCAAGATCGTAAACTTTGGCAGCAACTTTAGCAGCAATATGGGCAGATATCTTTCTGATGTTTGTGAAGGGTGGATAGATCAGTCCCTTATCATAGTTCTCCTGTGTCACCTGTGAAGCCAATGCTTCCGCTGTTCCAGCAAACGGAGAAAAATTGCAATTACTGACTGATATATCCATTTAGCGATTTTTATATTGCAGGTTATTACGCATAAGAAAAATTCCTCAATTATAACTAAGTTGTGTATTAGTCTACTTACAGGCTGCGAGAAGCATGTCTTCGTGTACACGGATAGCTCCAGACATTACTAGACCAAGACCAAATCCTGGGAAAATATAAGCATTGTTTGCCTAATAGGAAGGAAAGCAAGCAAATACATTTAAATATCAGTACTTATCAACATGCAACCATGCGGAATCGAGAACCATATACAGGTCAAGCTAACACAAAACCTGTCCAGAAATGTATGTTTTGCCATTATATTCAACAGGAGGAAATGGACTGCCACTAGCATATATTGCACGCCCCTGCAGAAACAAAATAAAAGATTTACCAAGATATCTTCGCATTTTGGTAGAGAAAGGATATTATTATCTAGTAACAGTGGCCTTTTACCTCACTCCAGGTGTAGGCCTGTTCAGCAGTACATTCAGATTGTGAAGTTGGGTTTGAGAGGGCAAGAATTATGGGTTTCTGCATGTCACACAATGACATCATTCGGTTTGTTCTGGATACCAAATTGAATGGTGATCTGCAGGCAAGAGATTTAGAACAACATAAGGATAACAAACCTCATTGAAGGAGGCCATGGCCTCCACCACTTCCTGAGTGAACGTTTGTCCCACTCCAGATGATCCAATCAGCACAGTTGGTTTAAGCGTCTGAGAGAGATCAAAGAGAATATTATAATAATAAAAAAACTCAGCCAACTTTTTTTTTCATCAACCAGGCATACAGGATCAAACAACAAATTATGAGGATATTAGCAAGTGCACGGACTTGGAATAAAAATAAATGTAGAAAGCTAATTTTGTTGTTCAGTCACTGCAGAATACTATAAGAAAATTGGAACATCTTGCAATTCGGCTAGGGAGCATTACTTGCTCTAAAGATAAAAGCTATTCCCTACAGAAAGTCTGATTACTTTTTCTTCTACACTTATATTATCTAGAAGGAAGAGCAGATCCTCGATTGCAGAAACTTAAAGTGCATGATTAATAAGGCGGGGTAAAGTTTTCCTTTGCCCCAGCAAACCTTGGTTTTATGGTGAACCTTCTGTAATTCATAGTTCTCTCAGAGGAATTCTGCACCAAATCAAGGGGTTGGAAGGCTGGGCTTTTCTTATGGAATTTTTTACTATAATTTTGTTCTGAGGCTTGATCTCATCTTCCGATGGGGAAAAAATGCTTAGATGATAATAAAACGAAAGTAAATATTATAAGGAATTCCCCCGTTCATGGACCAAAAGGCCCAAATCCCATGCTGTCCGCAGTAATAATATGAGGAATCATGTTTCATTACAAGTAGGAACATTATCCACCTTCTAATCATGATAGAAGCAGGCCAAATTTGTTATTGTACTAATGACCTCACAGAAATAACTTAAAACATGCGGGGAAAAATGATATTTGGAAATAGAACAAAAATAAAGATAAGAAAAGAGAATGCCACATCTTTAGATGAAACAAGTTCGCACCTTTACAGCATCAATAAGTTCTTTGACAGGTTCATGCTCATGAGCCCAAGGTTTTTTGAATTGTTGAAGGGACTCCAGGCGTGAACTAACAATCAATCCCTACAAAATAATTTAACTTTAAGCTAAAGTGAATATAATAAATTCCTGTTTGAGACCCTCTATACATGTGTGGGTGCATGGCAGAGCTAAACATTTCATGTCATGCATTTGACACCAATCCATACCTTTGAATCAACAAGCCATATCTTCTTGCGACACTCTTCAATTGGAGCCTTTGTCTGCAGAAATTATTTTAAAAAAACCATTGGAATAAAGTGAAACATACAGGTTTAGTTATTTCACAAGAACTTGCAGGTAGGAAAAATATCCATTTGAGCTGTTAAAAAATGTTGAGATTATATACCTGCTTTGACATCTCAAGAGCTATGAGTTCTGCAATACCAGTACCAGCCTGCGAGAGCCAAAGAAATATGTGCTGAAAATGACTTCACCAGAGATGGTGACACAAATTTAATTCTGAATGAAAGACTACAGTCTACATAACAAGTTTCCAGTTGCGCGAAGATTAAGTTCAAAAAATTAAAAACTGAGGATAAGCAAAGCTATATTAAAAGTTGAGGTCTAGCACATGCATTATCTGCAACTCAGTGGTATGACACCCCGAACTGCAAGAGGTGCTCTATGTTTAGAAGATCCTCAGGCCGTTCTTTCGAGACATATTTATGACTTGTTTAAGTATGGTACTTCCCAGACACATCACCCATTTACCTCCAGAAAGAGGCAAATAATCATATGACACTGAGCTGTTCTTCAAACTGGGATTGTCGTCCTTGAAGTTTACCAATCAACTATAGGTTTCAGGACAGACCCTACAAATGAACATGAACTTTTGCCAACTTAAAGTACAGTGGCAACGTTGGTTGTTAATAAAAGCAGATACAAATTGCCTTCTTACTAGTTATCTAAGGCAACCATAGTAGCATCAGAAGTGCAGCGGCAGAGCCAATGTACTAACATAAGTGCACTGGCTGGGCAAACATACTAAAAATCGAGCAGTATTCCCCCAATTTATATAGTTGCTGCTTCATATATTGTACGCATAATATTAAAAAAACTGATAGTGATGCATCTACAGCAAGAAGCCAAGAACGGCGTTGGCAGATAGCCAGCCTGGGGTAAAGTAACTAGCTTGTTAGCATGTAAACATAACAAGTGGCAGGAATCATCCATTAAACTTACAAGTGGCAGTAAGCATGGCAAGCCATTGTGTTTCAAATCATATATAGTCTATTGAGGCTCTATGTAAGGAAAATGGAACATTTAATTACAGGATAATTACATTGGTTTCTGATTGATTGTCAGCAAATAGTCGGGTTAGGCAATAGTAGAGGTGATAAAGAAATGGAAAAGTATCTAAGAGCAATAGAGAAGGGTTGACCTCGCCGGCTCCAAGGAACAAAAATTTGTGGTCTCCCAAAGTTCCGCCAACCAACTTCAATGACGCAACAAGCCCGGCAAGGACAACAGAAGCTGTTCCCTGCATTTAGCAAAGGAAACAGACTAGTTCAGCACCATCTCATGCTTTAGTTGTTTTAGCAAATTATGAATTCGCCAAGGAATAAACAGGAAACATTTGACTGTCACCTGAATATCATCATTGAACACTAGATGGGTCTTGCTGTACTTTTCAAGCAATACAAAAGCATTATGGTTAGCAAAGTCTTCAAACTGTGACACGAAGAAATAAAGAAGATAGATTAGGCATAATTAATAAAACAGATGTTGTATTTTGTAAACATTTCTCTAGATACCAAGTATGACAACTAACCTGTATCAGGACTTTCTCCCCATAGTTCTGCTTGACAGCAGACATAAATTCATCTAGAAGTTCCGCATATTCCTGATAGAATAAACGTAATTGCAACTATTCAGCATTAAACCAGCTACTGACTTTTATAGGAAATTACATATGAACTGAAGTATTTGGTACCTCGCCAGTAGCACGCCTTTGCCTTAAGCCAATATAGAACTCATCATCCAACAACTTTTTATTGTTTGTTCCCACATCAATAGTGATGGGTAAGCACTGTAATGCATACAACAATGGTTAAAATAACAAAGAGGCATCGTACAAGATTCATTTAACACAAATATGAATACAAAAGGTAATTAATCTTAACAAAAGACTTTGTCAAATAAAATCAATGGAGGTCAATGGAAATGAAATGCTTACTGCAGATGGGCGGAGCCCTCCAAGAGCAGTATATAGAGAAAGCTTGCCTACAGGGATTCCCATACCCTTCATGGTTGAAAATAATTTCTCAGAGACAACTCAATAGGAAATTCAATAACCGATTAAATTATTATTTTATGGAAGAGACAAAAATTACCTGGCAGCCAAGATCTCCAAGACCCAAAATACGCTCACCATCAGTAACAACGATAACTTGAATCTTCCTCTCAGGCCAGTTCTTCAACACTTCGAGGATTTTTCCCCTGTACGAGACACAATTCAATGAATACAATTATAATTTATAAATATGCACGTAGACAAATATAAAACATTTACTCAAATTAGAAATCATACTTCTCTTTCAAACTGATGTAAACACCCTGTGGTCGGCTAAAAATGCTCCCATACTTCTGGCAAGCCTCGCCAACTGTTGGTGTGTAAACAACAGGAAGCAACTCTTCAACATTATCAATCAAAAGCTTGTAAAATAGCCTCTCATTCCTCTCCTGGAAGACATAATTTTGATCCATTGTCATTGACATAAAGTGAAATCATGCAAATTCTAAAATTGAAGAAATGAACCATAACATAAAATACCTGAAGATCCATCATTGCCATGTAACGTTGCAAAGGGACTTGATACTGGCGAAGAGTGTTCATCAGTTTCTTTTCCTGTGAGAACAAACCGTATAATGAAGTCACTTTAGCAGGAAAACAGATATGATTGTTTCCTAGAAGAGAAGGATTCAAACCTGAAGTTCTTGAGAGAGAACTACCGGAGGCAACAGGCCTCTGATGTAGTGAGCATCCCTCTCTTTCTCAGTAAATGCTAGCCCTTTGTTGTGGCGTGGATCTCTCAACAAAGAGTGACCACTGATGAAAAAGAGAAGTCGTGTTAATTAATGTGCTCAATAAAAATATACGTAATGAGCAGCGTAAACTAATTGATGCTAAGTTCTTGCAGTTTGCAAATGCCACGATATTTTAAAAATTGCAACATGAATTATCACGTGAAATTTAAATAAATGAAATCCAAACATCGAGAACTAAATGAAGAAGGACGTAGCTTAGGATAGTTGATTAGAAAACTAGAAGGTAAATAAGGCTCAAAATGGGAAATTTTCATCTAGAAGAAGTGATAAGTTAGAAAGGAAAATATAAAAAAGGTAAGGTAATATAAACGCTTCAATAAATCTAGAGTTAGAATAATTTCAAGTTAAAATATAGCGCTATAGCTCAGAGACAAAGTACTTTTTCATCAAGATATTTATTAGGTACTACGTATCTTGTGCGTGAACACATATTTGCCACTATCCTTTCATTCGTTAGAACCTCTTTAATGAAAGAGGTGGCCGAAACTCAAAAAATTGATCTTTAAATTTATTTTTGCCTCAATATTTATTGATCTGAATCACAGAATATTAATCAAGATGTGAATTCTCACGGCAGGCTAAGATTTGTAGAAAGCGCGTAGTTAGTAAAGTTGTACTAGCCCACCAAATTGTACTACTGTCGGAAGTTAATTCTTCATGTGAAAAAAGCATGGTAAACAAAGTCTTTTCTATAAACGCTATTATTTGTTTTCAGTATTTGCTAATTAGAATCGTGCTATTGTTAATCAAGCTATGAATTCTCTCAAACTTGATTGCATACTGCAAAATTTGTAAGAATATAATAGTAACCAAACTATTTAGTATTGTAAAAATTAACCATTCATGTGAAAAAGCCTGGTAAAAAGTTTTCATATAAAAATAAAACAACGAAAGAGCAAAAAACCATACCAGGTGTATTGGAGCCAAAACACTTCAGGTCTTTAGAGCCTCTTTTCTATAAATGCTGTTATTTGTTTTCAGTATTTGCTGGCAGAATTATGCTTAGTAAATCAAGCCATGAATTCTTACCGTCTGTTAAACTTTATTACACAGTTCATTATTTGTAAAAGTATAGTAGTCACCAAAATATTTACCACTGTCAAAAGTAATTCTTCATGAGAACAAGCCTGGTCAAAAACCAAAGCAACTAAAAACGTGGTTTCACGTTTTCCACAGCCTCCAACGACTCGATAACAAGAACGATACGCGTTATTTAAAATAGAATTTAAGAATGGGCCCCATCTTTCATATAAAAACAAATAAAATAAATACCTATCTATTTTAATCTTCCTTTTTTAAGAAGAGATCCTTAGATTACAAAGGAATTGCAAAAAAGAACTCATGCAAAAACAAAATAACTTCTAAGAACAAATAAAATAACTCGTCAGCTTCATGAAAGAAGTTTGCAGATCCAAGAAATGATTAAACAAAACAAACTGTTTATTTCTATGAAATCGGCTTCAACCAGCTCTAGCGATAACTCTTTCGTATCGACTCAATTCAAAAGAATTCAACAAGCCACGGTATTCACAAAAAAGAATCAAGCTAAACAAAATCCTATATTCCTGAAAATGAAAATGATTTGTTAGTCTCCGCGTGGTCCAATAATTTAGGAGTGATTCAATAGACCAAGGCTTGACAAAGTGTGGAATATAAAATTAGAACAACTTGGATTTTCTCGTCAACATTCACAGGAATCTGCGGATTCAATAAAATAACACTAATAATAAAGAGTATCAAATTCCAGATCCAATTGAAATATTGAATATAACCACAACACTCCACAATAAGGGGCAGTTTGGTTGATCTCCAAAAATCAACGGCAATCAAATAGGATAAGTAAATTAATAAAACTTGTCATCCATTCATTTTCTCTTAAAATTGTGTGATATCCTCATGATGAGGACTCATCTCCTTTTAGAAGGTGAACCAAAGAAAAAAAGTCCAGGAAATAGATTTTCTATAATAGGTTTACTTATTTTTTTTCACCAATCAAACAGCCCCTAATACGATATTTACAAGAACGACACCAATAAATGGATGACAAACTAATAATTTTGCAAAAACAAAAGCTGAAACAGCTCGATTATTACAAAATCGAAACCAATAAACATAAAAAACAATGTCAAGATCCGCTCATATCGATGAAAAAAAAACAAATATTCGAAGTATAAAATTTCGGATCCAATTGAATATTGAATATAGACAGAAAGCTCCACAAAAGTTCAGTATTTACGAGGACGACACCAAGAACTGGACAAAACTAACGAATCCAAGAGAATCGGAATGTCACTGAAAGAAAGCTGAACAAGTCGCTTATTACCAAAACGAACCAATAACCATAAAAAATTTCAACATCCTCAGAAATCGATTAAATAAAAAAAAAAGGCATTGTAGAAATTAATAGTATCAACTTTCAGATCAAACCACAACAATTCGATATTTACAAAAAAAGTACAAAGAAATAGACAGCAAAGCAAACTAAGCACTCTTCAACTTGATTAAAAAACGAAAGAAAGCTGTACAACTTGATTATTGCAAAAACGGAGCAAAAACATTCAAAAAATTTCATGATCTACTCAAAATCAATAAAAGAAGAAACAGCATTGCAAATAAAAAGAGAAATCAAATAAATAAATAAAAAAATCGAACCTCGCAACAGTGACGCTCCAAGGAGTGACGACGTGATCCTCGGTGGCGCGATCCTCGCCGTAGGGATCCTGGACCCCGCCGCCGATCGCCGACTTCTGATCCACAACCTCATCGATCACGTGATCCATCACGAGCGCCGCCGCCTTGACCTTCTCCCTCTCTCCTCTACCTCCGCTACAAACCGTCACCGACACGCTCCGGAATGCCGGATCCCGATACGAACTCACTCTCAAATCTTTGCCTCTCTGCGATCAAAAGCAGAAGCTTTAGCCTCCCTTTTATAGCGAAATAAAGAGGAATTATTATTATTATTATTCTCGTATAAGGAAAATGGAATGACTCATCAGAGTCACGTGGTGGGCATATAAATAGCGGGAAAGTGAGGGGGTGGAATGAAAATAAAAAGCTCACCAGAAAGGAGGCGCTGCTGCGGCTGAGATTGAGGGAGAGCATGGCTGGAATTTCAGAGCGAGGCCCGCGTTTGAAGGAGGGAAGAGAGAGAAAGTGGAGGAGAGAGAAAGAGAAAGAGAAAGAGTCTTCTGGAGATGCAGCCTCGCTATTTGTAAGCCCGATTGAGCTGGCAATATTAAATTAGGTGGAAGATCAGCACACGCCCTCGCGCTGTAATTTACTTGCTTTACAGTGCTAGTTTGCAAAAGATGAAAGTCATTTGGGTTTTTCAGATAGGCCCCTTACATATTTCACCACTTTTTAATTAGTCCAACCCATCAAATCGTTAATATCGTCATTCGTGCCCAGTGAGTTTTTTGGTCCAATTTTAGTTGTCGTTCAGTTAATGATTCACCCATCAAAATAGATTATCTTTTTACCCTCAGGTTTTTTGGAGGAGTAGATAACCCAAAATATGACTGAATAAAAGAACAAAATTCATATATCCAATTCAAAAAAGATAGGATGATAGGTTTAGGAAAAAAACAAGAAGAAGGCTTATGTTTGGACTCAAAAAGGAGTTAAGATTTGGATTTAGACTTAAAATTGTATATAGGTTAAAAAAAAGAGTCAAATAGAAAAGTTAATTTCACTTAAATTTACCTGATCTGAATAGTAAAGTGGAACTAGTTTGGATTTATATGAACTGAATGTTCAATTTCAACGAGTTTGGGGACTAATTGAAGATTATTAAAGAAGTAAGGGCAGAATCAAAAACCAAAATAATTTAAGCTAAGGGGTTAAAAGTAATATTTTCATGTGCGAGAAACAGACGAGCGGTGTGGTGTCTTTACAATCATTAGATCTTGACCGTTAGATGAAAGAGCGTGGTTTAGTTAAAGTGAGAATGAAGGTAGAGGGGAACGCTGAAAAGGTGGCTAGTGTCAGTGCGTCACGATATTGAGTCCAGATCTGTACGCGGCGAATCTTCTGCTTTTGGTTTCCGCGCGCGTGCGCTTTTTTCATTATTTTATAATTTCTTTCTTGTTTATAGCGTAATCGGTTTATTTAATTAATCACTTACGTGCCTAATAATGCTTTTAACTGTCTTTTCCTCCCTCGTCGGTGTTCTTTTGATTTTGTGAAAGTTGTGTGGATTTCTTTTGTTGACAAACAACTCTACCAACCCTCCAAAACTTGTGTTAGAATTTCTTCTAGATGTGATATATAATTTAAAACACGGTTCCATTTGCGTGAAGTTTGGGTAAAAATGTGGATTTTGATAAGTTTGCTAAATAATTATCGTAAGAAATCCACTCTCACAAGAGATTACATTGTGATTAATTTTAGAAAATTAGTTTGAATTTGGGGTTTTGGGGGTATGTTGTAATGTACATATGGTTTTTCTTTATAATGTCTTGTAAAATACCTGTTATGAATATTAAAAGATATTTCTATGAAGTTGGACCTTTTTTTTTCCCTTTATTACGAAGTGGGCTCGTGTACAAGAATATGCAGATATTATTTCACTTCTGTGTGGACATGTATATGGGTATTGCGCTAAAACTAAAGATTATACTTGAATTGTAGGTTATTTTGCTCGTAGGCATAGTGATAGAAATGTGCTCATTAGAATTGAGCCTTTGATTCTTTATATAATTTCGTGTAGTTGGAAAGAATTAGGGGTCTATTATATATAATTAGGAGATGGAGTCTCATCACGATGAAGAGTAATTTGTATCACATTCGAATAGGAAGTTGGGCTAGGAATATTGATTTTTTATTTCTCTATATATAGTCTTCTATTGTTACAGGTAAACCGAGAAGAAGAGAGACATTACTCTTGTATAATAGCAATGATTACTTTACAAAATCAGTTCAATGGACCCTTCAAGGATGAAAAATAGTAAGAAGAAAGGGCATGAGCTGCCATTAGCCATGCCCAATAAATTAGGAATCCCTTTAAATAAACACAAACTAAGGACAGAAGTTACTTAAGAAATTAGGGAGAATAGTTAAGACTTTCTCTATCAGAAAATGAACACAGACAAGCCATCAAATGTTTCAAACTATTACCTTGACTAGTCTCAATCCGTGAAATCAAATTTGGAAAGAAATGACCAACTCCCAAATTGGCCGTATCTTAAATTTATTACAAAACTGATTACGTAAGTAGTATTCATGAGAAATGACATATTTCATTTGAATGGTATTTGGAAATCAGTTACGTTGATAAATCTACGTGTGAAAAATAGCAACAAAACGTGCATGCACTTGCCATTAGTCTTGCCTCAAAAACGAATCTTTTAATAAAAACAGTATTTCCTCTAAAAAAAAAAAAAAACAGTATAAAGCGAGAAGAAACCTAACGCCAGTTAGGAAACAGTTGAGTACTTGGTCTATCATGCAATGAACACGTATAAGCCATCAAAGCTTTCGAGCTAGCACAAAATAAATAAATAAATAAATAAAAATAATAAAATACATTTAAAAAAACCCCCTCTAGCGCTTAGTATTTGGAATTTCACGTGTGAGTAAATTTCATGTAGTATAAGTTAAGAAAAAGCAATCAACTTAAATAGAAAGTTAATGCAAATATATAATATATTCAGGAAAAAAAATAAGGTATTTTTCTGACTAAAATAGTCTACAAGAATTTTGTGAATAGAATGAAATGGAAGAACGTGATTAATGAAGCTGACTTCAAAAATTTGCAACAAAGTCTTTATTGTCATTTTATTTTGGTGTAGAGTCCACAATAGTTTATGTTAGGTATTTTTCCATATTTTTCGCACTAAACTAGGGTGTATTTGGCAACTTTGTGAAAATGAGCCAAATTTAGTTTTAGAACGAGAAGCTATTCTAACAAGCCCCTAACATTACCCTTATTTTCTAACAAGCCCCTAACTTTATTTTTCCATGACAAAGAAGCCCCTAACTTTATGGATATAAGAACTAAGTGCTATGTGATTTACCTAATTGTTTCTGTAATAATTGTTAATTTACTTCATTCCCGTATCAATTCATCTCTCAAGTGTAGGTTCTTTGTTGTTAAGTCATGCCATAATTCTCCACCAAAAAGAAAACAAAATGCAATCATGCATTTTTATGGTTTCATGCTTGAGACAAGTGTACCCATGGATCTTCATCAAAGATTTAAGACTCCATCCTCAAGCAAATATTGATCCGACCTCGTCCTCGAGCAACCTCATTTATATTCTATAGTATCTTCTCCTTCATTCTCTCGTGTAAAGCACAACATATTCTCAAGTACATTGTTTACTAATACACTTTCAAGATTTTGGAGGTAGAAAACATCATGTGTTGGCATCCGATCAAATGCATAAGATGCATTAATTAAATCGACATATTGAGCATAGAACTTTTAGAAGCAATTAGGATAACAAAATGCATAAAGTATTCCTAAATACTACATTATCTATTAACTATTCTCTTCCACTTTAGCCCAATAGAGTCACCGCTGCTCTTCCGTGTGATATAAAAGGATGAGGAGGTGGTGCTTGCTCCCGTGTCGCATATCCCTCAGAACTTGTAGGTATGTTGAAGCCCATAAAAAGTTACGGCTGGAGAGCAACTTCATTTCCTCACAATTAAACAACGCAGCTTAAATTTTTTTTCTCATGATTTCGATGTTGATTGTAAAATCATTCTAGTATTGGAGTTTAAATTTTTTTTTCCTAGCATCTTATTGTAACTTTTTAGGCATGAAATACTAAAATTAATTAATGGAATACATATAATAAACGGACGTGTCATATCACTAGTAGAATTTTGACCATCCTAGACGGAAATTTCCGTCTAGGATACTAAAATATCCGTCTAGGATACGAAAT
>JBAKGM010000001.1:23701308-23727540 GCA_037177215.1 Asparagus racemosus
ATTGATAAAAGGGTCTCTCTAGGATTATAATCCTAGAATCATCGAGGGGAATGAGGTTAAGCCCATAGTAGAGGTCATTGACGGCGGGAACCTAACCTTTTGGTTGATGAGCTATTCTCATGATAAAGGTTCAATGTGGTAGAAGCAAGATGAACTAGTGATTCTCATGTGGAGCATTGACTTCTGGAGTTTACTCTTTTGTAGCGTTGGATGCATTTATGACTTGCACCATATTAGCTACACCCTCATTCCTATGATGGCAGTGCTCTATTGATGTGACTGGGTAGGATGAGTTTTATTCTTAATAAGTCTGACCTATGTGGGGAATACATACTAGACACAGTATCCTTGGAAGACTTACCTACGTGAGAGGAACCGAGAAGGCCGCGGTTGGAGGGACTTGGGGCTGATCCCTAGCAACTCTCATGAGACGGTAGTGTGAGCGTGGCCATTAACGCTCCAACCCACTCGCTCATAAAATGGGTGCATATTGTGTGTGCTTTTGTTAATATCTGATAAAGGGTTATAATTCAAGGTTCGTCCATTATATCTCTTAGATTACGACAAATTTCACTAAGTAAAGGTTCAAATCTAAAAGCTAGCGTTACCGAATTCACAATATCAAATTGCCCGACATATTTTTCTTTACTGTTTTATCTACTTGATTTTCTTTTCTTCCTCGAAACTCAACCTTTTGGGGGGTGATTGCTGGAAAACGTATTTTCTTAGTAAAAGATTGAGTTTCTTTCTCCTAATTTATTACCATAATTGTTAATATTATTTTGTCATAATTATTGATTATTATGGTTACTTATTTTAATTATTAATTTCCCATTAAACCTATTAATTATCAAAATATTTGGTATGTCATTAAAAAAATTTGTTGGTTTCTACCTATATAAAGGTAGTGGCGGAGAACTTCTAGCAGGGGAGAAAAACAGCAATGAAAAAAAACTAAAAGAAAAGAAAAGCTTTATACTTCTCCTCTTGTATAATTTTCTCATATTTATTTGTTATATTTTCTGGGAAAGCATCTATTGAGCAAAGAGGCTTGAGAATCGCAGTAACCTCAAGTGTCGGCTATCTCGGGGAGGGAGGGGGGCTTTTACTGCTAGTTCACGGTTGCATTGATACGTCTCTGTGAAGGCAGCAACTGTTGTTCTAGGGCAGTGATATCACGACTGCCCCCCTTACAGGCCAACGATCCCTTTCTCTATCTTACTTTCTTATAATTGATTATTTACACTTTTAATGCTTTGATACAAAATATCCAACTGTAACTAAGATAGCAAAAGAAATATATAACAATAAATAAAGAGATCTCTAGAAAGACAAAGTTCAGCTACATCTATCTACAATAAAATGGAGTAAGAAATATATTATAGTCTGGAAATGCCATATGTGGCTCAAAGAAAAGTCCAAAACAAGTAAGCTACCTAAACAACTGAAGATGAAGAAACGAATAAGATAGATCGGTGATCACTGCCGCTAGGCCTGCTCCTTGAAATACTCTTGATCCTACAAAAAAAAAAGCAATCCCCAAGTCTGGGGTGCGTAAAGTTTTCCCCCAAAGTTTTGCCCATTTATTTCTAAGCTCTAGCCTACAAACTCAAAATTTTACCCCCATTTATTTTTAACCCTATCCACATCCAAATAATGTTTTAACTATAAATAAAATGTGTGAGCCCCACCTATTTTAGAACCCCACTTGTTTTTAGATCCGCTCATTTCTAAAATAACTCTTAGACCAAAAATACTTTACCAAATTATTTTTTGCCCACTTTTTATTTCAGCAGCTTACTATTCAGTGTAAGTTATTATACTTTATGAAAACTTTCTATATTTTTGTAAATCGTTTGGTATCTGATGTATATTCAAACCAAATGTTTAGACCAAGTTTTGGCGTTTTCACACAAATGTCTTGGCATTGTGGACTGCAATTTAGTCTTTTGCGAATGAATCTCAAGTTTAACCCCTATTAATATTTAAACTTCCCCCTCTTCCTAAAAATAGTTTTATGCCTATACCCATAGTTTTACCTCCATTTATTTTTAAACTCATCACCCTCTAAAATTTTCATAGGCCTAAAATACAACATCAAATTAATGTTAAACTCACTTTGTATTTCGCTAGTTTGATATAGGTGTAAGTTGTTATCTTTTATTTTTACTTACTATAATTCTCCTCTAAGTTAGAAGGTGTACGGTGCATTTTTAAACCAAATATTATAACTTTTTTTAAAGGTTTTTTACACTATGTCATAGCATCATGAACTATAACTTGATTATTTCCCTACATACCAAAAGTTTACCTCAATTTATTTTTAAGCTCACCCACTTTCAAGATAGGGTTTTTTTTTCTTTTTTGGCATATGAACCCAAGGATTTACCAAAATTTATTGTTAAACCCACCAACCTCCAAAATCACTCTGAGCTTTGAAATACTGTACATAATTAATCCTAAACTCATTTTGTATTTCAGCAGCTTAGTATGGTGTAAGTTGCTAATGTACCTTGCCTTATATTTATTCTAATTAATTATGTATATGGTGCATTTTAAACCCTATGTTGAAACCATTATTTGGCTTTTTTTCACATCAATATTGCGGCAACTTGTTGGTAAATTTTGCCAGTTATACATAGAAGCATAACCTGGTCTAGTAGTTAAGATTTGCTCGGTTGTGATTTGGTTTGATCATGAATTTTACTAGGACATTGTATTGTCCCAGTATTGTACTAAGTTGACATTCATTTTGGTTTGAATAGGTCCTAGCCATCATGGAGATTTGTCAGAATATCTTTCATGAATTCAATTCAAGTGTGTTGATTTGGGATGAAAAAGATATGAGGTAAATTTTATCAGTAGCAAAACAATGGTTAGATCGATAGATAGTTAAATATAATCAGATTCGTAACTCAATCAAAGTTCTTTAGTTTGGTATCAATATGATCTAGGCCTATAAAAGGGTGACCTGTGAAGCTCATGCAATTAGAAAGCTGAAGTTCAAAACTACAAACAAATTCAGAAGAGGGAAAAATCACAGAAACCTATAATCAAAACACACGCTCTCTTCCTCTCTCCAAACCTTTCATTTTTGTTAACAAGCCAAAACACCATAGAAATAAATTAAAAAAAAACCCTCAGATTCTAACAGAAACTGAAACAATTAGTTCCTTGATCTAAGGCTCCGATGTCCTCTTGACTCCAATCCCAAATCTTTAGCCCTAAACCTTTCCCTCTTGAATCCAACGCTGATGATCATGCGCGAGTTAAGTTACGTGCGGCAATTGCCACCTTCATCCACCACTGATACATCGCCTTCTCTCCTATTCCTTAATCTAGACAACCAGATCATCATCAATTCTTGGACAATGATGAAATTATGGATCTTTTCCCAAATTGCATCAAGCTCAAGAGCAAAATGTTTGTTACTTAAAAATCTCATCTATTTTGTTCTAGGTTTAATATGTGACGAAATTAGGGTTTGGTTGAATCTTGTAGCAAATCAATTAGAAGAACATGTGGCAGCTGACACTGATTGACTATCATGGTGAGATTATTAGGTTTGGGCCTAAGGATGAAGGCGGCGAGACCAATTCCCAAAGGTAATATTTTTACAATGCTGCTAAGCAAACTTTTCATAGCCATTTTATCATTTTCAGTGACATAGTTTGTGTTTTTCAGTACGCATGCTGCAAAGCCAGGGAGGGTGAGAGTGCCAGGGAGGGTGAAGAATATAGTTCCGTGTTTTAGGTAGAGCAGCAAATTGCTCGTACAAAACATCCCACAATTTAGGAGCAGTGAGGGAGGAGTTGATAAAAGATTAAAGGGAGGAGTTATCGGGCTTAAATGTAGGTTAGCACTAAATTGGTGCAATTAGACCAAGAGGTATGTTTGGGATTATAAGAATCATCAGGAAGCTTAGCGGAGGGAGGAGTTTTATCTTCAAGTAAGCTTTCAAGGAGTAGGTACAAAGAAGAGAAAGAAACTGAGATTCTTAATCAATATAATTATCTTTAGTGAGTGTAAGGACCCTACCCGCCCGGAATAAATTTTGACTGTAGATTCCAATTGAATAAATTTGAGCTATCCAATTCCGTCGAATCCTTGATTTTTTTATACATGTTATATGCTTTTCTTTAATTGTAATGTCACAAATGTTGTCTGCTGTTTATTAAATCAAGTTTTGGGTTTCAAATTGGATTTTTGAGTTTTCATAATCGTTTGGATCTTAAGAGAGAGATAAATAGGTTTTTATGATAATTAGCTTATTGGATTAGATCTAATAGAATGGCTGCCTATTCAACCCAAACCCTTTTCTTAATTCCCTATATAAAAGCTTCAATTCTTCTCATTCATGAGATTAGGTCTGATATTGGAGAGCTTGGAGGCCAAAGAGAGGATTGGTTTTACACATCCAAGACAAGTATTTTCTTGCTCAAAGATTTCTTTTTTAAAATTTAAATTTATGGGTTTTGGGGATCTCAATCTCCTCTTGCTAATGATATAAGTTAGATCTTGAAAGATTTATTTTGTATTTTTTTTAGATTTGATTAATGGGAGGATCTCTCTAAGAGGTGGATCTCAATCCACAATCTTTTTCAAGGAGAAGGATCCACTATTGTAGATTAAGGCTAACTTTACAAGATAGAGCCTTGGATCCATGTTTTGATGGGAATTTTTGTGAGTTTTGAGTTATGTTATCTCTACAATTCGATGATGTTTTTTGACAGTTTTGAGTAGATTGGATAATGGGTTGTTCCTATTTGTGGTTTGGATTGCGAGCCTTTGAGCTCTAATGGTGAATTTAGAAATACTTAATCATTTGACGTGAAACTTCATGGAACAGATTCCTCTTGGCAGCAAATTAAACTTGCTTAAAGTTGGTTTTTAATTTGGTTTTGAATCGAGGAAGTATTTGATCAAAAATATTTTGAAACTTACAAACTTTAGCATGAGTGCATGTGCTCGACTTGTCTAGCACACACGCTCAATAAAATATCCAAGTGCAGTTTGGTTTACAGTATTTGAGTGCACACACCCAAAAAATGAGCGAACACACTCAAGCGGGTCAATTACTCAATGTTTTGTCAAAACTTGGGTGACGTGGCATCCAGATGAGCGTACGCTTCCAACCTCTGAGTGCACATGCTTAGTACAAGAAAACAAATTCTTTCGATTTTCATAAATTGATACGTTCGATCAAGTTTTTCATGATTCTTTAGTTTTTATCAGTGGACTATGATCTCAATTATGCAGCTTTGCTTGTTCTTGTCGCCTTGAGATAAAGTAGATGATAAAGTAGTTCCTTGGTTAAAGTTCTTTGTTTATGTCTGTTTAATTAAAATCATGATATTTTCATGTTTACGTACAAATAAGGCTTGTGTTATGTTATCACATAGTGTTTTCTCATATGTTTTTGCCATGCTATGTTATGTTATGCCATTACCTAAAATCGACGGATATTATGCATATTGGCCTAGGGATACCTTAGAGTTTTGTTTGTTTGGTTCATTATCATGAGACTTGGGCTTAAAGGCATGTATGATTAGGCACCATGATGTGGTATATACATGATAACAATGATTGCTTGTGTTTGGATATTAGGTGTGTCCCTAATAATGCTAAATCAAGAATGTTTTCTATTGAATTGAAAATTTCTCAGTTTAAGATACATTGCAACTGTTAATGGAGGCTCCTGATTCTCCACCACTAAGAAATTTGATTAAGTATAAACCATGATAATCCAGGAAGGAGAAACTAAGAAAGATATCAAGTATCCATGTGTATCAAGTCATAAATGACTTTCTTTGATATTTGAAGGGCATGATTCATTTGATTTGAAAACCTAGTCGAAGAGGGCACCCACATGATGTATGTTCACTATGGATTGAGTTATTCAGGCCTAGTGCATAACATATTATGTACAACCAAGTAATAAAAATAATCATGTCAGTTGATTAATAGGTGGGAATTTGACATCTCATAGATAATGTGTGATGCGGGATTGTTATTAAGTGCTAGTAGAAGATAAGTCTGTGCACATAATCCAAGCAATGTAAGAATCTAAGTAACGCCCGGCAGGTACACCAAATACACATTATCCCATGAGAGCTTTTCCTGAACAGTATTAAGTAAAATCTAAGAATAGTTAGATGCACACACATTACCTTTGCATCACACTCAAAGTTTTAGACACACTTTCATTGTGATCTTTATGTTGTTGTATATCTAGTTATCTACTAACTCCGTTTATGATCTGGATTTTGAGATGCATGTTTCTTCTTTATAAAAGTTTGTAAAGTGATACAGTTATATATAGTCTTTCTTATGTTTATACCAGTCATGCATTCATGCTACCTATTATATGTGCATAAACCACTTCTTCATTTTACCTCTTGCTAAACAGCTTTCTGACTGTCCCAATTTGCACACCAATAGTGAACCTAGACATTTCACTCCTACTTTTAGGCACCTCAGAATCTAGTGACCTTCAGTAGATGGGGTTTCCATCGACCAAATTACCTGCCTATTATCCTATTTCTATTCCAGATTGCTAGTTACTAGACTTTATTATCCATGTTTACTTTTTCGCTGTTAAATAGTGACTCTGATATACTTAGTTATTTTAGTTATGATTGCAGACTTGTATGGACTTGTAGTCTTGTTATTATCTTTTTTGTGAGGATGACATTGATATGAGACTTGTGATATACTTTATGTTCTTTAGTATCTATTGGACTTATTGTTTACTTTTGTTAAGTATCTTTGCTTCGACTGAGTACTTGTACCATATACTTGCTTTTTGTTGAATATCAGTTTCTCTGTATTTTGATTATGTATGATTCTGTGATTCAGTTGTGGATATGGTGGATGAGATGTAAGTATCGATCTTTCTGATAGGCTTAAGTATATACTTTTGGGGTGGTGTTTGGCCCAATCGTATATGTTTTCTAGCCTAGTCATGCTATCAAGTGTTTCTAAACATGAGTATATGTTAAATTTGCTCTGACTTTCGAAAATAAGTTTCAATTTTAAATCTTTTCTCACAGATTCTACGATAAATGAAATCTTATATAACATATTCCTTGAATTTATATTTTAAAATAAAAGGTAAGTGCAAATAAGAGGCTTAAATATATCATTTGAATTTTGTTATCGTCCAAATTGTGTGTTGCCGGCCTAGTCACGTGCCGTTAAGGTCTCGAGGCGGGATAGAGGCTGAGGAGGGCAGTAGGCCTAATCCTTTCACTTAGACTGCATTTGTTCAAATGTTCATTTGGTGATTCTTTCCCGAGGCCATCCAATCTTCAATGTGCTACCATTTTATGAATCTGCGATAGGGCGGCAGGAGTGTTGAGTAATATGCTTTCAAGTTCACCAGGTTGAGCCGGAGCCGTAGTGGCTAGGGAAGTCAACAAGGCAGGGCTTTTGTTGACGGGCTGAAGGATGAGATTCGACACATTGTATCGACGATGGGGATTGTTGCCTATGATGGCGCCTTGGCTGCAACTTGATGTTTTGAGGAGTCTTTTGTGATGGGAGGTTAGAAGCTTTTGGAGACCCAATGTTGGCCATTCATCAGTGAGTCGGAGGAGGCAGATTAGTTGTCAAGAGACCTTTTGTGCTGACAGTTTAGCAGACAACTGTGTGTGACTTCTATGGCAGAACAGGGCATATCGTCAAGGATTGTTACTGGAAGTAATGCTATGGATGTGGCAGAGAGGGACACCGCCGAGACCAGCAACCTCATTTGACCAAAGTAGTTCCATCCCAAAATGGTGCTGAACTACCACCACTCGCACGCGCACCCCTACCATTAAAGAAGGAAATTTTTTAGGGATCCCGATTCAGATAGTAGTATCAGAGGCACAGACCATAGCAGAGAACCAGGGAATAGGCAATGGTGATGGACGCTGAGGAAGGAGAGCATACCGGAGAGTGTGTTATAGGTACCCTTCTAGCTTTCTCAGTACCTGCACACTTTGTTCAATTCTGGAGCATCTCACAATTTTGTATCATCTGCATTCATTCAAGTTCACAGCATTAAATGCATTCTTTTAGACCAAGCTTGGTATGTTAGGACCGGTAGCAGAGTAGTAGTAGTGGATCAAGAGTGTAAGCTATGCCCTATAGGTATTTGTGGTCAGGAGCTTTATGCAAACTTGTTAGTGCTAGATTACCCTGGGTATGAAATCATCTTAACAATGGATTGGCTCAGCACCTTTCACGCGATCATAGTTTATCATCGGTGAGTCATTAGTTTTTAATTTCCTAAGCATACACCTTTTGAGTTTGTGGGTGGTGGTCAGAGTATGGATCCACCAGAGTATTGAGCCATAGCTACCGGAGTTTTGGCTGTAATGGAGGTAGAGAAGTTGGTAAATGGGAGACCTATTCTACCCGTAGTGAGGGAGTTTATGGATGTCTTTCTCAAGGAGTTACCAGGATTACCACCACCTTGAAGTATAGAGTTTTCCATACACGTAGTACCAGGAATGGCACCAATATCCAAACCAGTGTACCGAATGGCCCTAGAGGAGTTGGAAGAACTTAAGAAGCAATTAGAGGATTATCAGAGGAAAGGGTTTAATGTGCTAGCTGCTCACCATGGGGAGCACCAGTTTTATTGGTAAAGAAGAAAGATGGGAGTGAATGTATGTGTGTGGAGTGTAAGGAGTTGAATAGGGTGACTATAAAAAATAAGTGCCTACCCTCTTATGGATGATCTATTTGATCAGTTAGGAAGAGCCATCATGTATTTTAAGTTAGATCTGAGGTCTGGGTATCATCAGCTCCAAGTGAAGAAGGAGGACATACCCAAGACTACTTTTAGAACCAGACATGACCATTTTGAGTTTTTAGTTATTCAATCAGATCTTCACTTCATACATGGACAAGTTCATCATAGTCTTCATTGATGATATTTTGGTGTATGCGAAGAGTCGGGAAGAGGACGAGCAGCACCTAAGAGTAGTGCTGGAGATGATGAGGAATGAGCAGTTGTGTGGGAAACTTGGGAAGTGTCAGTTCTGGCTGAGTGAAGTTGCCTTTTTAGAGCTAGAATCTCCATGAATTCTCATGGATGACTAGGATTTGGACTTATTATCCTTTCCTCGAAGGTGATAAGGGAACAAAGTGCTGTTAAATGGTGTACTTTGAAAAAAATCATCCAAATATTTGAATAAATGATGGTAAACTTAGATAATCATTGAGGGGATAAGCTATTATAAGATAGGTGTATCTTAAAAAAATCATTCGAGAATTTAATTGTTTAAGTGCGAACAGAGATGATTTATTCAAATTTGGATTAGTTGGAAATTGAAAGGAGGGTATGGATAGCTAATCTTTCTTTTTAATCAGCTAAAGGATACAAATTATCATCTAATACACAGGAAAGTGAACAGTTAGAATGATAATGCTATCCTTTTTCTCTGTTTTCATGTTTGTAGAAGCATATGAGCTTGTTTTGAAAAAAAGTATTACTGTTGAAATTGCTACCTCTATCAAACCAATTCTTATAAAAAAGATATGCAGCAAACTCTATCCAGCCACCTCCTATCCTATATAATCCCCACAAGATCACCAGCAAGAGCACGAGGAAAAACAAAAAAAAAAAACCTAGCCGTCATAGAAAATCCCGCAGCACCAAAATTCCCTACCAAAAAAGTCTCCAACAAGCCTAAATAATCTCTCCCCGTTACCCGTGCCTTTCTAGCCAAGCTCCTCTAAAACCTGCAGCCGAAAACAAAGGAGAACAAGACAAACCCTCCTCTAATATCCTCTTGCTTTGGATTCTTGGCTTATATGCCTTTTCATGGTCACAAGTTCATAGCGCCACTTTATTTTCCACCCTTGGTCTTTTGCCAATAAACCACCACAAGCCAAAAGAGAACAAGTTCATAAAATTCCTTGATCTCCTCCATCTCCATCAACGTCTTTAAAGCAAAACCAAAAGAAAAAGAGTTGTCTTTACCATCTACAAAGAAAGCACAATGCCGGTTGCTGGCCACTATCTAAGTCTTTAAATACTGAGTCTCTGTACTCATGATGAAATCTCTGTATTCTTTTGGAGTCCTTGTACTCTTTTGGAGTCCCTATACTCCCCACTATCTAAGTCTTTGCACTCATCTACATAGTCTCTGCACTCTTTTAGAATCTCTATATTCTTCTTCAAAGTCTCTGTACTCTTTTGGAGTCCCTATACTCTCTCCTATCTAAATCTCTGCACTCATCTATAGAGTTTATGTACTCTTTTTGAGTCCACACACTCCTCCTCAAAGTCTCTGCACTCTTTTGGAGTCCCTGTGCTCCCTCAATCTAAGCATCTGCACTCATCTATAGAATCCCTGCACTCTTTTAGAATCTCTGCACTCCCTCAATCTGAATCTCTGAATTCATTTACGGAGTTCCTACACTCTTTATGAAGTCCCTGCACTCCTCTTTATTGAGTCCTTGCACTCACCCCTCGAGTCATCATGCTCATCTAAAAAATTATTAACTTCAATTGCACTCATATATATAGTCTCCGTACTTATCTTAAAAATTGATTTCAATCAGACTCGAAAATTTTAAATTGAATTTGTGTTTCCATCGTGATACAAACTTTAACATGCCAAAAATTGTGAATGGTGGTCACACAATGCAAACATTGAGGGATGAAAGTGCAATTTTTGTCGGCATAAGAAGTTTGTAAGTTGATAAATCCTGACAGAACAAGAGTTTCCCAGCAGAACTCAGACCCTCACTGTTCACACTTAACAAGGGAGATATTCATATGATTTAAATCCTAGTGGGATTTATTAAAAAGGGACGGCCATGTAGTTTATTTTGAATTGGATTAAGTTCAAACAGAGAAATCATACAAGCCCTCTAATCACTGAAATAATTTGCAAACAGCCTCCTAAATCCTTTAATAATCGAAGAGGTTGTACCTCAGTCTAATAAAATCCCAAAATCACGGATTAGTCCACTGAGATTCTGAATTTTGCAGATTTACCCTCTAAAGTTTGTGAAAATCTGTTCAAGCAATTCTGAAATGACAAAATCAGCCCCCCCCCCCCCCAAAAAAAAAAAAACCAAAAAAAACTTGTATAAATTGTAAAATCACCCCTGAAGTTTGCTGAAATCAATCTAAACTTCTGAAATTACAGAATCAGTCCAAAATTTTCTGTTTGCACCCTGAGAAAACTGCAGAATAATCATTTCGGCCCAGTTTTGCAAAACGGTCAACAAAAATTACAGTTCAATACCTGGAAAATCTAGAAAACTGCAAAATAGTCTAGAAAATTATAGTTCAGTTCCTGCAAACCGAAAAATTATAGTTCAGCCCAGAAAATTACACAAATTGCAGTTTGGTTCCACAGAGATCCAAAAATCACGGATTAGTTCATTTAAAATGAGGAAATCAGAAAAACATGCTCCAGAAAATATCAAAAGGACCTCTACGTCCTCAAACTAGATGAAAAAAATATGTTGTGTGAAAAGAAACACACTGAGAAATAAGCTTGTGTATGAACATGCACAAATAATCTTAAGATTAAAAGGTTCGATTGTGTCGGCCCTTAAGTCGTTAAACTAGTCAAAATACACAATTCGACCAAAATCTGAACTTGACCTCTACCTCTTTAAACTGTATCAAATTCCGAATTTGACCTCTACATCATTAAACTAGACCAAATTCCAAAGTTGACCTCTACGTCGTTAAACTGTACCAAAATTCAAATTTGACCTCTACATTGTTAAACTGGACCAAATCAAATTGACTTCCAAGTCGCTAAATTGGACTAAATTCCAAATTTGACCTCTACTTCACTAAACTGGGCCAATTAAATTTGACCTCTACGTCGTTAAGCTAGGTTAGATCAAACTTGACCTTCACGTCGCTAAACTAAGCCAAATCAAATTAAAAAATATCAAATTTGACCTCCACATTCCTAAACTGAAAACAATTTAATTTGACCTCTATGCCATTAAACTGGGCCAACTTCTAAATTTGACCTCCATGTCATTAAACTGGACCAACTTCCAAAATTGACATCCATGTTATTAAATTGGGCCAAATTCCAACATTGACCATTTACATCGTTAAATTGGAATAAGTATCAAATTTGAACTCCACATCGATAAACTAGGCCAACTTCTAAATTTGACCTCTACGTTACTAAACTGGGTCAAATCAAATTTGACCTCTATGTCTTTAAACTAGGCCAAACCAAACTCGACCACCACGTCGCTAAGCTAGGTTAAATCAAAATTGACATCTACGTTGCTAAACTGGAATCCCAAAATTAAAATTGACCTCTACGTCACTAAACTAGAATCCAAAATCCAAACATGACCTCTACATTGCTAAATAGGGCTCGAAACCCAAACTTCATTTCATGTCTCCAAGGCGAACCCTCAACTTCAATTGTCACATCTCTAGTCTAAAATTTTACATGAAAATTGTATGTTGGGGTTATGTCCCTGGTTAAGCCATGTATATGATCATTTTTTTAAAATAAAATTATGGTGCTTTCTTACTTAAAAATTTACTTTTGTTTTGATGACATTTATTCACTTTTAATCGAAGGTTCTTTTCTTTAGAAATGGTGGTTAACAATGTGCTCTTGAGTCCATTGGAAACCATGAACCCACATAAAAATTAAAACCCTCTCCCGTAGGGTGAGTTTGACAGGATCAGCATACAAACTAAAGTTATCTAATTTAATTGAATGCGTCTATACTTAACTAGTTAAGATAGATAAATTTGACCCTACAGGGAGCTTTTGACAGAAGCTCATACCTTAGTATTTACTATGCATCCAGGTGGTACCAAAATGTATCATGACCTTCGCTAGAGATTTTGGTGGGCAGACATAAAGAAGGAAATTGCCGAGTTCATATCCCAGTGCATGACTTGTCAGCAGGTTAAAGTCAAGCATCAAAGGCTAGAGGGTCTACTATAGTCATTACCCATTCCACGGTGGAAGTGGGAGAATATTACCATAGATGTTGTGATAGCATAAGAAGGAGTCTGAAAGGTAACAATACAATATGGGCCATCGTAGATCGGTTGACCAAGTCGGTGCACTTCGTACCGTTTAGAGTTGGGTAGCCTACCAATTAGCTTGATGAGAGATACATGCAGGAGATTATTTGAATTTACGAAACTTAGTATCATGTCTGACTGAGATACCCATTTCTTATCTCATTTCTAGCAAGAGCTACACGCTAAGCTAGGCACCTACCTTCATTTTAGTTCAGCCTATCACCTATAGACTAATAGTCAATCCGAGCGTACCATTCAGATTTGGAGGACATACTAAGGGTGTGTTCATGATCGATTTCAGAGGATCATAGGAGTCTTATACACATGTTGCAAAATTCTCCTACAATAATAGCTACCAATCTAGTATTCAGATGGCATCATACGAGGCATTGTATGGCCAGAGGTGCTATCACCATTGTGTTGAGATGAAGTTCGAGAAAGGGAGATGTTGGGTTCAAAAATGATGATACAGATAGTGGACAAGATCTAGATGGTAAGGGATCATTTGAAGAGAGACCAAGATGGCTAGAAGAGCCAGGCGAACACAGGTTGGAGACCGTTGGAGTTTAAGGAGGGCGACCATGTGCTCTTGAGGATTTCACCAACTTGATAAGTTATATGCTTTGGAGCAAGAGAAAAGTTGACTCCTAGATACTAAGGTCTGGTCGATGTCTTGGAGCATGTCAGAGAAGTAGCCTATCATTTAGCAATTGTCATCTTCCTTATATGGTGTGCATGATGTTTTCTATATCTCCCAACTTCGATGATACGTTTCAAGAGATGATCATGTCATGGACATCTCTTAGCTTGAAGTTGGAGATGGTATTTCATTTTGGCAAGAGCCCGTTGATATCAAATCAAAGCGAGAAGATTCTTAAGAATCATATTATCCCACTCGTCTAAGTCCCTTGGGATCCAAACCATCCCAATGAGTCTACTTAGGAAAGAGAGGATGGGTTCATGTCCGATATCCACATCTTTTGGATTAGGAGGTATCTTTTCTTTTCTGTTCCTTCCTCATCTTTTTCTTTGAATTTTGAGGATAACATTTTCTTTTTAGGGGTATATGGTGTAAGAACCCTATCCCCCTTCGAAAAAATTTTGATCGTAGATTCTGATCGAATAAGTTTAAGTCATCCAATTTCATCGAATCCTTAATTTTTTACACATGTCACATGCTTTTAATTAAGTGGAATGTCACAAATGTTGTTTTATATTTGTTAAATCAAGTTTTGAGTTTCAAATTGAATTTTTGGGTTTCTATAATAGTTTCAGCCTAAAGAGAAAGATAAATTGGTTTTTATAACCGAGCTTATTGGGTTGGATCCAATAGAAGGGATACCTATTTAACCCGAACCCTTTTCTTAATTCCCCCTATAAAAGCCCCAAATCATTTCCCTTATGAGATTAGGACTGAGATTAGAGAGATTTTCTTTCTAAAATTTGGATTTATGGGTTTTGAAGATCTAAATCTCCTCTTGCTAATGATACAAGTTAGATTTTGAAAGGGTTTAGGTTGTATTTTCGTGAGATTTGGTTAAGAGGAGGATCTCTCTAAGAGGTGGATCTCAATCCGCAATCTCTTTCAAGGAGAAGAAGTCCTTATTGTAGATTAAGGCTAACTTTGCATGATAGTGCCTTTGATCCATGTTTTCATGGGATTTTTCAGTTTTGAGTTATGTGATCTTTGCAGTTTTATGATATTTTTGGATAGTTTTGATAGATTAGATAAGAGGTTTTTCCCATTTTTGGTTTAGATTGCAAGCCTTCGAGCTCTAATGGTGAATTCGGAAATACTTAATCATTTGATATGAAACTTGATGGAATAGATTTCTCTTGATAGTCTAAAACTTGGTTGAAGTTTTTTTATTTGGTTTTGAATTGAGATAGTCTTTGATCGAAAATGTTTTGAAACTTGTGGATTTTAGCACGAGTGCATGCGCTTGACCTATCCAGCGCACACACAGAGTAAAATATCCGAGTGCAATTTAGTTTATAGTGTTTGACTGCACGTACTCAAGCAGGTTTTTCAAATATTATTTTCTATTTTGATTTCTTAATGTATTTATGTGTATGTACAAGTAAAGCTTGTTGTGCTATGTTATTTTATACAATTTTATCATATGTTTCTGCCATACTATGTGATGCTATTTCATGATCTAGAATCCACGGATATTATGCATGTTGGCCTAAGGATACCTTGGACTTTTGTTTGTTCAAATCGTTATCATGAAACTTGGCCCTAGAGGTATGCATGATTAGGCACAATGATGTGGTATATATGATGACATTGATTGCTTGTGTTTGGATATTTGGCATGTCCCTCGTGACACTAAATCAAGAACGTTTTCTATTTGAATCAAGAAAGTACTCACTTTTGGATACATTGTGAGTGGAGGCTCGTGATTCTTCACCATCAAAAACTTGATCAAGTATAAAACATGATGAACCAAGAAAGAGAAACTAAGAAAGGGATCAAGTATCCACATGTATCTAGTCATGAATGGAATGCTTTGATGTTTGATGGGCATGTTTTGTTTGCTTTGAAAACCCAGTCGGAGAGGGCACCCACATGATGGGTGTTTTCTATGGATTGAGTTATTCGAGCATAGCGCATAATTTATCATATATAACCAAGTAACAAAAATGATCATGTGGGGTCAATTAATGGGAGGAAATTTGACACCTTAGAGATAATGTGTGGCTTGGGGTTGCTTTTGAGTGATAGTGCCAGATGAGTCTGTGCACATAAACTAAGTAAAATAAGAATCTAAGTGACATTCTCAGCGGGCACACTAAACACACATTATCCCATGAGAGCTTTTCCTGAACAAAATTAAGTAAAATCTGAGAATAGTGAGACACACAAAACCCTTGCATCACACTCAAGATTTTAGGCACACTCGCATTGTGATCTCTATGTTGTTATATATCTAGTTATCTGCTAGCTCTGTTTTATGATTTGAATTTTGAGATGCATGTATATTGTTCATGAAAGATTAAAGTGATACAGTTATATAGTTTTTCGTATATTTATACTAGTCATACATTCATGACACCTATTACATGTGCACAAACTACTTCTTTATTTTACCACTTGCTAGATGGCTTTTTGACTGTCCTGGTTTGCACACTAGTAGCGAACCCGAACATTTCACCTCTACATTCTGGAACCCCGGGAATCTAGTAATTTTTAGCAGACGAACTTTCCATCGACCAGCTTACCATCCTGTATATCTAATTTTAGTTTCAGTTTCATATTTACTAGACTTCGTTATCTATGTTCATTTTTCTGTTGTTATGTAGTGACTCTGATGTATTTAGTTATTTCAGTTATGATACCAGACTTGTATGGCCATATGGCCTTATTATTATGTTTTTTGTGAGGATGACATTGATATCAGACTTGAGAAAGCTTTCATGTTATTCAGTATCTGCATGACTTGTTGTTTACTTTTGTTGAGTATCTTTATTTTTGCTGAGTACTTGCACTGTATACTTGCTTTTCATTGTATATCAGTTTCTCTTTATTTTGATTATGCATGATTCTATGATTCTGTTTTGGATATGGTGGATGAGATGTGTGTATCGTGCTTTTCGATAGGCTTTACTATATGCTTTCGGGTGATTTTTGGCCCGATTAAATATGTTGCCTAGTCTAGTCATGTGATGTCAAGTGTTTCTGGGACACTAGGAATGATAATGTGGGTGGTTTTGGTCGTAAGTGATTGAGATTTGAAGAAAAAAGGTAAATTAGACAAAGTAGACATGAGTGAGGTGGGATCTGTCATGGCGTCTAATGCCATGAAGGAATACAATAAAGCTCAATGAAGAAATATAAGAGAGATTATTTTTGTAACGCCCCCTCTAAAACATACCGAGGTGGGGCTCGGGAGGTATATAAAAATTAGGCATGACTCGACCATAATATGGAGAATTGACCTCCTCAATTTTTATATACACTCCCATACTAAATAATAATACTAAAGAGAGCAATTAAAGCAGCAAAAATATATTCAACATCCATATTCATAAGATTGACAGAAGAGTCTACAGAATACTAGAATAGTAGAAAGATAAATGAAGCAATATTACACCACATAGTCTGATTATAAGCTATAGTATACATTATTACAAGTCCAACTACTCAAAAGTTCTACAAAATTTAAGCACAAAATTATTTCTACTCCGGCTAAAATAGGAGCTAATCCTCTTCGTCAGAGTTTGCAATCTCCATGCACTTAGCTAGATCACGACATGCGGATGGATGTAGAAACAATAGGGGTGAGCCTATGGCCCAATAGGCAACCATCCAGATCTCGGGTACAAACATAACGGAAGATAGGAAGGACTATACATAGACAATTAAAATTGAAACAAATAGATATCAGCAATAAGCTACCAATGCTCATAATATGATCGTTGATCGAAATGAAATAATGGTTGTCAATAAGAAATAGCTAAACTCTAATATTTAGGATTCTAAATTTCTCCAATCATGAGATATATCAATTAACCACGCATGCCTTTGTTTATACACCCACCAGCGAGCATCCTCACATAGGACATGTCCCCCTGAGACCCACTTTCCTTTACCACCCACCGGTGAAGCTTACTTCACATAGGGCATAATTCATGAATGTAGAATATCAACAAGTCAACAAATGAAAGAATACTATCATTCTCAATAATAGAGTCATTGAAGCAAGATGAATTATCATAACATAATCATTCATAAATTTCAATGACATAGTACCAAAATGAATAAACAGTGGTATAGCAATAGTTAATCAATCGACAAAATAGTCCAGGCATGAAGTAATTTAACTAGGATTTTATGGAAGCGATAAGGTACACAACTTAGTATCAAACTTCAACTCATAAGGATTTCAAGAAAATAATCAACCGAACTCTCAAAGGATTGAGAGGGAACAAGGAAATATTACCTACTTTTTGTGACGAACTCGTCGACGCCGTTAAATAGTTCCAAGAGGGTCGCTCGTATATATACATAGATATACATCTACATAAGGGTCTACACAACTAGGTTATATACATGATAAAGATGCACATGATGCTATTTCCAATGCATGATACAAAATGAAAAGTAAAGTCAGTAGTTTGTGTCATAATTTGTGATGGCAAAATGGTTAGCTAAACAGGATTCAAATTGTGTAAGAATAGGGTCATTTTACTCGAATATGAGTCTACTTCCTAAAACATTAGGTAGGACATCAATTAGTTTACCAGAGACAAAGTTATATACACAGATACATGACATGCATAAACTAGAGTAAAACTCGTATTAGAAGATACACGGGTTTATTTGAGAGTCCAAACAATGTCCGAATTCAATAAAATGAGAGTCAAAATGTTAATATATGAATCTACTTTTTAGATCATCAATTCAATTGAGGAAGTGTACAATGAGTATGGGGATATGGCATCATAGGTACATATTGTTGAAGCTAATTTTTATTAAAATAATAAAATATTTTAAGGGGATTCGGATTCAAATTTATCACCATGAAAGAGTAGATCATATCACAAAAAGGATAAGAAGCAAATAATGCAAAAGGATTAGATGCTTGAAGATACAATTTTTAGAAAAAATATCTTGAAGCTTGACCTTATCATTATACTCTAAACACCAAAATCTTATCAAAAATTTTTCTCCCCCAATATATACCTGTGAACGTGGGGGGACCACACGTGCAGGACATAGTAACAATTCATTCCTGTGTACGCTACAGTAACAAAAAAAGGAACTTTTTTAATTAGTCCCACATCGGCAAACATAAAAAAAATTCTTAACTAAGGCCCTTTAAATAGGCACTTAAACCTAGGATTTGAAGGAGAAAAAGCTAGATAGAGAAAGAGAGAGCTTGGAGAGATTTTACAAGAGAGAGGTCAATTTCTCTTGGGTAAAAATTAAAGCTTTTATTTTTTCTTTTAGACGAGCTTGTAGATTGTGCAAGTCATCGGTGTTCTTCTTCATAGTAGAATCTCTCCTCAACCCCTACCGTGGACGTAGGCAAGTTTGCCGAACTACGTAAATCTCGTGTCTTTGCTGTTTATTGTGTATTAGCTATAGTTTGTAGGTTCTCAGATCTACAAGATCCACCCTCAAGATTAATCTTGGTCTTAATCTCAAGGTCCGTGCGTGACTTCGCTTGGTCGATTTCACCCACTCTGGGGATTATCTCTTTCATGAGCTAATCCCCGTCGGCGATTATTTCCTTCATGAATATAATCAGGACATTCTCTCAGGTGATATCGCTTTCATAGCGTGTGGGCGTGACTCTGCACCAAACAATTGGTATCAGACCCGTTATTCAGATTGAAAGTGATGTAGCTTCTGGTTTGAGGTGGTGCTCGGTAATTTCTGAGAGAAGCGGATTTATTAATATAAATGGAGAATGACGTCTACTAGTAAATCGGTCAAAGTGGGAAAATACGAGATTGAAAAGTTCAATGGAAAGAATGATTTTTCCTATTGGAGGATGCAGATGAAAAACACATTGATTTCGCACAAAGCTTTGGCTAGAAAAGATAAGAAGCACAAGGATATGTCTGATGAGGATTGGGAGGAGCTGGATTTGGAAGCACGGGCGTCGATTATCCTATGCCTTGAAAGGGATGTAGCTTTCTTGACAGATGGAGAGAAAATAGCTGCGGGCGTGTGGTCGAAGTTAGAAAGCACTTTCATGACGAAGAGTCTACGAACCGAATCTATTTAAAATCTAAATTATATACTTACAAGATGGAGGAGGGCTCATCAATCTAGGAATACATCAACAAGTTTAATAGGATCATATCAGACTTAAAAGATATAGATGTAACAGTTAAAGATGAGGATTGGGTGCTTCTACTACTTCTATCTTTGCCGAAGTCTTATGAGAACCTAGTACAAATACTGATACTTGTAGGAGACAATTTGAAGATGGATGAGACTAGAACAGTGCTTCTAGCGGATGATCTTTAAAAAATTACAACCAGTGACATGACTAATAGTGGTAACAAAGAACAAGTGCATGGATTGTTTGCTAGAGGAAGAAGTAATGAGTGAGGAAAAGGCAAGAGAGGAAAGTCTAGGTCTAAATCGAGACCTCTTCCAGGAAAATCGTGTTTCAAATGTGGTGAAGTTGCGCATTTCAAGGTCGACTGTCTAAATAAGAGAGTAGGTGGAAAGAAGAACAACAACAAGACTGAGAAAAGAGAGGGTAAAAAAGAGGCAAGCTACGTTTCAGAGGAAGGGAGAGAAAATGAGTGCTATGTCGTCATAGATGGCGAGGATATCTTCGAGAAGTGGATACTTGATTTTAGTTGCTGTTACCACATGTGTCTAAATAGGAAGTGGTTTAGTACCTACAGAGGTATTGATGGTGAAATCATATTGATAGAGAACAACCATGCTTGTAAAACGGTAGGGCTAGGTAATATCAACATCAAGATGCATGATGGAGTGGTCCGAACCTTGACGGATGTGAGGCATGTTCCCGACTTGTGGAAGAATCTTATCTCAGTTGGTGCATTGGACTCCGGCAGTTGCAGAATTATTACAGAGAACAGAGTGAAGAAGGTTGTTCGGGGTTCGCTTGTAGTGATGAAGGGTGTTCGTCACGGTAATTTATATACTCTCTCAGGTATGACGGTAACGGGAGATGCAGCAGTTAGAACTGAAAGAAGTGGTGGAGACACATGTGAGCACACACGGTTATGGCATAGGCAGCTTGGGCACATGTCAGAGAAGGGTCTAGTTTTATTTAGTAAAGAGGATCTGCTGAAGAATCTGAACAAACCTAGCATGGATTTTTATGAGGATTGTGTGTATGGAAAGGCACACATGGTCTAGTTTCTGAGAAGTAAGTCTAAGAGCAGAGGGATACTAAATTACGTACACACGGATGTTTGGGGTTCAGCTCAGACAACTTCTAAGGGTGGTTTCAGATATTTTGTATCGTTCATAGATCACTATTCGAGGTATGCTTCGATTTATTTTCTGAAGCATAAGAATGAGGTGTTCAAGGCATTCAAGAAGTGGAAAGCAATGGTTGAGAACAGGACGGGAAAGAAATTAAAGACACTGAGATCTGATAACTGTAGAGAGTATACAGATGTTACTTTCAAGGAGTTTTGTGATCAGGAGGAAATTGTTCGACACTGGACAGTCAGGTCAACACCACAACAGAATGGGGTCGTAGAGAGACTAAACTGAACATTGCGAGAGAAAGCAATGTGTATACAATCATACGCTAGATTGGGCAACGAATGGTGGGCAGAAGCGATGGCTACAGCTTGTTACATTATGAATCGTTCACCACATTCGACATTAGATGGTGATACACCCTATAGGGTCTGGTTAGGGGAGCATGCAGATTATGATAGGCTCAGAATTTTCGGATGTACTGCCTACTATCACGTCAATGAGGGAAAGCTTGACGCGAGGGCTAAGAAGGTAATATTCTTGGGATATGCGAAGGGCATAAAAGGCTATCGACTTTAGTATACAGAAGATTCAAAGTTCGTGATCAGCAAGGATGTTACCTTTGATGAGAAATCCATGATTGCTAGGACGCCTAAGGATGATGGTGTTAGGACTGTTGAGATTTCTAAGTCTCAGATTATTGAAATAGAACCTAAAGACCAACCCGGTTCTAATCATGTTCAAGTGAGAAGTTAGGTAGATGATGAGCTTGAGCAGGAGGAGGTTCAGCAGGAGAATACACATGCACTACAACAACAACAGCTCGAGGATAGTTTGGCTTCCACTAGGCCAAGATGAGTATACAAGCAGGTACAGAAGCTAGGGGCTGATCAACCCCTGAAGCACTATGGACAGGTTAATTTGGTTGAATACGCACTCTTGGTGGAGGAGGACGAGCCAGTCTCCTTCAAGGAAGCTATTCAGGAAAAGGATAGTGAGAGTTGGTTGGCTGCGATGGAGAAAGAGATGGAATCTCTTCAGAAGAACTAAACATGGGAGGTGGTCCTATTGTCCGCAGGAAAAAAAACTATTGGTTGTAAGTGGGTGTATAAAAGAAAAGAAGACCCTTCAAAGCTTAGTGGTACAAGGTAGAAGGCGAGGCTAGTGGCTAAGAATTTTGCACAGAAAGAGGGTATAGATTACAATGAGATCTTTTCTCCGGTGGTGAAACACACTTTTATTCAGGTGCTATTGAGTATTGTTGCTCATGGTGATCTTGAGATGGAACAACTCGATGTTAAAACAACTTTCTTGCACGGAGACTTGGATGAAGAGATCTACATGCATCAACCTGAGAGCTACAAGATTGAGGACAAGTAGCATCATGTGTGTCATTTGAGAAAGTCACTGTATGGATTAAAACAATCTCCCCGACAGTAGTTCAAGCGATTTGACTCCTTCATGTTGAAGCATGAGTTTTTTCGAAGCGATTATGATTGTTGTGTTTACATTCGGAAGCTTCGTGGAGGTGTTTATATCTATCTCCTTTTACATGTGGATGACATGCTTATTGCTTCTAAGAGTAGGGTAGAAATAGATAGGCTGAAATCTCAACTTGGTAAAGAGTTCGATATGAAGGACATGAGTATTGCAAGGAAAATACTGGGTATGGAGATTAGAAGAGAGTGAGCGAACCGGCGATTGCTCTTGAGTCAGAAGGGCTACATAGAGCGGGTGATCGTGAGGTTTGGGATGCAAAGTGCTAAGTAAGTGACGACTCCATTAGCTCCACACTTTAAGCTTTTTAGAAATCAATCTCCCACTATAGCGTAAGAGAAGGCACACATAGAGCGTGTTCCCTATGCTAGTACAGTTGACAGCTTAATGTACGCAATGGTGTGTACACATCCAGATATTTCACAGGCGGTAAGTGTAATCAGTCGATTCATGGCGAATCCAAGAAAGGTGCACTGGGAAGCAGTGAAGTGGGTCTTGAGGTACTTAAAGGGTACAGTTATAACGGGTCTGTGTTTTAGTGGAGAAACATGTCAGATTGACGGGTTTGTAGATTCCGATTATGCGGGCGATCTAGATAGACGGCGATCTACTACAGGTTATGTATTCAAGATACATGGAACTCCGGTTAGTTGGCGATCGATATTACAGGCTACAGTAGCACTTTCTACTACAGAGGCTGAGTACATAGCCATGGCAGAGGGAGTGAAGAAAGTATTGTGGTTGATGGGTCTTCTAGACGATTTGGGGATTGAGCAGGATAGCATGAACTTGTGGTGCGACAGTCAGAGTGCGATTCACTTGGTGAAGAATCAAGTTCATCGTACTTGTACCAAGCATATCGATGTCAGGTATCATTTTGTGCAGGAAAGTCATTGAGGAATGTGACATTTCTCTCATGAAGGTGCATACAAATAAAAATTCCGCAGACATGTTAACCAAAGTGGTCACAAGTAGCAAGTTTAAGTATTGCTTGGACTTGTTTCATATCAGCCCGTGTTGATTTGCCCAATAGGGCATGACCCTTTCGGAGCGGTGATGGGTGAGGAGGAGATTATTTTGCAGAACTACGATTAGCTTGATCCCGGTGGAGGGTACGTAGACAGCCGCGGTGCAGTGGCGCAGTTGGATTAGCCTAGTTTGGCTGATGGAAATCTCTAGTTATGTTCGGGGGTTCTTCTAGTATTCGTATAAAATTTGAGGTTTATCAAATAATGTACGAGGTGGAGAATTAAGAACATGCACAAAAACATGCACAAAATAGTTTTCGGGCTTAGTAGTCGACTACTAGATAGGGTAGTCGACTACACTGCAGTCGACAGAAAGACGGTTTGTAGCTTGGGCCTTAGTAGTCGACTACTCTGAAGTAGTAGTCGACTAATCTGCAGTAGACAGAAAGCGTTGCTCAGGTTTGGATCTTAGTAGTCGACTACTCTGGGCAGATTTCGAATACGGGTCTGTTTTGGATTTGGTTTTAAGCTCAGTATGTTTAGAGTTTATATATAATCCTAAACATGATTAATTAGGGCATTTTTGAACTCGGTTTTGAGCAGTCTTTGAGAGGGTTTTGTGCATCTTTTGGGAGGAGATATTGTGAGAGATTTGAGAGTTTGTTTTTAGGATTTGGTGGTGAAAACTTGTAACTGTAACTTTTCCAATATTTTTCTTTCTATTAGTAAAATTTCCTCCTTCTTACCCCGTGGACGTAGGCAACTTGCCAAACCACATAAATCTCGTGTCTTTACTGCTTTATTGTGTTCTTGTCTGGTTTATTTACTTGTTTGACATGGTTTCTCGGATATATGCTACCGTTGTGCGCCCAACAGAACTCAATATCTACAAAATACTTTCTTTACAAAGTGAAAGATTGAGAACCATGTTGATCTGAATGGTTAGAAGGTTTCAATATGACTTTCAATATCTTAGGTTCGATTCCTGTGCCAAAAAAAAAAAAAAAGAAAAAGAAAAAGAGAAAGAAAAGGAAGAAGAAAAGGATGAAGAAGAAAAGAAAGTGAAAGGTGGTATTTCTTTAATTTGAAACGTGTTACCATCTTGAATGCGCATGTTATTATTATATATACTATAGGTCGTAAATAGCAATAGCGTGTGGATGGTGAGCCACACGAAAATACGACAGTTTTAATGTGGTGTTTACTGGACCGGTTCATTTATAGAACACAAACAATGCCAGTTAAATGTAATACTATATTTTTTTGTATTGACCTTTTAAAATCAATTTTATAATGCCTAGCTTTTGTTTGAAGTCATCCACCTGTCGTATCGAATACAATTTTTCACTTGCAAGATAGGTGTATGCCTAAATATTGTTGTATAAGTTAACCATAAATTAGGAGATAAATTATTAATTATAAATCACCGGGATGCAAACATATCAGATGTGGACAAGATCTAATACGTATCACATTATATATAGTTCCTCAAGAAAAACACAGAGACATTTTATAGTCGGAACAAAATGGATATGAACAAGTTTTCAAAATATTTTTCTGTCAAATCAGAGTTCATAAACGTGTATGACATAATCTAATAAACTAAAGCAGTGGGCGTTGATAAATTTTCATAGTATCAAAAAGGTTAAAAAAGACATCTTGGAAGAGATACTAGAAATTGATGTTATAAAGGAAAGTAGAGATTTGGAAGAAACGAAAAGATTAAAAAGGAGTGAGCTTAGTGAACAATTAACTCCAATATTATCTCAGGAAGAAACTTTATCCAAGCAGAGATCTAAGGCTTATTGGCTCAAGGAGAGAGACAACAATGATAGATATTTTCACAATGTAGCTTATGAACAAATATGATATCTTTTATTAAGGAACTGGAGTTGAAGTTTCATTTAGAAAAGAGAATAGATGAAACCTTTTATAATTTTCATAAAAACAAATTTTCGTCAAAGGTAGAACATAGATGTGATATGGACTCGAAGTTGCTATACCCTGATCGTGAGTGGGTAGCTGAGTGCTCATAGCAAAATTTTACCCTTGAAGAGATTAAAAAGGCTATTTTTGATATAAATGAAGATAAATCCCCCTGGTCCAGATGGGGTTTCTCTGTTTTTCTAACACTATTGAGAGATTAAGTTTGATATTCTCAAATTTGAAGTGAATAGATTAAACTATGCTTTTGTGGTACGTATCCAAAGAAAATAGAAGCTCATGTGGCAGGAGACTATGGTCCTTTCAGCTTGCTCAATGTTGTTTATAAGATCATCACCAAAGTGTTAGATAATAAGTAATATATGTTAGATCCGTTACAGATACACCAAAGTAGAATAAAGAACATAGGAAGGAAAACAGAGAATAGAAAACCAATAAGATTACCATAGTACTAAACGTAAGAGGGAAATACTTTACAGAAAGTCAAATCGCCCTCTGCAAGAAACGATGCCCCACCTACGATTGTGTTGGGTACGCACAGTACTTCTAAGGATGAGACAGCAATAATTCAAAGAAGCACACTCTTCTGTTGAACACCTCGACTGCTACTTCAGTTCATCTGACTCTTTGAAACCAGCAACTAAGGAACTAGTATGAGGAATTGAGGAAGAAAACCAAGAGAGGGGTTCTGCTTTTTGATGTGTTCTACATGAACATAGGAGGCTCAGTTATAGAGGTTTTGGTGAGCAGAGTGGTCAGACAAGGCTTTGGATGTCAGTAATGGGCATTGTTGGGCGCAGAGATCACGCCCACACGCGGCGGAAGCGTTATCTCCTGAGAGAAGCTGCTGAGTTATATTCCCG
>JBAKGM010000001.1:23753002-23782162 GCA_037177215.1 Asparagus racemosus
AAAGAAGGTAGAAAGGTTGTGATCTTTTTTAGTTTTTGTTGTAAGCCTTATAAAAAGGTGATTTTTATTTGAATTTCATTGTAAAAACAAATTTGTAATGGATTCATTTGTAATGACAAATGGAACAACTTTCCCCGTGAACAAGCTGGCGACAACAATGGGAGCTAACGACCTCAAATCTGTGGTCGTAGTGTCATAACCACGGATCCCGATCCTGGTCGAAGAGGAGGTCGAATACGAGTTCGACTAGTAAAAGTTCGAGGAGTATCACTCCTCCTCATCCAGATCTACCTCTCCCCATAGTTCTAGAAGGATCTCCGCTACAAGGAAGATCCATTGGGCCTCAGATGCAGAGTCCCAAGTGGACGATTCCAATCCCGCTACCACCGAAGCTACAGGTAGCGGTAAAATTTCCTCGACACCTACAGCCCAAGTTCTCCGCGCCTGAGATGACTGCCGATGGTGTGCTCGTACTCTCTAAGAGAGCTCGGTAGCAATGATGACAAAGCATGGCGCGTAAATTCACCAAGGCCATGCAATCAATGAATAGGACCCGTTATAAAGCAGATCTAAGGTCTCGGTTGACTTAGAGGCTTCAGCCTCAGGCAGTTAGTAGCCCTGCCAAGCTGTCAAAATAGTGAATGGGTCTGAGTTAAGTGGAACCGTTCCACACTTCAAGAGCATATCCGAAAGCGCAGCGCACTCCTCGTGCAGGCACGGGCTTTGGTGCAACAAGCCCACCAACTGAAGAAGGAGAAGGCGGCCACGAAGCCACCAGCAACCTGCCAAGTCTGGAGGCCCAAGCCTGCCAGCACTCCAACTCCAGTGATCACGGCGTTGAAATCAAAGATTCCCGGCATTCCAACTCTAACTGCCCTGGCACCAAGGTCGAAGTCCACCGGCAAAGCAACTCAAGTTGCATCGGCGCTGAGGATACCTTCAGCGTCTACACCAAAACCACCAGCTTCAACTGGCAAGCCTGCAATGACAGAGCGCCTCAACCTATTACAAGATGATTGAAGTAAAATTCTGACCAAAGAACGCCTGGGTCCGTTGAGGAAATCACGGGTCACTCCTAATGTAGGAGGTCCTACCCACCTCAACGAAGGCAACAAAATCCCTGCAACTCCACCAACTCGACTGAGGATCGAAGTCTGAGAGTCCGCCAAGACTTCACGCCCACACAGGCGAATGTCGAGGTGAGTCATTTTTGGCAGCTTTGATAAAGCAGTCCGTCCTTGGAAGGAGACGTTTTCGTCTGACGATGATGACGATGTTATACCTGAGAAGTTATGCCAACACACAATGAGTTGCTCAGGCATTCATGCCGATGAGTTGTACTATCATGCCGGGGGTGTGAGAAAATCTCAGAAGAGGAGTTCTCCTGAGATGCCTGCACAGTGCATTTACTCCAAGTTGATCAAGGCGGTGCTATCAGAGTATAGCTGCAACAAGACAACACCAGAAAGGGTGTCAGTCTTCGACAGACTTGGTGGCGGTCTGCCGAAGTGCAGGTTAAGATGCTTCTGCAGAAGAAGATCGGTGCCTCAAAATGACGAATTGTTGAGAGTTGCCAATAATATGATAAGCAGAGCGGTGTCAACTCGTACCCGTACCCGATCATCCGACCGGCTTACTCGGTTGCGCACGGGGATGATCTGACGTTCCAACTAAGACAAAATCCTAAAGGGGTTGCCATCTAATGACAAAGTGTCAGATGCTAGCTCTGTAATAGCTTCTGACAACATGGTTTCTAGTGAGGGACAACCTTGGGAAGCCCTCATGATTAGTGCAGAACAGGTGGCCAAGATGCTCAAAGAAGCGATGACCAAACAGAAGGAGAACTTCAAGTTTGAAATAGAGCTAGCCATGCAGCAAATGTGAGAAATGCATGACCAGTAAATCCAAGCACTGACGAACTGTCAAGGTGAAACCAATCGTCGCAACAACGTCAATCAGGTTGACAGCGGCACCGATGGAGAAGAAGACCATGGTGCTAGACAACCCCCAGAAGAGCAAAACGTTGGGGGTAGCCAGGAGAATGCTAGTGGCAATGTCACCCTTCTAGAAAATGAGAAGATATAGATCTCGAGAGTAAGATAAAAACCTTGATCTCTGCTCAAGAGGTGAAGAAGACGGGTATACCATGTCCATACCCCAGGGAATGGGAGTTGATCCCGTATCCGTCAAAGTTCATCTTGATCAACTTCACGCTGTTCGACAGAAAGGGATCCCCCACTCAGCACCTGATTTACTTCAATTCTCACTTGGGGGTTATTTCTGAAAACGAGCCCTTGATGGTTCGGTCATTCGTTGGCACCCTTCGGGGGGCTGCCTTTGATTGGTATCACCGTCTCGAACCAGAGAGTGTTACCAGCTGGGATGACATGGAATCCATGTTTCTCTCGAACTTCTTTTATGATAATACCAAAATATCTATCGCGACATTGTTGGATGAGAAACAAAAGGCTGGAGAAACTGTGGATATCTTCATCAAACAGTTCCAAAACAAGGCGATGAACTGCTGGGATCCAATAACAGAATAGTTTATTCTCTAGACCTGCACAACAACTTATCACTGGATGTGCTCAAGGCGATGGGAACAACACCCTCAACTACACGGAAGGATCTGCAAGTGCGTGGGGAGCAAGCCGAATGGTTCCTCAAGAGTAAAAGGCAGAAAAAGAGGCCAACTAGCAGTTGAAGTTCCAAAACACAATTTCGTCCCACGCAACAAGGAGAAGGAGCAGGCAAAAATAGTGGTCGCAAACTAGACGTTCTAACAACAACCCTAATAATAGCCGCAACAGCGAGCACCACAGCAGTTGCAGTTGCAGTGGCAATAAGGGTCGCAGAAGTAGTAGGCCTCAGAACTAAGATTTCTGAAGTCCTATTCCTTCAGGGACGATGAGATTCTCGGTCTTTTCAAGTATCTTGTGGAAAATAACAAGATTAAGCTCCCTCCAATCTAGAATCAAGAGGAAGCGAAGAGGACCAATGATCCGAGGTACTGCACCTACCACAGGGCGGTTCACCACCCCATCAAGTCGTGCTACGGCCTTAAGGATAAAATTCAGGCCCTGATCGATGTGGGAGTCATCACGTTGAAGCCATCCAAAGAAAAGAAGGTTGGAGCGAATGCGGTATCTATCATTTTTGGAATGATACCTTTGACTTGGTTTGAACCTGAGCCTGTGGTGAAGGTGGTGATGAAGACGGTGAACGATGACCCACATGAACAATGCTAAAACGGGCTCATGCCACATACAGCCCCAAATGGTGAAGTTCTGTGGGTCCACCCATACTTGCTTGAAGATGATCAATGGGCAGCCTCTTCATCCAGGAAGAAATCCAAAAGGAAGGGGAAACTTGCCATGCTACTTCAGTAGTCCTAGAGGGGGACGACGAGCGGATGGTGACGTTGTAACTTTCTAAAGAGCAACCTGAAGCCTTTTCCACCAGGAGCGGGCATGAGTACAGGTACAAGTACCCTGAAGCTCCTAACCCGATCGCCAAGACATTAACAGAGCTGGGCGTGCCAAGAACTCTCCTCACCCGTGCGGAAATGGCACAACAATTGGTAGCTGCCAAAGAGGATGCGGGCAAAACAAAGAAGAAGCAACCCGAGTATGTTCAGCTCCTGAAGCAGACTCGATTCAATCGCCCAATTAGAGGAGACAAATCGAGAAGCTCGAACTCCCCGTATCGCTTCAATGTCATGACTCAATAAGCTAACATCCCGGTGAGGATCACACTCTATGAGTTGTTGCGGTTGTCAAAGGAGACCCGGGAGGCCCTTCAAAAGCCTTAGATGATTTTGAAGTCTTCCTTACTCGGATCAAGCCAACTCCCGAAGAACCAGAGCCTTCCGTCCGGCAATGCAACCTGGCCACCAAGCACCTTCCCTGCATCACCTTTACCAAGGAGGACATGCACACGAGGAATTCTAAGCATGACAGGCCGCTGTATTTCATTAGATACATTGGCTCCAGTGAAGTTAACCGGATCTAAGTTGATCTGGGTTTTGCTGTGAGTATCATGCCCCTGCGCCTCATGTACAGCCTCAGGATTCCAGCCAGTAAGCTGGCATCAACTGGCACCAACTGGCACAGTGATATATGGATTTAACACTAGCGGGTCTTGCCCACTTGGTAAAATCTGAGTGAAATGCCAGATGGGAGATTTGAAGTCCGAAGTCACATGTTATGTGATCGATGCTGAGACTTCCTATAACTTATTGTTTGGTTGACCTTGGATCCATAATAATGTTATAGTTCCCTCTACTCTTCATCAGTGTCTCAAATACGTAGACACAAATAATGAAGTCAAGACGGTGGTTGCGGACAAACAACCGTTTAAGGGGATGGAGAATTATTTCACCGATTCTCTCCTCTAAGGTAATGAGTCCGATGCTGAATCATCGACCTAAGCCACGGACAGCGGGGGGAAAGCTGATACTAAAGCTGGGCTTGATTATGATGGTGGTTTTGTTCTGAATGACGTTGTACCCCTTGTAATCAATCTTGACGATGAAGAATCGTCGGACAAAGGTTGTAATTTGTAGCTTGCTGACAAAATAATGAAAAATGATTTAGAGTACTCACTGTCTTTGAAAGATGTATGACAGGATTATACGATAATCCTGACTTGCACCTACCAACGCGGTCATCATGCATAACACAGAAGCTTTTCCAAGACTCTTTTGGGACAACACTTGTCATCCCAATTAGAACAAGTAATGAAAAAGACTTGATCTACAGTAAAGGGGACGCAGTTCCGACGCCGAACTATTTTTTCGAAGAGGACGTCGATGACAACAAGCCAACACTTCACATGTTTCAATATAGTCTGGAAACATTGGATATCATGAAGAAGTGAGGGTACGACTTGGCGTAAGGGGGAGGTCTTTGTTTTGGATGAGGTCCTCAAGTCCCACCCAAAGTGGCATATGTCCCAAGAGGGAAGCCTAAGAACTATTACGCATTCAGAAGGTGACTGGGATATGAATCCTCCTCAGAAAATGAATGCTCTTGGTTGCTTGACAACCACTTACCTGATGAAGCAGACAAACATTCGTCAAACTTATCTGCTTAGGATTCCGATGTCAGCCTTAGTGAAGCCTTAAAAGTCTTGACGTCAGATATGGCTACAGCAGACCCCGCCACCATGGAAGACGATGAGGAGATGCCAACATAGAAAGATCCGTGTGTTCATCACCTCAACATGCAGTATGGAGACCGGTTCGAGCAAAGAGAGTCCCCCACTGAAGACATAGTCATCCAAGTTAATATGAGCAACGAAGCTAAGCCAAAGCCCATCTTCATGAGCGGTAGTCTTCCCCCAGACGAAAAGGAAGAATTAATTACTCTTGTCAGGGAATATATCAACATACTCACTTGGAACTATGAAGATATGCGGGGACTAGACCCAAATGTTGCAACCCACTACCTCAATATCAAGCCAAATGCCAAACCTATCAAGCAACAGCAAAGACGGTTTTGTCCGTAAATTATGTAGGCGATCATGCAGAAGTGAAAAGGCTTATCGAATCAGGCTCCATCACAGAAGTACAGCAACTAGATTGGGTGGCAAATATTGTCTCGGTATTGAAGAAGAATGGGACGATCAGGATCTGCATCGACTACAGAGACCTAAATGCCACATGCCCTAAAGATGATTTTCCTTTCCCGATCACCAATGTCATCATCGATAATACATGCGAATTCAAGAGGATGTCCTTCGTGGACAATTTTTTGGGTTACAATCAAATTAGAATGCACCCGGATGATGCCAAACACACAATGTTTTGGACTACCCTCGGTATTTTCTGCTACACAGTTATGTCGTTCAGTTTGAAGAACACAAGCAGCACATATCAACGAGCAATGATGAAGATTTTCTAGGATCATCTCTGGAAAACTATCGAGTGCTACCTTGACGATTTGGTTATGAAGAGCCGTGACAAGAATGATCAGATTAAAGACCTGAGGGCACTGTTCAAGCTCATGCAAGCTCATCAGCTGAAGATGAACCTTGCCAAATCCTTCCTCGGGATGTCTAGAGGCAAGTTCCTCTACTTCGTCGTCACTAATAAGGGCATCCATGTTGACCCTGATAAGTTGAAGGCGATTCAAGAACTATAACCTCTGAGAAATCTGAGAGAGCTCAGGGGGTTACAAGGGCGATTAGCGTATATTCAGCGATTCATTTCGAATTTATCTGGAAAGTGTCATCCATTCTTTAAGCTGAACAAGAAGGGTGTGTCATTTATTTGGGACGACACTTGTCAAAAGGCCTTAGAAGATATCAACGCGTATCTCGCGAAGCCTCCCGTTCTTGTGGCACCGCAGTCAGGTAAACTGTTCCTAATCTACACCAAGGTAACAGACCATTCGTTAAGCGCTTTACTCATGCAAGATAACGATAGCGGTCACGAACAGGCAGTATACTACATGAACTAAACTGTAATCAGTGCTGACTCTCGTTATCCGATGATCGAGAAGCAGTACCTTGCATTAGTGTTCATAATTCAGAAGATGTGGCACTATTTTGTCACACAGACGATTTTTGTTATTTTCAACGTAAGTCCGGTCCGGATATTTATGACGCAGCCAGCCTCCATGAGTTAGTATTTAGCGAAATGGGCCTTACTCTTGTCCTAATATAACCTGCACTTCAAGCAACAGAAGTCAGTTAAGGGACAAGCGATTTGTGATCTTTTGGTGGCAAATCCGATGACAGACACAACCGAGTTATATGATGATCTACCAGATGAAGCCCATGAAGTCAACACTACGTCACATCAACAGGTATGGCGATTGTATTTTGACAGAGCTTCTCGAGCGACCAATGTGGCAAGTGCCCCCAATTGTTCTAGGATCTCTGCCAGAGTTGGAGTTGTCTAAATTTCCCTGGGGGAACATGTCATGCCGCAAGCCTATTCGCTCACTAAGTCCTGTTCCAATAATGTGGCCGAATACAACGCGCTACTTATTAGACTCAGTTTCGCCAAAGAGCTGGGGTAGCGTATCTCGAAGCTTATGGCAATTCGTAATTAATAGTCAAACAGATCCGTGGAGGCTACGAAGTTAGAAATCTGGATCTAGTCCCCTATCACCAGGCGACCATTGAGACGCGGCAGAACTACGCGGACAACTTCCAGAGGCCACTCTGGGTACACGCTGTCATCGCGAAGACCAGCGCATAGGAGTGCCCGCAGGCCAGACGCACAGCCGGATAAACAACCTCCACAGCGATGGCCTCGAACGATTGTATGGGCACCACGCACCGCTTCAGCCACAGCATCAGGTAGCCGGCAAGCAGCGCCTTCGTCGTTATGGGGGTCCCTGCTTGGTGATGATATGACTCGAAAGTCATCCCTGCTGAGAACCTGCAGTCATCATGGTCGAGGGTCATGGGACCACCACTCTCCGATACTCGGTGGTCTATCATCTCCCTGTCACACTCGGCTAGAGGGAGAACGGGCCTCTTCTTGTCATCATTGCAAGGGAACAGGTAGTCAGCCTAATTTTTGTGGCTAATGCCGAGGACCCTCTTCTTGTGACCCTTGTGATCCACTAATCCAAGGGTGTCCAAACATATATAATAGTGGCAGAGGAGCTCCCACAAGGTCTCTACCACAAGGGGGCGTGCACGGACAGGTGGTCGATCTCCGCCTGACCGGGAACGTACTCTTCATAGGGGAATTCCCCCATTGGCAGCCCCGACACGTCATACATCTTGTGGAGCGCCAGACCCAACTCCCCGTTGGGCGTGAAAAAAGTCTCGCTATCTAGGCAGTAGAGCTCCAGGATGCTCTATAGCTGAGAAGCGTTGACCTTGAGCCCATGTAGAGTAACTCGGATCGCCCCGTACAGCTCTGTCCCCTGGAGGTCAGAATTCTCTACTAATACGAACTTGGTGATCCTGTACCACCAAGGGTTGGTGCTGGCGGAAGAATGGACCCACCCAGGCGCCCTGAAGTCTTTTGAGGGGAATTGGCCCCTAGCATGGAAAAAAGCGATGGTAGAAGGTCTCCGCCACTGTAGGCGTTTCACCCATGGGGAGCTCGCTTTGGAGGATACCGGGTTGCAAAGCAGTCACGCTCTTGTGGGAGCTATCGACCCCGTACTTGGTCCTGGAGCCTGTAAAAATGCCGCAGGTGACCCCGTCCTGGTTCAGAGTCAAATCCCAATGCATCATCCTCAGGACGGACAGGGACCACAACTCTACCAAAGAAAATCCCCACGCCATGCTTGGGAGGAAGTACCGAACCCCCTCAACCTCACGGAGCTACCTACTCTCTTCGAGGAGCATGACTGAGGGGTTAGTCGTGAAGTCCCCGAATAGGAAGTCAGGTTTCCTCATCTCCTGATGCTAATCATCCAGCATGGCCACGTTGGTAGCCAGCTCCCGCAGCAAGTAATGACCCTCCTTAACTCTCCATTTCAGGTTCGCTGTTCTGTCGGCATAGAAGATACGTACGGGGTCAAGTAGTGGGAATCTTGGGGGAGCTGAGAAGCCTGCACCCCCAGCTAGTCCAATGGCCTTCCCCCTAGGAAGAGCCTCGTCAGAGAAAGCGCTACAAAACAAAGTGAAATGCAGTCAGCAAAAGAAAAAATATCTAAGTGCCCAAGACAGGTGAGCCCAGTACAAGCGAGCTGAACTGACAAGCCACGCCTGTTGACGAGATCTCGCCTGAACAAGAAGACCTTGCCTATCGACGAGATCTCGCTTGAACAAGCAACCTCACATAATGGACGAAGTCTCGCCTGAACAAGCGACCTCATCAGATGGACGAAGTCTCGCCTGAACAAGTGACCTCCCCAGATGGACTAAGTCCCGCCTGAACAAGCAGACCTCGCCTGTTGATGAGACCTCACCTGAACAGGCGAGCCTTGCCAGAAGACGAACGGGAGTCCGTCCGTCTTCTTCGATCGGTTCTTCATGCTCACCAGGAGGCGTCCGGCCGTGAGCGGTGGCGGGCATGTCACCGGCTATAGTGGAATAAGAGGAAGGTCTCTTCCCCTTTGACACAGTCTTCTTCGATCTAGAGGTCATGGCGTCGAGCAGTTAGTTTCGAGCTGAAGTGGAACAGTACATCGTGTTTCGGATAGTAGTAATCTCCCATCGAGGAAGATGGGAGCCTTATATAGGCGAAGCCTGACGATCGAGATTCACCAGAGCAGATCTCGATGGCAGAGATTGCTCGTTAGACGAGCGGGTGAGATTAGTGGGACGTCGAATTCACGGCCCAGATTGGGCGAAGTGACGCCTGGCAAAGGTGATCTGACATGCTCACGTCGCCTCAACCAGCGAGAGGACACATGGCTCGCACATTCCCGAAGTGCAGAACTCGCCTAAGGCTCGAGCTTGCCAAATGCACAAGCTCGCCTGACACTCTAGCTCGCCAGAGGCACAAGCTCTCCTGACGCTTGAGCTCGCCAAAAGTTTCTAGCCCACCTGAGATCCAAGTTCGTCAGGGCCTCGAACTCGCCTGACTCTCGAGCTCGCCAGAGGCTCCTAGCTCGCCTGAGATCCGAGCTCACCAGGAGCTTGAGTTCGCCTAACACACGAGCTCACCAAAAACCTTAACTCGCTTGAGGCACGAACTCGCCTGACGCTCGAGCTCGCCAGAGGCTTCTAGCTTGCCTGAGATCTGAGCTCGCCTGACACACGAGCTCGCCAAAAACCTTAACTCACTTGAGGCATTTACTCGACTGACGCTCGAGCTCGCCAGAGGCTTCTAGCTCGCCTGTGATCCTAGCTCGCCAAGAGCTTGAGCTCGCCTGACACATGAGCTCGCCAAAAAACCTTAACTCGCTTGAGGCACAAGCTCACCTGACGCTCGGGCTCACCTAAGACTCGAGCTCGCCAGAAGTTTCTAGCTCGCCCATGCCAGAGGTCCAAGCTCGCCTGAAGCGCAGGGTTCGCCCAAGTTAGAGCTCGCCCACCGGGTAGGATTCACTAGGAAGGCAAACTCGCCTAAGACTCGAGCTCACCAGAAGTTTCTAGCTCACCCTCGCCGGAGGTCCAAGCCCGCCTGAAGCACAGGGTTCACCCAAGTTAGAGCTCGCCCACCGGGAAGGACTCGCTAGGAAGGGAAACTCAGCAAACGGGTGATGCTCACCCACATGAACTTCAGAAAAAAAAGAGCTCGGCTTATGTATGTCCATAACAGCCAACGCCATGCAAATACAAGCGAAGAGATAAATTCATTATAGGGCATGGGGAAACTACAGAATGAACTAGGACAATACACTTAAACAAAGGTCACAGTACGAAGAAAAAGTAAAAAAAAGAAAGGAGAAAATGAAAGACGGGGAAGAGCCTAATCGCTGTCAGAATCCTCGCTCGTGGAAACCAAAAGGTCCTTCTTCAAACGCCACTTCAGACACCGGACAGTTCTGCGAAGGGCACGGCACTCACGGCTCCATGCATCCCTATCGCGATCGAGCTCTTGCCGAGCTACCGACTGGTTATGAATGATCTCCTCAAGCATCTCCTTCTCGGCCAACAAAAGCTCAGCAAACGACAAAGTATGCGAAGCTCGTCCACCGGGCAGCCGCGAACCTGGGTTAACTCCTGTCGAAGCCTTGCAATCTCATCACTTAGGATGGAGGGCACGGGAGTGGCCATATGAGGAGAAGAGGGAGATGAAGGAACAATTAAAATAAAGGAGGCAGCCTACCCCTATTTATAAGCGCCTCATGCTATTGATGGGACCAGACAAAGAGGCTAAAGTCTAGCCTTGAACTTTGGTCACTGGTCAAAGTTCTGAGTAGCCTAGATTGCACAAGTCAAGAAGCAAAACAGGCCCGCTCGAATTTCGAGCTCACCCGTTTCAAAAGCAGAGCTCGCCTATCAAGGCCTGGGCTTAATTCTTGGGGGGACCAAGCTCGCTGTAGAAAAGAAAAGCACACCTAAACCGTAGAGTGAGACCAAAACCAGACTCACGAAAGCACGCAGATGAAGGGGAAGAAGAGCAAACGAAGAAGCTCATTCCACAAGATCTATAGACAATACATTCAAACAAAGTTATGACAATACAAGCAAAAGTCATAACTACAACAAATAGCTACAGATCTAGTCAGCACAATCCAACACGGTGAACGAGGTGAGCTCGGCCATGGTAGCTTCTAAGTTCTTTGCCCAATCCGCCTGAACTTGAGCCTCCGCAGCCTCCCGAAGCCTATCCACAGCAAGGGCGTCAAGAGCGTCCCTATCTTCGGTGTGCAAAACATGGAGGGCCTATCCCTCATAATGGCAAGATGAATGGCCGTGCTCTCGCGCTAGGGGTCCAGCGCAGCAGAAGGGCCAGCACCCAGTTCGCTCCGCAGACAGCGCTGTCGTAGGGTTGTAATAGCAGCCTCGTGCTCCGATACACGCTTCACCTAGATTTCGCATTCTTGAAGTCCCTTGGCCTGAGCCTCCGTCATGAGGCGTCGCACGTCGTTACCGGGGTCGTAGCGGACTAACCCTTCTAGGTGCTGAGCAAGATCCGCCCAGCGAAGCAACCTTTGGTCACAGCGCCCGGCTACCTGAGGGCCACCCACGCGCCTTATATCCTTCAAGCTATCCATCATGTGGCGGTAGAAGCTCATGGAATCACCCCAGCCGGCGTAAATGATGAAGGGCGCCTGTCTCAAGGCGTTCTCAATCCGTTGGAGGAGACCCCTGGCGGAACCAAAATTTTGGACAGCAGGTTCCCGACCTGGGGCAATCAAGGCGATGGGCTGAACAACAGGGGGAAACCTGTTAGGGTCAGCAGGCGGTTTCCACCCACGATCCCCTACGGCAGGCACGGGTGTGGGCTCCACATCCTCATCATCATCAGAGATCACGATAGGCTCGGCGTCGGCGGCGCTTGGTCTGGACGAACCTCTTTTGCAAGCCAACACCTCGTAGCAGTCCGCCTCTTCTGCAGAGAGAGGCCTCTTCCCGGAAGACCTCAAGTTGCGAGGCCTATTGAGCGGGACTTCCTCTGGAGCTACAAAATGCAAAGAGAAAACATTAGAATTGGCTCAAAGTCTTTTGAACAGGTGAGCTCCATTGGTCAAGGAACCCCACTTGACAGGCGAGCTTACAAACTCGCCTGACAGAGTAAAACCCGCCAGACAAGGCAAAACCTGCCTGATAGAGCAAACCCGCCTGATAGAGCAAACCCGCCTAACGAGTCAAAACTCACCTGAATGAATGGAACTTCACCTGAGTACAGCGAGCTTGCCACAGATGAATCGGACTGTTCATCTTCCATGGCCGCCCCTAGAACTTACCAAAGGAAGTGCGGGCCACACCGGCGTTGCTAGCAGTGGCATCGACGGCGTTGGAAGATGTGGGAAGATCACCCTTTCCTTTCAAAGCAGCTTTCTTGATACCCATGATGAAACCAAGAAAAAAGGCTTCGATTTTCGCTCTGGCGCTTAAGCAAACGGTTGAATTAGTGCAGTTCTCTCCCAAGGAGCAAGATGAATGACTTTTATAGGGGAATTTTGATAGTCGAGATTCAACAACCTGTTTGATCAAGATGTTTACGGTGGTCTGATCCAGCAGTTTAAATTGGACAGCCACGAACAGGCGGGATGGTTGAAATTCGACATCAACGGCCAGGAGTGAACAGTTCAAGCACGGTCTCCAGCGCGATAGATGGTCGAGATTAAAGATGCCGTCGAACTGATGGCTCGCATCAGTTCACATGGCTCGCATCAGCTCACAAAAGACGAGATCACATTTAATGTGAGCCGACATATCCCCTTCGCCTTAGCGGACAGGCGAGCACGTGGCCCACTCTTCACCGACTCAGCTTCGCCTGAACATGGCCAAGCCTTGCAGTTCGACTAGCCTGATGGTTACGACCATCAAAGCCCGGCATGAACCAAATTGATCCCCAAGCATGAGTTCTCTCTCATTCAAAGTATTCCAGACTCCATTCAAGCCCACATTGGGTCTGAAAACTTTGAAGGGGGTCTTGTAGGTAGTAAAAAATGCCTACCCCGCCGAACTCAAAGTCGCCCGAATGAAGGCTCGCATGCACGAGGCCTTCTCAATGTCGCCTGAATCAAGCTCGCCCGAGCGCCAACTGCCTCGAAGGCTTGAGACTCGCCTGCACACTCAAAGCTCGCCTGGATGAGGGCTCGCCTGCACGAGGCCCCCTTGCTGAGTTCGCCAGCACGAACTCAATGTCGCCTAAACGATGGCTCACCTGTACGAAGCCCTCCCACTTTCTTAGTTCGCCTATACGAACTCAACAAAGCCCGACCGCAAGCTAGCCTGCAGCTTGCCTGAATCAAGCTCGAGCTCGCTTGAAGGCTCGAGACTCGCCTTCGTACCTCGCCTGGAGGTTTGGAAGTCGCCTGAAGACTCGAAGTCCACCTAAAGGGTTAGGACTCGCCAAAAACGCCTCGCCTGCCCCCGAGTGAAAGTCACCAATTCACATTGGTGGGGCCCACCAGTTGACCCCGCCAGATTCATGAAAGATCGCCTAGAGGCTGAGCTCGCCTGATCTGTTGCTAGCCTCACCTGGACAGTACAGGCGGCCGTCCGTTTTTGGGAAGTGAGCCTACCCACTTTTCACGCCCTAGGTAATGATGAGGCATGGCTCCCATCACCCCTAAGTGGTCACATCCTACAGGGGTGGTATGGCTCTCCTCAACTAGGCATGGCCATATCCCACAAATCAAGGGAACGACCATGCCTCTCCTGGCTTATTTATAAGCCACCATCTCCTCAGGAGAAGGGGTTCTGCTTTCTGGGCTTTTTGGCTAGGTCCTGGCTGATATCTTGGCTCTCAGCACTCAGCTGCTTGGCATTCTAATCTCAATCTGAACTCTCAGATTTTGAGACTCTCCTAGCTCTTTGCAAATACTTACATTGTAGCTACACCCAAGCGGGCAAGGCTCGAGAAGAATCGAACTCAAGCCCGTCGGAGCTTCTACTGCATACTAAAGTTCTCCGCTCGCGATGTTGCTCGGACTGTCCAAGGGAACCAAACTCAACTCAAGCATCGAGGGAAGCATCCTATCGCTACCAACGAACCCACGTTAAAAACAAGAGGGGCCTACCCTTCGCTTCTGTTGTAAAAGGCTATTCTTGATTTGTAAACAAACCACGCTACAAATTCAGGGGAGGTGTTTTTACGCGAAATAGCTGGCGCTTGGGTATACGGGCAAGCTTGATTCAGGCAAGCTTCAAGCCTTTAGGCAAGCCTGCGGTCGAGCTTCAGGCACGCTGGCAAGTTCTAAGTCTTCATGCGAGCCAAGTGAGCTGGCGCTTGGGTCTACGGGTGAGCTTGATTCAGGCGAGCTTCAAGCCTTTGGCGAGCTTGCAGTCGAGCTTCAGACACACTGGCGAGTTCCAAGTCTTCATGCGAGCCAAGCGAGCTGGCGCTTGGGTCTACGGGCGAGCTTGATTTAGGCGAGCTTCAAGCCTTTAGGCGAGCTTGCGGTCAAACTTGCTCCAGGCGACATTGAGTTCGTGCTGGCGAACCCGACAAGTGGGAAGGTTTCGTACGGGCAAGCCTTCCTTCAGGCGGCATGGAGTTCGTTCAAGCGAACCCAAACGAATGGGAAGGCTTTGTGCGAGTGAGCCTTCCTTCAGGTGAGGTGGGCATTTTTTACTGCCTACAAGACCCCCTTCAAAGTTTTCAGACTCAATTTGAGTTTGAATGGAGTCTGGAATACTTTGAATGAAAGAGGACCCACGCCTATGGATTGATTACTTCAGGCGGGGTCAATGGAGCTTTGGCGAGCGTAATCATCAAGCGAGTTGAACCGTTATGACAGGCGATCCCATCATCACGTGAGGCTTGGCCGTGTCCAGGCAAGGCTGAGTCGGCGAAGAGTGGGCCGCGTGTTCGCCTGTCTACTAAGGCGGCGGGGATACGTCAGATCACATTAAATGTGATTTGGCGATGATCACTTCGTCTTTCGTGGACTGATGTGAGTTGTCAGTTCGGTGGCGTCTTTGAGAACCGCCACACCCACCTAGTCATCATAAAAATTGATTTCAGGAAACAAATTTACGTTATAACTAAATATAAAACCTAATTGAACATGATAATCATACTATTCATATATTTACAGCAAATCAACCCCAAAATTAGGGGTAAATGACTGCCCACTACAGAGCTCTAATCTTTTACTCTTAGTAGAACACTAAAACCCTAAAAATAAGATGACTGCGAAATTAAAAAAATTAAGAAAAATGTGGGAAATTACCTTAGCAATTCCTTACATGCTACTTCTCTTCACCAAAATCTTATGGAGATTCTTCTTCATCTTCAATTTGCTACTACAGCTTGGAATTGATTTGGACTCAATATACGGTTTGAGATCAAAATTAGGGCAAAATTGCCCCCCCCCCCCCAACCAAAACCCCCTCCTCTTTTGGAAGGGCGGGAGGGAGGGATGATGATTGGGTGGGTGTAAGGGGGCATTTTGATAACAAGATACCCTCGATTAGTCTGATCAGAAAATCTAACTGAAGGACCAATATCAACATATTTGAGCAATTTAACGGACCAATATAAAAAGTTACAAATTTAAGGGACTAATATCATATTACTAATGATGCAGAGGACTGATATTGAAAAAACCAAAGGAAAACAAAAAAACAAAAAAACAAAAGGACGGCATTTTCCCGTAAAAAGTTTGGATCAGAAGTTGGGCTCAGAGTCCGGCCCATTCTGGCTGATGGGCCGTTTCCCAAACGATAAGTAGGCTCTGAAAATTTAGAACTAGGTTTTTCAGTTCCCTTCTTCTCTTGAAAACGGCGGCAGCTCTAACAGGGGAGAGGGGAGGAGGAGAAGAAGAGAGCAATGGCGACGTCGGATAAAGATGTTACGATCCGAACCCGAAAGTTCATGACCAACCGCCTCCTCTCTCGCAAGCAATTCGTAACTTCCTTCAAAACTCTAATTTCCCATTTTTGTTTGATCTAATTTCTTTGCTTGATCTTAACAGTTCCCTCTTGTCTTTATAAGGTTATTGATGTTATTCATCCAGGGAGAGCGAATGTCTCAAAGGTAGTTCGTCGATTCTCATCTCAATTTTTTTCCCTCCAAAACTAAACATTTTTTGTTAAATTTTTTCTTTTGGGGGTTTTTGAAATTGAAGGCGGAGCTGAAGCAGAGGCTGGCTGGGTTGTATGAGGTGAAAGATCAGAACTCGGTCTTTGTTTTCAAGTTTAGGACTGCTTTTGGAGGGGGAAAGTCTACTGGGTTTGGTTTGATTTATGATTCTGTCGAGAGCGCGAGGAAGTTTGAGCCCAAGTATCGTCTCATTAGGGTAAGTCGTAATCTCAAATTAACAAATTTATTTAATTTTTTGGTTCTCTTAGATTATTTAGTGACTTGGGTTTGTTCATCCTTTGCTTTGTGAGCTATTAGGTTAGTTGTTGGGTCACTTGGCCTACTAATTTCATCGTAGTGATTAATATTGAATTGATATATGGATGTTTCACCTATTAATTCCGCACTGTTTTTACTGTGTGTAAACTATGCATAATGGTAATAGCCTCAGATTTTAAATTTTTCATGAAGTGAATAGATTGAAATTTCTGCATCCAATAAGCAATTGTTTGTTATGATGCCTCTTTTACTGTTAAAAGTAGTTTGTTGCCGGTGCATTGCGTGGAAATTAGAGAGATGGTTAGTTGCTTTTGGATTGGAAAGGGAGGGAGGGAGGGAGGGAGGTGGCATGTTTATAGGACCGTTATTAATTTTGATAGGATTGATGTAGAGATGATGATCAATCACATAGAAATGCTGAAAAAACGTATTCAGTAGTAAAAAAAGATGAAAAATTATTTCTAAAAAAGTAATGAATAAAAAAACTACCACTTGTTGAGCTTACCATTCTGCAAGAGAAATGTGCAATAATAGTTATTCATGAATCCAGAGTAATATTACTTTCAAATTTATTCGTAGTTTGGTTGAACTTACTATTTTGCAATGATTATCATCTTATATTAATCCTTCTTCTTTCTCAAATTTTCTATGAGAACATATTTGAAACAAAGCTAATGAATTCTTGCGAAATGTTATAGTTCTTTTTTCCAGTTATTAGTCCATTTTGAAATTAGTCCCCAAATGTTTAAGGATTTTGGAAATTAGTCCCCCAAATCTTCATATTTTGAAATTAGTCCTCCAGATCTTTTGAGCGTTTGTAACTAGTCCCTCTAGTTGGCACCAAATTCAATGATTTGGGGATATAATTTCTAAACACTATCATATTTGGGGTACTATTCTGAAATATGAAGATTTAGGAGACTTATTTGAAAATAATTCAAGATTTTGGGGACTAATTTCAAAGCACTTAACGATTTGGGGGACTAATTTCTAAATATGAAAGATTTGGGGGGGATAATAAGTTTTGCTTATTCCCAAGTTAATTTGCTGATAGACCTTATGTTTAAGGTTATATCTATGTTTATGATTTTATGGAATATGTTTGTTGTACTTTTATCAATCAGGGATGACTTTTTAACCTGAGTTGTGTATTTAGCATTGTGGTGTCGAGACGAATTATTGTGTAGACCTTCAGTTTTCTCAACTTGTTCTCAGAGAATGTTGTTCGCAATTATTGTGTTCTAATGGGCAGACATGTCTTTTGAGGAGCAAATGAAGACCTTTGTTATAGTGTTTATATATTTTTTTAATAAAAAAATTTGTAAGACCCTAGAATACTATGTGCATATTATAACTCCTAAACCTATGACAAACATTTTTTTCTCATATGCATCTGAAGACTTTTCTCCGGCAACAATTATCCGATGTTTTTGTATTTGTGTTGCTTAAGAAAATGGTGATACTTGTAGAATTTAGATGTTGTATTTCAAAATCCTTACACTGAGCCCACTTCTTTTGCGATGCATTTGAAGGTTCTGTAATGTTGTCACGACAAAAAAGCAAATGTTTGGAAATTTTGGATTTTTGGTGCTTAACAAAATGTCGTATGTTGACAGAATGGGCTGGCCACCAAGGTTGAGAAGTCCAGGAAGCAAATGAAGGAAAGGAAGAACAGAGCAAAGAAGATTCGTGGTGTTAAGAAGGTACCAGATTGGTTATACTGTTTTAACTTAAAAAAACTTTATAAAGAGTCCATGCGATGCAAGTTTATTATAGTTGTTTTTTGGTTAGCAATTTATTCAGTAGAAATGCTTCTAAACAATGTACAGTATTTTACCCAAAAATGCTGACATTATTTTCTTGTGTTCAGACCAAGGCAGGGGATGCTGCCAAGGGAGGAAAGAAGAAGTGAGGAAAGTCATCGACATCTTTCTATTACGATAGTTTTGTTTCAATCTTGATTATGATGGTGTTTTGGTGCAATTCACATTGTGCTTATGACTTGTCGGCCAAAATTTTATGTGATGCATAAGTTCTTCGGGGTACTGTTTAGAGTCAGTTACTTGATGTGTTGAAGTTTTGTGGGGGGAAGAAACTGAATTTCGAGTATTTTTGTCTCAATTTAACATTTCGGCAAACTTAAATACAATGTATGTTATATTCTCTCATTTGGTGATATCTCTTGTTCTTTACTTGTGTTTTGGTCTCTCTACGGTTCATACTGTATATTTCCTGGAAAGTTGGTGATGCATGCTGAAAAGTTATTTTGGTGAGAGCTCGACATTTGTCGACTATGGGTGTCGCTGAAGAAATTCATTTTGTTTTAATTGATGTGAAATTTTAAAATTCATTGTCCAACTCTTTTTCCTCTCTGCTCTTGGATTTGGCGTGAGTGGTGATATATTGCCATCTTGGCTACTCTCCCTGGATTTAGTTGTTCTTGTTTGACTACGGTGATGACGAGCTTGGTTGAGTTGTACTTAAACACGCCATAGTTTCACCTAATTTGCAGCTAAATATTCTTTGTTGTAATAATTGTTAACAAAAAAAAAGTGACAACTGGGTTACATTATTAACAAAAAAATATTCTGTTTTTAGTTGAAAATACCTCCATTAATTAACAAAAAAAGCCCAATACAATTTATTGAAATAGAAATTTACTTAGCCCTAAAAGTACAATCTTCAGATGTTTATATCTCGGATCGGTTAGGGCATTACAGAATTGAATCTTTGAGGTGGATTTTGCGCAAGTTTGAATGAATGTGGGCTAGAGTTTCTCAATTAGGTAATTTATCTTCAATCTACTAGAATTGTAATTTGGGTGATTGTTTTTTAATTGAGATTCCTTGGGTTTTGTGGGTTACTTTATTGAAACTTAAGATGGTTTACTACTTCCTGATTTGGTTTATGAAGTGAGCTTGAATATTTGGAGTTGCCTTTATGATTTCCTACAAAGAAATTGGGCAGAAATACGAGAAAATGTGACAACTGGAACAAAATTTGATGAAGCAAGGGTAATGAAAAATACCAGTTTTCCTTAACCGAGAGTATGAACATGCAACTTCTGAAAACATTATAGTATTTAAGTGCAATCAAATAATAAATAGGGGTTTATATATGAAAAGTAGATGAAACTATAGAACTTATAAATGCATTGTTCCTAATTTACATTTAGGAGGGTTATTGGTTGGGACAAGTTAGGGCCAAGTGGAATAATTATTCCAAATGGAATAATTTTATCCGTTTAGAATATTTTGAGTGAGGTAAAGTGGGACAAGTTAGGATAATGAGATAATTTGAAACTTTGATATGACAATTCATGTGGGATAATTGATGTGACACCTTTTTAAAATATAATATTTATTTATCAATTAAGTCTAAATTAATTTATCCAATTCGTTTAGTATATTATTTAATATGTTGTTATAATATAATACATTATTTTACTTTATACTAAAATATTATATGTTATATTATAATTACTAATTAATTATAACTATGTTTAGTATTACTAATTAATAGATTATATTATATTATAATAATATGATATATTATATAATAATTGATATAATATAAGAACAATATATTTAATATAATTAATATAATATACTAAAATGTAATAGAAAATAATAAATTATTATATAAATTAAAATATTCTATATAATAGAATATATTATCATATTAAATTATATTATAATATAATTAATATATTATTGTATTAAATATATAAACACTAAATTATAATACAACATTTTATATAATAAAAATACTACAATAATATTTTTATTCTAACTACTAAAATACTTATTAAATAATATAAAGTAATATTATAATAATATAATGCGAATATTATAATATATGAAATATTATTAACTAATATGTAAAAATGATATATAATAATGTTATATTAGATAATATTATATAACATTTTAATATCTTACGTTTTAGTAGAATTTTATAATATAATATAATTATGATATATTATATATTATATATTATAATACAGTTAACATGTATTAGATATTTAATAAACTAATGCTTCAAAATTATCATACTTTCCCCATGATTGTCCCAAAGTTAAGAATGTGATAATTTTTAGATTTTGGGACAAAATTTTTGTATGGAAGTGGGATGATTTTGGAAAAAATAAGGGTCATTGTCCCAATGAATAATACATTAAAGTGAAATCCCAATCACATTGTCCCAATAAATAATACCATAAAGTAAAATCTAAAAAATTATCCCACTCACCCTAAAATTACACCAACCAATAACCCCCCCTAAACATAATGTCCCTGTTGCCAGAAAGCTCAAGTCAGAGAATCACTCTGAACAGTTTCTATACGCATACTGACTAGTTGAGGACATGCAATAAGCATGCAGATACGTCACACTTTTAAATCTAGGACACAGATAACATACAAGACATAAAAAGAAAAGAGCGTGCGCATCACGTGCATATAATTATGAACATTACAATTCAGGATTCATGTGATACGTGCAAGATGGATATAACAATATAAGAGTGCATGTTCATACAATTATAGAGATGGAAGTTCAGGAAGTACGTGACATGGGTAAGACAAATATAACAATATCAAAAAATTTATCCATCGGTGATGTTTGATCTTATGAAGGTATTCCTGTTGGCCAATATATTTTAGTAATTATTACTACTTTTAAACATATAGCAGGAATAGATGGTAAATAATAACTAGATTTTTGAGTGGACATGAGAGTAAAGCTTGAAAGAAAATTTAATACAAAACTAGTATCTGGGTGTGCATGACACAGAACATGGAAGAGTGTCGTAGTCGAATTATGAAAAAGAAAGTATGATTTGTTAGGCATTTTTGGGCTTTTTTTCTCTTTCAAATATGAAGGTATTTTCGAATTTTTTCCGAGTGGGCATTGATGTAGTTTTTCTGTGCGAATGCTTTTATGTAGTTTTTTTTTCCAAGTGTGAGAGCATTTTTTGACATTCTAAAAATGTGACTCATGCAAACCAAAAGGGAGGCTTCTTTTAATATATAGTATAGATAGACGATTGCTGTGAGCGTACCCACATCGACGACCTTTTTATGAGGATCAATCCAATTTAATTTCTCAGACCCTTTTGCGTTATCAGAAGCAGCCACTGAAGAAATAATTCACATTAGATTTTGTTTGGAAGTGGCAAGAGCACTAACAAGATTTTCATAAGATACATTGAGGCATAACAAAAGAGAGCAACTTTAAAAGTTTAAACAACTGAAGGATTGGGAAGACTAAAGAAAAAAAGCAACCAAAAAGCTAAGAAGGACAAAACAGGATGCACATAACATTAGATAAATAAATGAAGTTAGAGAATAGCTGATTTCGATGCCATACAGATAAAGACATTACTTTGTTAGAGCTAGTGCAGCTCATTGTAATGATCCACAGTAAAGTATTACTCTTACCAAAATTGTGTAAAATTAGCCATCTTTCAAAATACCATTTACTGTCCAAACTATCAAACTCTCGACATAGTCTCTAATAGTTACTGGCTGATGTATGATCGTATAATTGCTCTAACAATTATTACGGGAGCATAATAATATATTATTAGCGCATAATTGACCGATAATCTATTATTATCATTAACAACCCATAATCTTTAAAGGACATGAAAACCTTGAATGCAGTAGGCAAAATGATCTATTGACAATACATAATATCGACTAAGACGAGATGAAATTTCTCAACGTACAAAGCAACAGAAACAGAAGTTGATTAAATTATCCAGATACATGTATATGTACTATAACACAATCAAAAGGAAGTAAAACAAGACAAAAAAGATACATGGAACAAGAATACCGCAACGATATAGATAAAGAACCTCCACATAACTCACATATAGGTTTGAAAAGGAGAGAGAATCAGTAGGATGGATAGTAGTAACCTTGAACCGGTGGCATTCCATAAGGCATTGCCAGGTTAGGGTGAGCATAACCATTTTCGAGCCTCGCCAAGCTCGCTTGACCCTGCATTCCATTTTGAGCATACTGCTGCCACATAAGCTGTTCCTGTGTAAGCATCTGCTGCTTCTTCTCAATGTCAGCCATTTGTACATAAGATGGTGGAGGAATCGAAGCAGAAGCAGCAAAAGGATCCCCTCCAATGGTCTGCACTGTGCCATCAGGAGCAGGCAAAGCCAAAACCGGCTTACTGCTTTTGCCAGGCAAAGCCACGCTGCTAGCACTCCCTCCGCTCGCTTGAGCAGTAACATGCTGCTTCACTGCTCCCTGGTCATACATCCCATTTAAGATTAATGGATCAAGGCCTCCAGCCATATTGGCTTTCTGATTCGAGAGATGGCTAGCGGTTTCCACGAGAGCGAGCTCCCAATCTGCTTTCCCTTGCTCTGCCGCTGGTGTTTGCCATGCAGAGGTCACTTGGGTTTCTCCTCCACCATTCGAAGCGGGGAATGCTTCCCATGAGCCATTGGTAGCCGATGTTGCTCCTCCTGCTGAGAAAAGAGCCAGTGCCAATCTGTTCTCTTGGTCCACTGCAGATACACCATCATCTCTGAGATTCACCAATTCACCCTCGTGTTGCTTTGGCTGCTCCTTTTTCGGTTCTACCTTCTCTTCAACGGGCTTCTCCTCGTAATTTGGTGCTGGCAGAGCTTTGATATTGCTCGTGTCCTCTACAGGTTCTTCTTCTGGAACAGCTGGCTCTGGGGGCGGTGCCTCCAGCTGTCTCGGCGCATCAGCTGGCCTTCTTGATTTATCCCTCAGAAACTCCTCCAATGTTTCCAGTAGCTTGTCAGTTATTCGTTGCACCTCCGGGAACTCAGATGATCTCGCCACCCCGATTTCCTTGCACCAGCTATAGAAGGCTGCAAGCTCGTTGATTTGCTTCGCAGCAATGCTATAGGCATCAAAAGACTTAACACACTCTGGATATTCCATGTCAAAGTAGCGGTCAAGAACCACCGCCAGTATCTCACACAAGTCAGAATAGAGCTGGAAGCTCTCCCTGACAACGGGGTAGAGAGCAACAAGGACCATTCTGCTGTTCTTTGCTAACCCCGTTGGCCGAAGAGCAAGGAAGCGATCAAGAAGCTGCTGCAATTGATGCATCTTGCCCAACACCCGCTCGGTATTCATATCCCTCAATGGAGTTATTGGCTTTTTCTCCTCAGCCACTTGGCTGGGACTCTTGTACCTATCATCATATCGATAATCACCATTGCTCCCTGCCGAAGATCTGCCATAACTACTGCTACCATAAGGATCAGGCTCGCCGAAATCAGAATAATGTGGAGATCTACGGTTTTGGTCCCTACCATTTCTATCAGCATTGCCACCGCCTCCTTGATTCTTCTCGTAGATAATGAGTTCAAGCTTCTGATCCAAATAAAGGGCATAGGTTCGAACAAATGCAGAATGGTCCCAAGAATTCGAGTGAGCCTCATCACGGAAATCTGACATATTGAGAAGCCGTGTACCCCTTCGTGTAGCATACAATATCTCGTGTTGGAATGATGGATCCCCATCAGATAAGAGACGGTGGACGAGCATGAGGGATTTCAATGCAACAATCCAGTCTCGAGTCTTGCTTAGCCTTTTTGATACTGCAGCAATGCAGGCACTGACATATCCCCGAGAGTAGGAGGTCAAGTTGAGGATCTCCCGAAAGTACTTCTCATCGGCAGGGATATCGTCGTGGCTTGTGGCCTTGACGATGGCCACATCAAGTTCAGGGGCAATGTTGCTGGAGACCTTGGCTAGGCCAATGCTGGTTTGATCCTTGACTGCTCCTAGGGCTTTTCTAAATGGCGCCATTTCACGACAATCTCAAGCCCAAATTCCAGAAACCTCTCTCAGGTACAACTCGCGATCAATGAGTTCACAGACCTAACATAGTTTAGGCAAGATATGCGTTACTAAGTAAGAATGCAGCTACATTCCAATGCAATGACAACAAATAGAGAACTTTTTTATACTAAATAAGGCTGTACAAACTTGATGAGAAGGATCACAGTCTTTTAATTTGAACAATTACACGACCAAAAGCAACATCAATTCTTTATACCAAATTTGTTGGAACGGTTACACGAATTCTATTCTTTATTATGTTTAGGCTATCTCATTTAAGTTGATCATTATCATATTTCTTAATTGCTTTCGACCAAGTTCTCTTCGGCCTATCTCTAGCTATGATCCTCTTTGAATTATAAACTATAATCTTATCACATCTCACAATTGGTGCATTTTGAACATATAAAGGCTATAAATTTCAGAAAACGCCTTTGAACCATGGGATGATTTGCACAAAACGACCATGAATTTCAAAAACTCAAAATAAATAAATAAATAAATAAATATACATTTTAGCGAGTTTCACCAAACCCCTCAACTTTCGAAAAGTTCCACCTATCAAAATACATTTTCAAAAAGCAACTTCCCAGAAAAACCGCCAAACAAAACTCTCTTGACAAATTTTCTCTGCTTTCCGTCTATTCTTTCTCCCTAGACAAACCCCACAAACCCCAGTATAGAATTTGCGCCAAATTTCAGCTGAAACTTTTCGGAAGCTCATGGGAGTTTTGTGAAATCCCCCAAAGTTTACTCAGGTTTTCTCTAATTTCTAAAGTTCCATGACGTTTTCTCAACGGATCACCACCATATCAATTACACAGATTAAAACACTAAAAACTTGATAAATGAAAGAAAAGATCTAATCTTTAGGGTCCAATAAATCAGTATAAACAGCGTATTAACGCAGATCCAGTACATTTCAACCAATCACAGTCGATTGCTTGCTTCAAAATTCCCTACCGTTCATTAGATCTGTAAACGCTAAAGGAACCGGATCCAGCAGAGAAAATTACCACAAAAAAAAAAAAAACTGAAAATTTGTGGAAAAAACAGCAAAGGGATGAGATCCGTGAGCTGACCTGAGCAGGACTTAGCTGTCTCCGATCGCTCCGCCTCAGGATTCGATGGAGAGAGGAGGAGGAGATCTTCGTCAATTTCAAAGACGACAGCTTTTTAATGTCCACTGGCCTCCTGAATCCGTCAATTGCAGGTCGGTGAGGGCCTTGGGCTTTTTAATGTTGGAGGAGTAATAAAAGCCCATCTCCTAGTTGCTGAAGGTTTCCTTTTTTTAGTACTATTTAACAATAGTAATTTAAATATTCTAGGCTAAATTATCAAAAAACCTCCCTTAACTTTTGATGGTTACTACCTAACCTCTATAACTTTTAAAATATCATAATACCCCCTTCTACTTTAAGAGTTTTTCACAGAACCCTCTAACGGCGTTTGGTGCAATTTTTACATTGATGGTTAAAGCTACGCAAGGGGGAATTTTTTGCTAATGAAAATTTTGTTTCATGCTTTTAGGGTGATTAATTCTAAACTTAAGTGGGGTTTCTAATCTTTTAAAAGTTGTTGGGGTTTACATGATAACCATTCAAAGTTAAGGAGTTTTTTCTCTAAAATTTGGCCAATATTTGGCTAAATTTAGTATTTTATTTTATTATAGGATTTTGTTTTCCATAGATACCTCTAATATTATATATAGTTATTTTAAAATTGACTCTATAAGTCATTGTAATGGCAATTCTCATTCCAATTTGTACTCCTAGCCCCAAATCTAAAAGGAACCAAATATGCATGGGAATGCCTATTTTTGTTAAGATATTATTTGATGTCTTTTGAATTGACCTATCATATCGAATTAAATTGATAATTCTATTCCGAAAATATTAAATAATTTTTAATATTTATTATGTTCTTGATGTTTTAGTAAGTCAAATAGTTTCCAAATAAGCTTCCAAAATTTCCCAAACAATTCCGATTTTTTGGGGATTTCCCGCGAGATTGACTCGACGTAAAACAACCGGGCGGTGACAACCACCTTAACCTCACTCGCGGTGCGCTCACCTCCGTACCCCTACTCCCACTCGGATTCGAATTAACCGGAAAAAACATCCACGTGTCCTCCTCCAAATCCTAATCCGACTAGGATTAGGAGTCCAAATTCCCTCATAAACCCCAAAATCAAGAACTCCATATAAACTCCTCTCTCTCTCTCTCTTTTTTTAAAAAAAAGAATAGTTGCAACTTTCTTGTTGGTATGAATAATATGAGCTTGATTCCTCCTCCTTCGTCGTCGTCGTCGTCTTGTTCGAGATATAATGAAGACGGCACGTATCCTGGAGGTCCAGTAGGGTTTAGATTCAGTCCACAATACAAAGATCTCGTCAAGCATTTTCTCATCAAGAAGGTCATGGGGTTGCCAATGGCTGATAGCCCAATTAAGGAGTTGGATGTTTTCAATTTCAACCCTCAAGATTTACCGAGTAAGCCTGCAATTTAGCCCATTTTTTGTTAGTTTTGAAGCATGTTACAAGATTGCAATTCAAGTTTGACACTCTCGAATCTATTAGTAGGTTGTTTGAATTAACACTATTTCTTGATATGTATTATGATTTATGATTGATTTATGCTTATAATGGTCTCATATAATGAAGAGAAAAAAAAAATGTCAGATTGAAATTCAATTTTCACTATTATTCAATTTGTGCTAGCCAATCATGTACCAACTTAAAAGGCTGATTCGTACCTACGATTTTTATATTAAATCATTCTCCACCAAATTTACATGTCAAGCGTGATCATCTTGATACTCATCGTAATGAAAACATAATGTTGGGCTGAAATTTAAATTTTTTCCTATTAATGCAATTCATTCTACCCAATCCACGAGCTAACTAAAAGGCTAACACATTTCTTTGATTTATTATACTTGAATTTTTACCACCAAGTTCAGATACAAATAACAAAGTCAATTTTCGGCATTAATCCAGTTTATACTAGCCACTCCATGAGCAAACTTAAAGGGCTAATACATGTCCTTGGATTATTTTATTAAATCTTTCACCAACAAGTTTAAATGTCAGTAATAACCAATAATAACCAATCTTAATACACATTATGATCAGTTTATGCTCATAGTGATCTCATGATTAGACATGGTAATACATATGCATATTTTATTATATTAAATCTTTCACTAGCAAGGTTTATATGTCAGTAAAAACCCCTGCTCTACAATAATGAAGACATAATGTCGATTGAAATTTCTTTTTGCACTAGCCAAACCTGAACACAACTTACAAAGCTTTACGTATCAACGACGCAGTTCTCATCACTGACGGAAATGAGCGGTGGATGTACTTCTTCGTGCACATGACGCCAGAGAACGCAGAGCGTTCGACTCCTGATGGCTACTGGAAGCTAGTCAAGAGCGACAGGGCTGTCGAGGATCCAGACGCTGAGGAAATCATCGCGCTGAAGAGTTCTTTCGTGTACTACACAAGAGAACTAGGACCAAACAGACGGTACAAAACCAAGTGGACCATGGAAGAGTTTCGAGTGTATGATGCATATAACCTTGAGCTTGAAGACCCCGAGGTGAGATACCGATATCAACAAATATCTGTCCTGGTTGTGCAGTTACTGATTATTATTATTATTATTATTATTTTTGTGTGATCAGATGAAAAATTGGGTGGTGTGTAAAATAGAGACGGTGAGTCCTGAGGAACCTGTTGTGAAGGGGAAGAAGGCGAGAAGGAAAAGGCGCGCTCGTACGTATTGAATGCAGCAGAGAATGAGGCTTTATGTAGTTTTGAGGCGAATAAATCTCGATTCTTGTAATCTTTTCATTCTCATTTCAGTGATTTTTTTTAAAAAAAATCGCTGTAATACGTCTGATTCTTATTTCAGTGATTTGAAGGTACTGCTTTTACATAGATGACGAGCTTGCTGTTTCAAAACTATTATCCCTTATAATTTTCAAATGTTAGTATTCACAATGGCAATGGGAAATTCAATTTACCTCCAAATGAATTATCCGATATGGTCATTATTATTTGGTTAATTAGTCGTCCAAACAAAGTCATCTATCTGCTATTTGTGTTGTATTTAAAATGATTTATGTTCAACACACGTAAGTGAATTAGCACATAAAAGAGAATTAGGCAATTTTTTCTCTCAAATACATAGAAATATTAGAAGATCTCTGTAATATATTTGACGTCATGTGACACTTGTGTACGTAATTAACCTTATTATTTTACTAGAGAGTGGTCGATATTGTTATAGAGTCATCCAAAGATTGGGAACATATCCTTTGATATAAATTGCAAAAATATAGAAAACTAGCAGTGTAGGATGTTAGAATGTAAACAGAAATTATTATTACCAACAATCAGCAGAATGGGCTATACCTTCTGAAATTTGTTTTATGAATAAGTTGTCAACAATGATTAAGTGGGCAAATAACCAAGAGAAATTTAATATACAAATGATGGTGTTGGATATGTTGTTTATGAAAAGGCAATATTTGGTCTTGTGAATAGTCCCACATTGCATAGTGAGATGAATAGTAAGTGGTTTAATTTGATTCTCTTCCTATTATGGGTTTGAGTGCTTTGGGCCTCCATCTTGTTTGGGCTTTGAGTATCACACACGCGCGTGCGCACGCCACGCTCCACCGCACGCGCACGCCTATGCCTCTTTGTTTTCCATACCCTCTTTTGCACGTTTTACACTTTGGAAACGTGTGTAACGGTCACGAATTTTTTATGGAGATTTGTAACAGCTGCGAATTTATTACGGAGATTTGTAATGGCTCTTTCTCAATACTATATATACACCTTTACTCCATTCAGAAAGGATACGACGAGAAGAAAAAAAAAAAAAGAAAACAAAACTCTTCTTCCTCTTCTCCCTCTGTTTTAAAAGTAATTTTGGTTTATAATTTTGTTATTA
>JBAKGM010000001.1:23798451-23810482 GCA_037177215.1 Asparagus racemosus
TATAATTCATAATTTATGTGATATTATTAAAATAATTACACTATTTATGTGATTCAAATTTTATTCTATTTATTTTATTGCTGATTGAATTACAGTATAACTCTTAATAGTATTTAGTAATATATTATTGTATTTATACTATCATTTTAATTATTTTATTTTAATTGGTTACTACGAATAATTGTGTATAATAATTTTATAAATTATTTTATTTTATAATTTTTAAATAATTAATAGTTATAATATTATTGATAATTATAATTATTTAGGAAGGTGAAGAGTAATGAGAAGTTATATTTATTTAATAAAAAATTAATTAGAGATAATGACATAGTTAGAATTTATCAAAGTTTGAGAGACCAAAAAAAGAAATTAAAAGTTTTAACACCCCAATCCTCTTTTTATAGAAGTATAGATATAGAAGTATAGATATTAGATTAGATAGATTGGATAAGATAAACCTCATTCACTCTAAGTTAAATATAACAACTCACCAAGTGTAATGCGATATACTTTCAACATGATAAGGAAACACATAATTAATGAGGGATCACATATTCAATCAAATCAGCATGACAACCTATCCATTGTGGTGTCACTTTTATTTTTTTTATAACCCAGCCCAGAATTGAATTCAAGACTGTGAGAGTCATATTAGAACCTCCTAACCGTCCGTATTACTTTGGTGATTGTGGTATCGCTTTTAAATGGCACAAATATGTAAGAATACATTTAATAATCAATTGTGATATTTCCTCCTATTTAGATAATTTATATACTTTATTTGTAATTTTTTTGGATTAATTATAGTCCAGTATCTTGAAGTATGGTGTTATACCGGTACCTTAAGGTGTGGTGTTATAACACATATATATTTAATAATCAATTGAAACACTACTCTTTTGGGTTCATAAACCTCATGCCTTCTTAAAAAACTTATTTCAATTACCTGGATTCATTTCTTAGTTAAAAATTTTCATTGCAAACTACCACAAAATTTCCTTTAAAATGTAGTACTTCGTTCCTGCTTTTTGCACGCTCATATCATGTAACCAAATTTCTTCTTTAACAACAAATACTCATCATGAAAAAACTATAGGCATGGGCACACAATATTGGCTCAACAAATCCACACTAAAGTATATAACAATGTGTAACTTCATAATTACAGTGTGTGAGTATTTTCGGTGAGCACCTTCTCCTCAATACTGGCAGACTTAATAATGCAACCATCAATTTTTGTCAGATAATGCAACCATGGCTATGTGTATAGTAACTTGATTTTTGCTTATAAAATGATTTTCAACTGGATTTAGTGCCTCCCAATCTAGAATGTCAACCACAGATTGTAATCTTACTTTACTCTAATATATCCTTCTTTTTCTTCTTCCTTTTTTTTTTTTCCTTTTCTCCCGCAGACAAGAGAGACCCCGAGGAGATCGAAATTGTAGTCGAGGCACGTGACAGAGAGAATCACAGCTCATTTTAATCAAAGTTGGTTAGTCGCTAATTAAATGTAGCTGGAGTCATCAATGAGGGTATGGTCCGATAACAGAATGGTCAGGGGTGATGTGTCTCTCTGCAGTGTTGACCGGTGACGCGACAAACATCCGAATCACTGCATTCAATGCTCTCTGTTTTGGACCTATGGGCATCTGAACTGTAATGATATGATTGAAAGTTCACTGGGGAGCTGTTTGGTTACTTTTCTTCACTTTCTAAAACTCATTTTCCTTTACTTTTTGATGTTTCCCTTACTTTGTTGGAAGAGTATTTTTTGTGTTTGTTTTGTAAAGAAACATGGGGTATAATTACTTTCCATCGCTTTCCTTAGTTTGGTTTAAATTAAAAAGACAAGAAAATAGTTGATGTGTGACTTGATTCTTATTTTCTCCCGTAATCGGCTTCAAAAGGGCGGAAATTTTTTCAAGAAAAACGTCTAGTTGGCGTCTCATTTTCCCTCACTTTCTTTTTTTTTTAAGTTTACAAACCAAACACTTGATTGTGAAGAAAAATAATAAAAAAAATTCATTGTCAGTTTTCTTTTCTTCACTTTCTGTGTTTTTTAGACCAAACAAACAGCCCATAATACAAAGAAAAGAAAGATAAGATAGGGGAAAAATAAAAATAAAAAAGCGAAGGGAAAATATAATGTTCTGTTTAGAAGTTTTGTAAAAGAAATGAAGGTGAACTTAAATTATATTATTTTGGAGTTCTAATTATGAGAAAGGAATGAGAGTAAATGAATCTTAGCTATTGATTCATCATAAAAAAAGATCAAGATGTCTCTTTCATTATGAAATTTTAGTTTCCTTTCTTTTTCCTCCGTTATCGTTCAATTTATGGTGAAAGACACTAAAGATTTTTTTAAAAAAAAACTTCTTCTTCCTTTCTCCTTTTTACCCTCTCATTAAAACTGTCAAACGAAATTAAACTTAAAATTCTCTACCATTCTCTCTCTTTACCCCCAGCCAATAAGATTTTTCCCAATGTTTCCTTCGCCTCGGGCCCATTAATGTACTTCCTTCCATTATTTACCTCACTTAGTCCACGCGTGTCACGAACCTCAGGGCTTGTTTGGCAAACTCATAAAACTGGGCCAGGTCTAGACCTGACCTGGTTTTTGAGTGTTTTCTATTTGGGAAAGAACTGGGCCAACTTTGGTCCAGTTTTTTTAGTTCATATTTTGGCCCTTAACCAGGCTAGAGTTGGATCAAGTCCCCCTGGTTTAATTCTGGCCTGGATAAGAGAGTATACCAAGTTAGTCTAGTTTTGGACTTGATTGCCAAACAGACCCTCAGTTCTAATTTATAAACTGAGATACACAATGATGCATGTCATAAAGCATATCAAGCGTCAAGAACCGATCATCCAAAAACTTCCTCCATTTAAAAAAGATTTCAAAGTTCCACGAAAACCCACTTTCTCCTACTGAGTAAAGATCAAACAGACAAGAACAGAGGAGAAATCTCCTCAGTATGAGCTCTCTGCATGATTTCCAAGGTACCCATTTTGTAAGTTTTTTCTTCTATTTTTTTTTTTTTTTTGAAATTTCTTATATGGGTTTCCAATACTGCAGGTTGGTTGAATTGGGTTTGTGATGGAGAGATCAATTTTGGATCTTTATGCACTCAGAGAAGCCTGCTTGATGTCTTGAATGTTGGGTTTGTTCTTGTTTTTTGTTTGGGTTTGATTATATCGTCCTTCAGAAGACAAAACACTAATGGAACAAGAACTAGGAATTGGGACTGTGTCATCGTTTCACTCCTTTGTGCAGCGACTAGTGCAGCGCATTTTGGTGTTGGATTTTGGGCCCTTTTTAGTGGAAGCAGTGGATATGAAAATGGAGATTGGTTGATTTACTCTATTAGGGGTCTGATATGGATTCTTTTGATGGTTTCTTTGATCATTGGGCCACCAAAATGGTTAAAAGTTGTGATTTTGTTATGGTGGATATTGTTTGCTCTTTTCACCTCTGCATTTTACGTTGAAATGCTTGTAAGAGGTTATGATCTTGAAACTTTAGACATGGTTTCATGGTTTGTAAGTTTGTTGCTTCTCTTCTACGCTTTAAAACTTGCTTGTAAAACTAAATTCAATGGAAATTGTTCGGGTGATAGTTTATCCGAGCCCCTATTGATTGAAGAAAAAGATAGGACAGCAAAACTGGGGGAAGCTAGTGTGATTAGTCGCTTGACGTTTTCTTGGTTAAATCCCTTGTTGAGGTTAGGTTCGTCCAAACCTTTAGTACTTGATGATATTCCTCATTTGGATTCTGAAGATGAGGCAAATAAAGCCTACGAAAAGTTCTTGAGAGCATGGGGTAAGCGCAAAGATAGGAGTAGTAACTTGGTTCTCTTAGCTTTAGCTAAATGCTATAAAAAGGAAATGCTACTGGTTGGGCTCTACGCATTTCTCAAGACAATATCGGTTTCATCTTCTCCTGTGTTGCTCTATGCATTTGTTTCATATTCTAGCCTCGAGGAGAGAGATTTGAATAAAGGGCTAATTTTGGTGGGTTGTTTGTTAGTAACCAAGGTTGTAGAGTCTTTATCTCAAAGGCATTGGTTCTTTGATTCAAGAAGATACGGAATGAGGATGCGTTCTGCTCTCATGGCTGCTGTCTATCACAAGCAGTTGAAGCTTTCAAGTATTGGAAGAAGAAAACATTCTGCAGGGGAGGTTGTAAATTATATTGCAGTTGATGCTTATAGGCTTGGGGATTCTCTCTGGTGGTTTCATATGGCATGGAGTCTACCACTCCAACTTTTATTTGCAGTACTTATACTCTTTGGGACTGTAGGATTAGGTGCAATCCCTGGTTTAGTTCCTTTCATTGTATGTGGGATCTTAAACGTCCCCATTGCCAAACTCCTTAAGAACTATCAATCAGAGTTTATGGTTGCTCAAGATGGAAGGCTAAGAGCTACATCTGAAGCTTTGAACAACATGAAAATCATCAAGCTGCAATCATGGGAAGATAAATTCAGGAACACAATAGAGTCACTCAGAAATGTCGAATTCAGATGGTTGAAAGACACCCAAATTCTAAAAGCTTATGGAAGCGGGTTGTATTGGATGTCGCCAACAGTTGTTTCTGCAGTGATATTTGCTGGGACTGCAATGATGCAAAGTGCTCCTTTAGATGCTAGATCAATATTTACAGTTTTAGCAACCTTGAGAATAATGTCAGAGCCAGTAAGAGCTTTACCAGAGGTCTTAACGGTGATGATCCAGGTCAAGGTATCTTTAGATCGTATCGGTGTCTTCTTGCTAGAAGATGAGATTAAAGAAGACGATGTGAAGAGATATCCCCTGAATAATGGGGATTTAAGGGTTGAAGTGCAAAATGGAAATTTTAGTTGGGATCCCAATGCAACAGTTCCGACATTGAGGAACATAAACTTGAGGGTAAGAAGAGGTGAGAAGGTTGCAATTTGTGGACCGGTTGGTGCGGGGAAATCTTCACTCTTATATGCCATACTTGGAGAGATTCCTAAAATCTCAGGATCTGTGAGTCGCTAAACTTTTTAGAATGAAATGACAACCTCCCCTTAAAGTCCAACTTCACTCCTGAACTATCAATTTACCTATTATCCATGTCATACTTTGTGTATGTCTTAGTGTTGCCATTTTATGAACCCACAATCAAATATTTAAGAAATTGATGAGTTGGCAGTGTTTTTTTTCCCCCATTTATTCCTAGTGTTTTCTCAATTTGTCTCCTTTGCCTCCCACCCAAAAATTTCCCCAACTACGTTGCCCCAAAACTTTTTACCCTTTATCCCTTTTCGGAATTGGAAACTCATTTTTTGGAATTGTAGAAAATAGAAGAAATGCACCCAAAAAAAAAAAAAAAAACAAAAAGAAAAAAGAAACACTATCATTTCATTGATCTTTTAAATACTTGACCGTGGCAAAATGTCCACTTTGGGCCCATACAAATTAGTATAAGTGGGTAATAGGTAAATTGATATTTTATGGAGAAGCTGGGAGTTCAACAACACTTTAAGGAGAAATTGGTTTTTTAAGTTGGTGGAGAAATTGGTTTTTTAAGTTGGAGGGTTAAGAACATTAACATATCTCTGATTGTGTGTAGGTTGATGTGTTTGGCTCTGTAGCCTATGTTTCACAAACATCTTGGATACAAAGCGGGACTATACGAGGTAATATACTTTATGGGAAACCGATGAATAAGGGAAACTATGAGAAGGCCATTCGATGTTGTGCTCTTGATAAGGACATCGAGAGCTTTGATCATGGAGACCTCACAGAGATAGGTCAGAGAGGTCTAAATATGAGTGGGGGCCAAAAGCAGCGGATTCAGCTAGCACGAGCGGTCTACAATGATGCTGATACTTATATTCTTGATGATCCTTTTAGTGCAGTAGATGCACATACTGCAGCAACTCTCTTCCATGTGAGGAAGTTATTTCATTACATGTAAATATTCTTTGCTAGGAGTTTACAGATAGAAGACACCTTTAAGACATTTGTATGCTTTTAATAATTATGCTATGATAACTTACGAAATAATATTACTAGTCAAACTTATGTAGACATTTTGTTGTTTAACAATTATGGCACCTTAGAGCATCTATGTGCTTTGACGATTCTCAGCAACATATATATTCTTAAAATTTTACAATAAAATTATTGGTTTTCCTTCACTGCAACAAGAAATTTATCAATTTGTTATTGTTATAGTATAAAATTATAAGCCTCAACCCTCGCCATAACTTAGAATTTAGAATTTTGGTGTAGTAGCAAGGACCGTTGACAGTAATTGTCCTATTGATGCACAAGAATAATAAAGTTGAACATCTTCACAGCCAAACACAAGCTTAGCATTTATTTACCAGAGAAAATCTGAAGTTCACACTTCATAATCTACTAATTAATCTGGAGGCAAAGTTTAGTTGATTTGATATTAAATACATTTTGGTGTTTGTTTTCTCTGTTGATTGACAGGATTGTGTGATGACCGCTTTAGGAAAGAAGACTGTCATTCTGGTTACTCATCAAGTAGAATTTCTTGCTGAAACTGATAGAATTCTGGTGAGTGGGTTTCAATCTTTCAAGTAGAATTTTTATGGCTCTTTTACTCTTGGTGAATTTTTGACACATGTGCCCCTGGGTGAATTTAGTGAATATATCTGAGGTTAAAAAGTGATGATAATAATAATAATAATAATAAATCCAGGAAGTCTACCTGTAAAAATGAAACTACAGGGGTAGTAATTTTAAGAACAGCAAAACTACAGGGGGTTTATGTGCAATTAATCCCATGTCTTAAGGCTGTTCTTATTTGTTACAGGTTATGGAGAGTGGGCAAATCACACAAAATGGAACCTATAACGAGCTTTTCAAGGCTGGAACAGCATTTGAGCAACTTGTTAGTGCTCATGAATCATCAATGACCATATTGGATTCTTTGAATCAACAGAAGGAAGACCAGACACAGAGAAATGTTGTTTTTGTTGATAATAAAGAGATTAGTCTATTACCCACTAAACAAGATAGTGAAGGGGAGATTTCAATTAAAAAACAGTCAATAGTCCAGCTCACTGAAGAAGAAGAGAAGGAGATTGGGAATGTTGGATTAAAACCATATAAAGATTACTTTCATGTGTCGAAGGGTTATTTTTTTCTTGTTTTGGTTATCATCACTCAGTCTGCTTTTGTCATTCTTCAAACAATGTCAACATATTGGTTAGCTGTAGCTGTTCAGATGTTTCATATTGGTAATGGCATTTTGGTTGGAGTTTTTGCCGCAATTTCGTTTCTTAGCTGCTTTTGTGCTTTGCTTAGAAGTTGGATAACAGCGCATCTGGGATTGAAGGCCTCAAAGCAATTCTTTTCTGGTTTCATGGATTCCGTGTTTAAGGCTCCGATGTCCTTTTTTGACTCAACCCCTGTTGGAAGGATTTTAACCCGGGTAAATGTTTTCTATTTTGATATGAAACTTTGATCAGTATAAAATTGTTAATGTAGTTGACATAGAGCAGTATGGATTTTATTTATTTATTTATTGTTATGCAGGCTTCTTCAGATATGAGTATTTTAGACTTTGACATACCATACACCCTTGCCTTTATGATTGCATCTGGTACTGAAATGATAGCAATTATAATGGTAATGGCTGCAGTGACATGGCAGGTTCTTGTTGTAGCAATTCCAGTTCTGATTATAATGGTGTATTTTCAGGTGAGTGACTGCTCATTTCCTACCCATTTCTGAATTAATTTTATGGTAATTTCACCCACAAAAGAAAAAAAGAAGGAAAAAAAAACCCTGAGCTTTGGTGTGATTTTGCACAAAACCATCATGAACTTAAAGTCATGGTACTTAGAGGGTGTTTGGGGAGGCTTATTTTTTGGTCAAACGAGCTTTTAAGCTAGCTTTTTTATTTCTACATGTTTAGTAAAATGCCAACTAAGTTAGCTTATAAGTCTCATTTTAAAAAGCTGGCATACTCTAGTTTTTGAAAAACTAGCTTATAAGCTCACTTAAAAAACTAGGTTTGACCAAGCAAATTACTATTCTACCCAAACAATTTTTATAGTATTCTTATCAAAAAAGCCAAAAGCTATTAAAAGCCAACATAACTTATAAGCTTCAAAAATTAAGCCGTCCCAAACACCCCCTTAAATGAGACAAGTTTAGGGTATTTCTATGATTTGGCAAGTTCACAGGCTTTTGTACGAAATACCTCAAAGTTCACAGGTGTTTGTGAAATTCCTTCTGATGCATGTTTTTTAGCACAATAGCTAACCATGTGTTCTTTGAATCTTGAAGAACTATTATCTAGCATCAGCAAGGGAGCTGGTAAGAATAAATGGAACAACAAAGGCGCCAGTTATGAATTTTGTTGCAGAGTCAATGCTCGGTGCAGTAACCATAAGGGCTTTTGCAATGATGGACAGATTTTTTAGTACCAATCTAAAGCTTATCGACATGGATGCAACATTATTTTTTCATACAATTGCTGCCTTGGAGTGGATTCTTATAAGAGTAGAGACGCTTCAAAATTTGACATTAGTTACTTCAACTCTCTTTTTTGTTTTGATTCCTCACGGATACATTTCACCAGGTAATGTAGTCTAATTTGGTCGCAGATACATTTTCTTCCATTTTCTCAAAGTATTGGGTGGCTAACTTTTTTTAGTGCGTTTCAGGATTTGCTGGTCTCAGTCTTTCCTATTCTCTTACTCTTTCTTCCACCCAAGTGTTTTTCACTAGGTGGTACTCAAACTTGGAGAATTTCATCATTTCTGTTGAGAGAATCAAACAGTTTATGCATATTCCATCAGAGCCTGCTGCATTCATTGACGATAACAGGCCACCGCCTTCATGGCCTCATGAAGGCAAAGTAGATTTAATCGATCTAAAAGTGAGAATAAAGATATACTTTCGGGAGTAAATCTAGAATAAACATAACTAGAGACTGAGGGCTTTGTCCACTGACTTCTCTAAACTTTGGATTTGCTTTGAGATTTGTGTTGGTGTGTGATAAACATCAACGCTATCTTTGATATGTGTGTCTTGATGTGTATCGCAAACCGTCGTGAATGTGGTGGACAGGAGCTCTCAATCCACTCAAGTTTGCTCTAGCTTTCTCCTACTTTTTGGAGCTGCTGACTAAATTTGTGTATTGTTTTCTAATTGAAAATTGTCTATTGATTGTTCAGGTGAAATATCGTTCAGATACTCCCTTGGTTCTAAAAGGGATTACATGCACTTTTTCACCAGGAAACAAGATTGGAGTTGTAGGAAGGACTGGAAGTGGAAAGACCACTCTAATAAGCTCTTTATTTCGTCTTGTAGGCCCTTCAGATGGAAGAATCCTTGTTGATGAGCTTGATATATGTTCCATAGGCCTAAAGGACCTCAGGTTGAAACTAAGTATTATTCCTCAAGAACCAACTCTTTTTCGAGGCAGTGTAAGGAGTAACTTGGACCCTCTTGGGCTTTACACCGACCATGAGATATGGGAGGTCAGACAAATTCTTCTTACCTGCAAATTTATTTATTTTTAGATGTTCTAATATGTGCATCAATATTTTCATAGTTAATGACAATAAAATGAAGATCTCGATGATGATACTTCGTAACTATGAGCCATGTTGCTTTGTATCATCATTTTTAGTGGAAGCATTTTGTACACAAGACCTGGTAAAGGATTATGAAGTTATAAAATTTCAAATAACCTTTCGGTGCAAACAGACTAGATATGATACCTACAATATTTGCATCCGCTTATTAATCACGGATACAAATACAGTTATGAATATGTTTCAAAAAGGAAAATTCATATGCACATCCGCTAAAATCAAATACAATATATATGAATAGAAAACATATATTAGTGAAATTGATAAGATTGAAAAATATAGGTTATGTGATACCAGAAATGTTTAAATATAATAAATTTCTTTAATGAGATATCTTTTATATGTGCGGAATCTCTGAAAAACTAAGGTTAGATATTTGTATCTGATAAGAAGAGAGAGATTGAGAGAACTTGATTATATTATTCATTCTACTAAAGTGTTTAAATAGAAGAGAAAGTAGAGAGGTTTTAATAGCCTAAGCGATGTGGAACTAAAACAAAACAATATAATCTAACTACATTACTTAACACCTCCTCTAAAAAATGTATTTGGGTTTCAAAGGTAGTTTGCCAAGGAGTGTGCATAATGATTTGCTTGCGGATAAAGGAGTGTGCATAATGTAAAACGACTCGAATGCCAATACTAGTCGATCCTTCGGTCGACTACCTTTATGGACGACGCAAATGATGGTGTTAGTCGATCCCTTAGATGCTCGACATCATTCCTCACTCGATTAGCTTGAGCCCTCATCCTAAATGACGGTTGCATAGAGTTTGGTCTTGACAATACAGCGGTATCACATTAACTGTATGATCAGTGCCTTAATTTCCCCATCTCTCACAATAATCAAGACACCTCGAACCATTCCGGCTGTAGGCGTCACTAATCTCGTCTCATTAATGACAAGGAAGCAGTGCTAACTCTGAACTAACTTGCAACCAACACCTATTAAAGCCGTCTAGCGTAGCTTATGCATACTTCTGTCCAATCATTAGTCGACATGCGGAAGTATGGCTGACTCATCCTTCAGCCTATTATCAACCAAAGTGACGTAAATGTCCCCCGACCCTCTATATAAATAGAAAACTGTACAATAGAAAAGATAAGTAATCTAATCTAGAGAAATTTTTCTCCAAATACATATTCATCTCTGTTTTTACCAAAAACACATACTAACTTGATCATCAGAGGGACCACTAGAGATCCCAACTCCGCCTTTTCACAGGTCTTCTTCTGGTGCGGGAGAGCTTCTTCAACTAAATCATCGGCATTAGAAGAGAGAGCGGACTCTACTCATTCAAATACTAATCCAACAGTGATTATTGACTGTGTGATCTCCGACATTAACAGTTTGGCACTCACCGTGGGGCCTCCTCTCTTCTTCTATCAACCATGTCCGGTGATGATGATCTTACCACATTAGGGAACCTACCAATGGGCTAAGTTACTTAAGCCCAACTCTAAGAATCCACTGAGAAGATTACCCAAATGATGCAAGCTCAGCTCAAGGCTTTTGTCGACGAGCTCTTCAGCCGTTTTCCTGCTCTTTCGGCATAGCAAGCCGCCTCAGCCGCGCCCTAATTTTCTACTAGCCGCCATTCTACCACCCATGGGGCTCATCCCTTCATCATGTAGCACGTGCCGCTGCCAGAGACTCCTCTCATCGTCAAGCCAAGAAGGGATCGCCAGGTGCATGCATCTCAACCACTGTAGACGCAACCGGCTCCTCACAGGAACCCTACCCGCCAACTTCAAATCCGAGAGGCAACAATAGAGAGCCTTGCCCCCAATCACCGCAAGATGGATCCAATAGCAGAAGCCTCAAGACTCCCAAGCAGAGAACATACAGGGACAGTCCCCTCAGCCCATGAGCAAACACGCGACTGCAATTAGACATATAGACGCATTGCCGACGCCATTAGGGGGAATACTCCTTTCACTGACTTAATCATGAAGGCACCTGTCGAGAAATTCAAGATGCCAGCAATAAAGAAATGTGTGGGTGAGGGAGACCCAACAGAACATGTTCAGAATTATTTTGATATTATGAGTATGTTGCAAACACCCGAGGTGACTATCTATCGCTGCTTCCCAGTCACACTAACAGGGAGTGCCAAGCTTTGGTGGAATGCCCTGCAGAAGAAGTCCATTGGCAGCTTTGAGGAGCTCAGTAGAAAATTCATTCACCACTTCCTGGCCTACTCCAAGCCTAAGCTACCTCTTCATATGCTCATCCACACTAAGCAAGAGCCTGATGAAGATCTCAGAGCCTATTTCAAGAGATTTCAGGCAAAAATGTTAGAAGTTGAAAATCCAAGGAGTCGAGTCGCCATGGCGGCTTTAGTGGCAGGATTGCGATCAGGCAATTTATCCAAAGCTCTCGTCAGGAAACTAGTTAGGAACTGTGAGCACTTGAT
>JBAKGM010000001.1:23850474-23862143 GCA_037177215.1 Asparagus racemosus
TGCTATATATTTGGGGGGGGGGGGGGTTGAATATGTTTGCTATATATTTTCCCTAAAACACGACTTTTGTAGCGAAAATAATATCAAAATAAAAGCAAAAAATCAAACCAATCACAAACTAGAGAATACAGAATATTTTATAGTGGTTTGGATAGAAATCCTATGTCTATTCTTTCTTCTTATGAAGGGGCTTCCTCACTATGACCAAAGTTCACCTGAATCACAACCCGATTCAGTAAGCTTGTAAAGATTGCATCCTAGAATCTATCTGAAACTAGTCATCTAACTTATTCCTCACAGATAGGTAACACCTAACCCTAGTTAGTACCAACCCTCAATTCACACTGGTTTGAGTACGCAGTAAACCCTCAATTCACACCGGCTTGGGTACACCGTAAAAACAAGATAAAACAAACTAACTAAGACAATTTAAGCGCAAATCAAAAAGATCTTATAGCCTGTTTCAGCAAACTGCTCTCTGAAAGAATTGAAGCGAAGCTCAATGAAGAAGAGGTGATGATGTTGAATCCAAGAGCAACTCTCCTCACTAAAATGGTTCGAAGATGCTGAGCGCAATGAGAAAGAGTTTGACGAGGCATTGGAGATTGAATCACACATCACCTTCACACAAACCCTAGAATACAATCTTTCTTTTTTTTTCCTCAATGCAAGAACCTCTTCAAAATATGATATCTAACTATCTTATATAGCATTTGATAATAAAGAAAAGAGATGTAGGAATCATAGTAAAAGTTAGAGATGAAAGGGATAGACGAACGGTTGAAATTAAAACTTTAAATCTACCAATATACATCGGCACCATCGATGGTGAAACACGACCATCAATGATCTTCTATGCACCATCGATGGTACCCTGTAGTCCATCGATGGGTTGAAATCTGATTTCTAGAATTCATCAAATGTTCACTGTAATACATCGATGGTGTAGCTTGACCATCGATGGTCTCCTGTAGTCCATCGATAGTTCTAAATCCTATTTTTATTTTTTTCAATCAATACTATGTATACAATAAAGTAAAAACTTGGCTGCATATTTTTGCCACTTGGCAAATTCTAAGATCTCTAACATTTAATAACTAACAATCCTTCTTTCACCATCTCATTTTAATCCACTACCCTCCACATATTGAAAATCTCTATTCTTTGTCTTTTAATTTCTATAAATCATTCATTTTGTTCTTTCTTTCCAAAAAATATTATTTTTATCCTTTCTATTCCCGAAAGTCTAACATACATACAAGAATATTAATTTAATCTCGTGCATTACACAGCTAACAACTAGTTGTACACTATAATTCATTGATTCTCCTTGTGACCATCGATGGTATCATATTGACCATCAATGGTTCGATGGCTGAAAATAACATAAATGTTGATTTTCGCGTCGTTTTGCCTTGTAACCTTCATATAGCTATTCATACCTGAAATATATCATCTCAAATAATCATCAGTAACAAATGGGAGTTTTTTATTACTCATATAAGAGATATTGTATAAACAATGTTCTAACAATCTCCCCTGTTTGATAATAATAAAACTTGAAATTGAAAATACAAAAATATATGCTTAGTTAGATATGTACTCAGCAAATAAAGCATATGAACACTTTTCATGCAAGACATAAGATATGCAAAGCTCCCCCTACATCCGTGCATTTATGAAAGTGTAGACATGTACATGTATTGTAAAAACTCCTCCTAAAATAATGTATCGAGTTTTCAAAAACAATTTCAAAATAAATGAAAAAACATGAAACCATTTTGAAAAAACTCTTTATGATGAAAAATCTCACTCATGCAATTTTAAATTTTAAAATTTCCACTATTCTCCCCCTTTTGTTATTAGCAAAAGATGAAAACATACCAATGCGTATACTCTATACTCGAAAATTTTAGATAAAAATCATCTAAAAGTGTAAGGAAGAGAAATACACATTGGTTCACAAATAGATTTGTAGAAAAATAGCAGAATATATTCAAATATAACTTCAAAATGCATAAAACATGTACAAAAATCTTATTAAAACTCACATATAAAATGATTAAATATCATAGAAAAGTTTGTGAAACAAATAATAAAAAGAATTATATTAGTTCATAAAACAAATTCAGATATACCATGTACAGCTTTGAGCTTTGTAACACAACTTAAATTATCTCAATCTTAGAACTAAGAACCAAAATGTAACCCTATCACCTCAACCGTATAGGATTTTTAAGAGGAAGAACAATAGTGTTTTGCGGGCGATATACACTATCTCTAAATATAAGAAATGTTTAGTATAGGATGGATATCATTTGAGATATGCACAAATATAACCACGAATGTGGGTCTTTGACCATCTTTTAATAAATACACTCAATTTTGCTGCGGATTTGAGAGTGTAGATCTTTAATTATATTTTCACAAATACACTCTTTTACTTGAAATTTTTATAGCACATATGTACTTTGTACATGTAAAGAAATTTGATGCTGAATTCAAGTCTAAAAATAAACTCAAACTTTGTGATATATCTAGTAATACTTTATGAACAACATATAAAACTATTATTTCATAGCACTAAACATGATAAGTATAAAACTAGCTGTGTGAAAAATAACATGATAAAGTCTCATGAAAACAATGTGTAAAGCAATTATATTTTTACCAATTGTGTGTACATATAATATGTATATGATGTGAAAATAATATGTGAACCAATATGATATTACCAAAAGATAATATCATCTGAATCTATCTTGTACAAGCACAGAGGCATGTAAAAGTTTTTTATTTTTTTTGAAAAAACAAAAAAAAAGAAAGAGAAAATTTTGTTTTGTTTTGTTTTATTTTTTATATATAAAAAATGGGAAAAGAAGAAATATAAAAACAATTAAAAGAGAAAAGAAAATTCAAGAAAAAATAAAGAAATATTCAAGCAAAATTTAAGAAAAAATAAAGCAAAATCAAGAAAAATCAAGAAAATTTAAGAAAAATTGAAGAAAATTTAAAAAATGTACATACAACATGTTAGAGTTATAGAATTTCCTTTACTTACCCATTTGAGAAGATTTGCCTAAATAATTATCTATATAAGTTGTACGTTTGCAATCAATCTCCGCTTGAATAATGAGACCATCTTTGCATGTATCAGCAACTTTTCATTCGTTTCTTCTTCTTGATTAGGCTAAGAAATAGATTTTTGTCTTCTGAAAGTGCCTTGAGCAACCAAAATAAACGTTGCCTTACTCCTTAGCCTTCCTACATATCTACAGAAAAGCAGAAACGTGAGATCTAGGTATCTACATAGGTCCACATTGGTTAGCAATTGTACCTTTAGGTACCCAAATTTGTTTGATTATTTTAATTCTATATTAAATTTAGTAATTCATTAAAACATGACCCATTCTATTACATAAAGAATAAATAGTAGAAAATGCATTTGAGATAGGTGCAAAAAGAGTTAAATTATTTTATTTTACAAAAGAAGGTTGAAACTTTTTATATTTTTCTAAATATGAATAACCGAATCTAGTTTTCACCTTTTGCAAATCGTTGATCGGAAAGAACCATGTCTAAACCTTTAGAACCCCAAGAAATGTTTTTCACTACCTTTTTCAAATCAATATTTTTAGACTTTAAATATTCATTTTTAGAAACTATAGTAGTGTATTGAGTTTCAACTTTATTTGTTCAGAAGACAAGTCACATGAGAAAGCCCATTTACCCTAGCAACTAAATTTTCAATTTCACTTGATTTCTCAGTTCGTTGCATAGGTAAACTAGAATTCATATCTTTATACATGAAACATTGTATGCATTCAAAAGAGATACTTTCACTTGCAGTATTAGATGTATTCAACTTTAAAGAAAGATTTTTAATTTTATCCCTCAATAAATTATTATCTTTCTTTAAACTTGAATTCACCTTATTAATACCTTTATATTTTTTAGCAAGCTTTTCAAATTGACCCAACATTTCATTATATTTAGAATATAAATCATCATATGTAGGGTATACCTCACTATCAAAGCTCTTGTGTTCGGATTCATCCGAATTACTATTTTTAGCCATGAACAACAATGTGCTCTTTTGTCATCATCGCTCGAGCTACTCTTCGACTCATCCAGTGTAGTCACCATGAAACTTTTGCCCTTTATCTTATAATTCTATTTGTTCAGCGGTCAATCCTTCTTTAAGTGACCGGGTTTCGTACACTGAAAATAAATTGGTTCACTATCAGAATCACTAGAATTATATTTATTTACCTTGTTTGTGTAGTGATCTCATTTATTTACACGAATTACTGACCATTCTTTGATTTGAGGAAGGATTCATAACCTTTAACAATTTGATCAACATGACTATTTTCATCCTCAGAGTTTGAGCTTGAATCTTTCTTCTTATTAAATAGGGATTTCTCCTTTTTTAGCTTTCAGGGCTAACGACTTTTTCTTAGAACCATCTTCAGAAGTATCTTCTCTTTCTTTTAATTGAACTTTATACACGAGAAGATTGTCTACAAGATCTTTGAAAGTTAAATTTGAGAAATTTTGTAATTCATCAATATCCGTTACCTTTAGTTCCCAATACCTAGAAAGAGAACGAAGAATTTTTCTACTCAGCTCTTTGTTGTCGTACTCTTTTCTCAAAGCTTTAGATTTATTCATAATGTCAGTGAATCTGGTGAACATATCTTGAATACTCTCTGAGGCCTTCATCTTGAAAATTTTCAAACTTACTTACAAGCATTGTAAGTTTCGCCTCTTTCACCTATAAAGTTCCCTCGTGTATAACCTCCAGTATTTTCTAAATTCATGCGTAGTAGTACAATTAAAAACACTATTAAAATCTTTAACAGTTAAAGAATAATAAAGAGTATTTATAGCTTTAGCATTTAAAGAATACGTTTTTTCGTTCTGAGCGGTCCACTTATCCCTAGAAATAACAACGGTGACCTCTTCTACAATGGTAATGTGTTCACTATAGCCATTCTCTACACTACTCCAAACGTTATAATCAGTGAACAAAAAGAGACTCTCGTATGTGCTTTCTAATAGGTGTAGTTTGTTCCATAAAAAAGTAGGGGTCAATTCACAGCGTGTCCCTTAGGAAAAGCCATTGTAGCGGTCAAACTAGACATCTCTATCCTAAGTTGTGAATCTTAAAGACGGGTAACGAGGCTCTAATACCACTTGTTGAAATTGAGATGCAAACCTAGAGGGGGGGGGGGGTGAATAGGTTTGCTACAGATTTTGCAGTGAAAATAATATTAAAATAAAAGTAAAAAATCAAACTAATCACAAATCAGAGAACACACAAGATTTTATCATGGTTAGGAAAGAAATTCTACATTCACTCTTATTTCTCACGAATGGGCTTTCTCACTATAACCAAAGTTTACCTGAATCACAACTTGATTCAGTAGGTTTATAAAGACCGCACCCTGAAATCTACTTGAAATCAGTCCTCCAACCTAACTCCTCATAGATGAGTAACACCTAGCCCTATCTAGAACCAACCCTCAATTCACAGTGGCTTGAGTACGCCGTAAACCCTTAATTCACACAGGCTTCAGTATACCACGAACACTTCAGTATACCACGAACACAAGATAAAACAAATCTACCAAATTAATTTAAGCGCAAATGAAAAAGATCTTACTGCCCTTTTTTAAGTAAAAATGTTCTTCAAAAAAATTGAAGTGAAGCTCAATGAAGAAGCGGTGATGATGTTGAATCTAAGGGCAACACTCCTCATTGAAATGATCCGAAGATGCTGAGTGCAACGAAAAAGAGTCTGACGAGGCTCTAGGGATTGAATCACAAATCAACTTCACACAAACACTAGAATAAAATTTCTCTCTTTTTCTCAATGCAAGAATCTCGCCAAAAATTTGATCTCTTCCTATATTTATATAGCTTCTGATAATTAAGGAAAGAGATATAGGAATCATAATAGAAGTTGGAGATGAAAGGGATAAACGAATGGCTGAGATTAAAACTTCAAATCTGCCAAAATATGTGATGGAAAAACATGACCATCGATGATCCCCTATGTACCATCGATGGTACCTTGTAGTCCATCGATGGGTTGAAATCTGGTTTTTGGAATTCATCGAATGTTCACTGTTATACATCGATGGTGTAGCTTGACCATCGATTGTCTCCTGTAGTCCATCAATGGCTCTGAATCCTATTTCTATTTTTCTCCAATTATATACTGTAATCATTGATTGTCCTTGTGATCATAGATGGTATCCTCTCGACCATCGGTGGTTCGATGAGTGAAATCAATGTAAATGTTGATTTTTGCATCGTTTCGCCTCTCAACTTTCATATACCTGTTTATATCTGAAATATATCATTGCAAATAATCATTAGTAATAATGAGAGTTTGTTATTACTCAAACATGAGATATTATATGAACAACGTTCTAACACATTCAAGAGCGACGAAAAACAGAAGCCATTAAAGATTCACTTAAGAAATAATTAATTGTTAAAAAAATCATGATTTCCTATAAATCATGATTCTGTATAACCCATGGAAGGAAGCAAGAAATAAATCTCGGAAGAAATTTTATACAATTACCCAAAATAAACAAAAAACCAAACTCGGATGCATTACCTTACAGGATCCAAACTGAATCCGACCCGTTAAAAGCCGCAGGCCACCACAGCTGTGGGTGCGTGTACAGACATCCCACTCAACGGCTGCCAGGTTGTTGCCGAAGTCCGTAGAAGGAAAGAATAAATAAATAAACAAAAGCTAAAATAGTTTTTTAAAACCAATAAAAAATGAATAGAATAATAAGATTTAAAGGCGTCGGTGAGCTTTAACCATCTGTGCCATATAAATCTTGGTGGCGTAATAAGAGAGACAATCAAACTCTAGAGAGAGAAACTAGAGAGAGAGAGAGAGAGAGAGAGATGAGAGAGAGAGTTTCTCTCTCTTCAATGGCAGAATCCAGCGACTCAGTTTCCATCGATGTTGAGAGGATTTCTTTTGGGGGAAAGGTTAGGGTTTTGAAATCTTTGATCTTGCCTTTTTTTGGGGGCATTTTTGGGTGATTTTTATAGTTTGGTTTACTTAATGGGAGTTTAATTTTGTTCTTGAGCTATTATTATGAGAAATTTGAATTTTTTTTACGGTTTCTTGATTATTGGTAATTTAGTGTAAATGTTGGATTCTTAGGTTATTCTTAATGTAATAATTAGAAATGAGGTGATTACTGGGTTTCCTTTATTGTTGTAAATTGCTGGTAAAATGTGATAATGGCGATAGTGAGAATCTTGAGATGGGTCAAATCCAAAATTTTGGATTGATAATGAGTTTATTATGATTTAGTATTTCAGTATAACAATTTTGAGAAGCCCTAATGATAGTTATTTTCTGCTCTCAGTGGTAAATTTATGTTTATACAATTTCAAATGTGGATCTCATAGAAACCATTCAAGTCTTTTGTTGGTTGTATAGAATGCAGAAAGCTGAACGGAAGTAACCAATGGTGAATGTGATTCTTTTTACTTGAGTTATCAGCAAACAAGAATTCTTATGCCAGTCATTATTTAATTGTACCAGTAGACAAATCATTCCATCATTTATCAATATCTTCAGCCAATGAAAGTTGGTGCACTCTACAGTTTTGAAACCCGATCGATTAGTGTAGAAGATAATATTTCCGTTCTCCTATTATTGTTATCTAAGATGAATTTGGATTTTATTCCTGTGTTATGCCAAATTAGAGACACCCTTAAATACCTCTACGAAATTACTTGCATGTAGCCAAATAAATCCTGTTTTTCTGTCATCAGGAACGTATTGTACAAACAAGTTATGGCCCATTATCCGTTTCGGTGTACGGAGATCAAGAGAAGCCTGCACTTGTTACTTATCCTGATGTAGCTCTAAATTGTAAGTGTGTAAATAATTCAGCTCTTGTTAAGTGCTTCATATCTTCTGTTACTATATGCTGTTTGAATTTGTTTCCTATCAAATATATGACCAATGTTTTAACATAATAGTTCAGCAATCTTCCTGCATTTGATATATTCTTCTTCTCACTTTTATGGTATTAAAGTGTGTTTATATGCTTTTGTGGATTGAGCAGACATGTCTTGCTTCCAAGGATTATTTTTTTGGCCTGAAGCTTCTTCTTTGCTGCTTCAAAACTTTTGCATTTATCACATAAGTCCTCCTGGACACGAGGTTTGCAATTTTGTTTTAATTTGTACAAGCTATAAACTGCTTATCTTTCAAACCGCTTATTCAAATTTTCCCTATTCGAGTTTTTCAGTTGGGAGCTGGTCCAATTTCTTCAGATGTGCCAATACCTTCTGTTGATGAACTTGCAGATCAGATTGCAGAAGTTCTTGATCACTTCGCGTAACATTTCAGCACTTGATGGTCTTCAATTTAATCAAAGAGCTATTGCTTAATTCTCTTTCTCTTAGTTAAAATATTCTATTTTCAGGTTAGGCCCAGTGATGTGCATGGGAGTTACAGCTGGTGCTTACATTCTTACACTTTTTGCTGTAAGTTCCTGTACACGGTGCTTGTGTTGCAGCAGCGACTGTAAATTATGAACTAATTGTTTTCTATGAATTCGATTCAGACGAGATATAGAGAGCGGGTTCTTGGTCTGATACTTATCTCACCTCTATGCAAAGCACCCTCATGGACAGACTGGTTGTATAACAAGGTAATGTGTATGATTCATTTTTCCCTATATTCTTGCATCATAAAAATCCTTCACACTGATTAATGAATCTTAATCCTCAGGTTATATTGAATATGCTCTATTATTACGGCATGTGCAGTTTGATAAAGGAATTCTTACTTCAAAGATACTTCAGTAAGGTATGCTGAAAATATGCATGGTGTAAGATCAATAATTCAGCTTGCTGACAGTCATTTGAATTCATTGTTCTTCTTGTGTGTTGAAAGGAAGTGCGAGGTGGTCCTCAGGTCTTAGAATCTGATATAGTACAAGCCTGTAGAAGTGTAAGAAGTTTTAACATACCTTAATTATTCTTCCTATTTATATCTGAAGATAAACCATAACTTGATTCTAATTACTCTCCAGTTGCTAGATGAGAGACAGAGTACAAATGTTTGGCGGTTTCTACATTCAATCAATGGGTACATAGTCAAATTTTTTGTTCTACTAAACTGCTACTTTAATAACCATTCTAAAGATATCATCTCACTATGTGTATGTATTACGTGCTACAGGCGACGGGATATTACAGAACAATTGAAGAAATTACAGTGCAGGACATTAATATTTGTGGGTGAGAACTCCCCTTGCCATTCAGAGGCCCTTCACATGGCCTCCAAGCTGGACAAAAGATATAGTGCCTTGGTTGAGGTATTGAATCCTATATCTGATTCTTTGTTACCAAATTTACGATTGTTATCATGAGATTGTTCCCTATTGCAAGGAATCATCAGTGCACCCTAACTAGTGGCCTATAGGATATCTTTTGAGGATATCTGGAGAATATTCTGAGGATTTCATGTACTAGAAGTGTCACATATTTTAATCTTTAATTGATATTGACAGAATCTGGTTGAGTTTCTGATTTCCCTTAAACTCAGCCTGATATTTTTTTACTCTAAACCCCTAATCCTATTTCCCTAAGAAGAGCAACTCTAGTACCTAACAATCATGTGATATGGGATCCAATACTTCCCATATATGTTTCTTTGTTGTTGCCCAAATTAAAAATGTTATCTGAGACTGTTTCATATTGCATCAAGTAATCATCAATACATCTGTTAGGGAACATACTAAGAATATGCTAATGGCATCTAGGGAAACATCATACATGTTGAGAATATCTTGATAATATTATGAGGATTTCATGCGCTAGAAGTATCACATACTTTGATCTTTGTATTTAACTAGTTATAAATAATAGAGACTGGCAGGCCCTGCTTATGTTTCTGATTTCAAACTTAGCAGATATTTTCCACCAAACCCCTAACTCTATTCCCTAGAGAAGAGCCAACCCTAGCACTGAACATTCATGTGGTATAGCCATATAGGTTCAAATGCTTACTAATGTATGATTTTTCATTGTTACCCAATTTGGAAATTTTTATCGTGAGATTGTTTCATATTGCGTCAATGAATCATCAATGCACGTGCACCTGCTAGGGTATATACTAGGAACATGCTAATGTCATGTAGGGATACATGTTGATAATACCTTGAGAATTATTCATGAAACCTGAAGGTTTCATGTACTAGAAGTATCACATATTTTTATCATTGTATTACTATTATAAATAATAGAGATTGACAGGATCATCAAGTTAGTGATTTCCCTTAAACTTAGACTGATATTTCTCTCCAAAGCCCTAACCTTATTTCCCTAAAAAAGAATTGACCGTAGTACCTAACATTCATATATCCTGGGATCAAATACCTGCAGGTACAAGCATGTGGGTCCATGGTGACAGAAGAGCAGCCCCATGCCATGCTGATACCCATGGAGTACTTCCTCATGGGCTATGGGCTGTACAGGCCGAGCCAGCTCAGCACCAGCCCACGGAGCCCATTAAGACCATCTTGCATATCACCGGAGTTATTCTCCCCTGAGAGCATGGGGTTAAAGCTAAAGCCTATTAAGACGAGAATTTCTCTTCAAGTCTGAAACTTTTGTGAGCATGTACTAGTTTCAGTAGTGGTGTAAAATTCTAGGTGTACAATTCTTTTGGGGGGGTGGGTGGGTTGTAGATCCAAAAGAAGGGATTGCGATATTCTTGTATTGTATTCATTCATTTGTAGTCAGCACTCTTATGTAAATCTTTCATTGTTTATAATGGTCTAGTGATTATAATAATAATGATGACAATCATTTGATTGTGCTTTTGCAGCTCGCTTTCAGTTGAGTAATCATAAGAAGTTTGTTTGTTGCTGATTGGGCATTTGATTTATAGTATTTTGCTGATAATTAATTCAGTAGGTGTAGTATGTTCGTAGTTTCTTGATTTGTATATCCGTGGCGTACCCAAAAGGGCTCGGGTGTTGGTTGTTGGTGGATACGAGTTGTAAGCCATTATTTGGTTGTCTATAGTGTATTAGTGTATTGGTGTAATTATGATATGATGTGTAGAAAGCATGGTGTTTAGTGAGAATATTATAATTTGTGGGTGGTAATATCTTGATTGTTCTATTATGAGACCATTAGTCAGGAAAAGGCACATATGTTGCAGGTTGTCTTTATTTGTTTCACAAAGTTGGATGGAATTCTTGACAATGGATATAATCAGTTTCTTCACTTACTCTTTACCTTTGCTAGTGAGAATTAGGAGGTTGTTAATTGGTCTTTGTAGTTTTATGATAATATCCTTCCTAATTCATAATCTTACTTGGTCAGAAATTTGGCACTATCTAAGAAAAGGTTGGCAATCTTGTGTTTGCTATTGAATGATAGAACTTTCTCAATCTTTTCATTAAAAAGTGCCTAATTGTATGTCTTTCTTTTGAGTAACAATGCCTAGTTCTATGTTATCCTTCTTATGAAAACTCTTGGGAGACTTCAAAGAAGCATAAACCTGTCTTTTTTTGGCTAACATGTTGCTTAGCGAGGTTTCTTGCTATGAAGAAGACACACACACACACACACACACACACACACACACACACACAGAG
>JBAKGM010000001.1:23866666-23879414 GCA_037177215.1 Asparagus racemosus
TGAGACTGTGATGCATTTTATTATTACTTGACGCTTGGCGTATTAGATTGAGGAGAAAGGTTATTTTTATTTGTTTTTCTTCTCAACCTAATACGTTGCGAGCTTGTTCGCGTTCTGTTTTCGCGTAGTTTGGGAAGCGGGGCGTGACAACATGGCCAAGACTAGGACTCTCACCAGTCGCCTCCACATGCTACAGTGGTTGTCGAGTCGGTTGGCGAGGTGGAGGAGGGGTGTATTCAGTGCGCTCCTCCTGCACTCACTGTTCGAATTGGTCCCCAGGGGGAGGAGTGAGGAACGATGGAGAAGGTTGTGGGGGAGGAAACCTGTTGAAGTTCATCTGTGAAGGAACTGAGCTATGTTGAAGAGATCGAGAGATTCTTCGATAGATTCCTCCAGTTGGGCTTGAGTGATGTAGCCCACATTATGTGTTTCTTCCATAGGGGAAATGGGTGATCGATCTGAAGGATCAAAACCAGCCATCTTGTACAAAGAAGAAAAAGAAGCACCACGGTGGGCGCCAAACTGTTGAGGTACAGATGATTAACAGTGGCATTTAGAGTTGATTTTTAAAGAGTTTGGAGTCCCTTGATCTCTTTTGATGGCTAATCCCTCGATAGGAAAAGTGCCTTGCATAAGTGCAACATGTCAAATGAATAGAGTTGGATTCTCTAGTGATTCCTCTGATGATCACGTCAGTTCTGATCTGAAGTGGAGGAAGGAACTGATATAGTTCTAAGTGCACAGAAATTGCGTACTTTTGGTTAGTAGGTGAAGTGCCTATTTATACCCAGCTGATGAGGGCATTTATGTAATCGCGGCCGAGTCCAAGCAGTCAGCTTACTCGGCTGGTACTTTATAGGTGTTGACCGCGAGGGGAATGAGTCACTCTTAAGATTAATGCGATGGTGACAGGGGGAGTTCAGTGCTGACAAGATCCGATAAGTCATTAAGACTTTCGGGGAGGATGTAATCATGACTCCAGCCGTGCATTTACTGTGATAGTGACTAGTTGTTAGCGAAGGGTTCAAGAACAATCGCCTTTCAACTCAGCTCTACGAGCGGGCCGAGAAGAGACGCGTTCCGTCTCGGCCCTCGAGGGAGATGAGAAGGGACGCCTTTCGTCTTGGCCCTTGCGAGAGATGAGAAGGAATGTCTTGGCCCTTGAGAGGAGAAGGGACACCTTTCGTCTCGTCCCTCGAGAAGTCGGTGTGTAGTCCGCTAGAGACATGTGTCAGCCAGTAGATTCTGATTAACTCTTCATTTTTCTATGGCACAACACAAACTATATAATACACATAGTAAAGCAGATAGGAAATGAAGTACTTACAATGATAAAACTGATAAAAAATGAATTTTCCTTTTGTATGAGGAGGATGTAGCCCAAAATTTTCTCTTTCTCTTTTTTTCATTTTTCTTTTTTTAAATATTTTTTCTCCTTTTTTCTTTTTTTAAAAGAATAAGAAACTCTCAAATGAGAGAAGAATAAATTTTTTTATTATTCTTATTATTAGGAGACAAAGAGTAAAGATATAGAATAAAAACATTTAATATGAAAAGCTCAAGTTCTACATCAAATCCCACCTTCTTACTGAAAATTCTACCTTGGATTTTAAAGAAGTGTAAAATAATGAACTCTATTATATGCTTGAATTCTATACTTTCCAGGGTTTTTACTATTTTTTGCAGTACTTTATGGTAGGTTGGTAAAGAGTAATTGGTCAAACCAAAGTCAATGTGTATGTTGTTGATGTGCATTTCCACCAATAAAATTTTGGGTTTAGAATTGGACTAAAGATCAAAATATTCTTCTAATTCCTCGAAGAACTCAATCTCAGCACTGAAAGGCTCCTCTAAACTAAGGTTCATAATTGAGACATGATGAGCTGATTGGTTCATCTTTCCTAGAAATTCAAGTTCTTCATCAAAAAGCCTGATCTATTTATTAATGATCTCCTCAAAACAGAGGTCAGTAAAGCTAAGATCTGACTCACACTCCCCTTCTAACTATTCACTCGATATTCCCTAGAATTCACTTCTAGTGGTTGATCTGATGGATCAGTCAGCTAGTTCTCTAGATCAAAAATATTGAGATCAACAACCATGTTCCCAAAAGATAACTTCATTTGACCGATCTACAATTGATCAAAACATTTGAGGTTGCTAAGAACGGTCTGCTTAAGATAGTTAGGATTTTACCTCTAAGATTGGAAATGGCTTATGTTTTCAAGATTATGAAATCAACAGGAAAAACAAACTACCCCACCTTGGTCAGAACATCCTCGATCTCTTCCTTGGGTATCTTTACAAATCTATCAGCTAAGTGGAGAGTATATCTAGTTGGTTTTAATTCTCCTACCTTGAGCTGTTGATAGTCTGAATATGGAAGGACATTCACACTAGCTCCTAAGTCTAGAAGTGCCTTATCAATGAAGGTAGTTCCTATGACACAAAATAGTAGTACTAGCAGGATCCTTATATTTCAAAGGCGTGGGCTTTGAGAATGTGTCACTGATATCAGCAGCTAGAAATACTTTCTTGAGAATATTAGTGATTATTTTTTTACTGAACAAATCCTTCAAAAATTTTGCATATGACGGGATTTGTTGGATGGCATCTAAGAGAGAAATATTGATCTTGACATGCTTTAAAGTTTCTCAAATTTTCTCTACCCGGTGAGAGTTTTTCCTAAGGCCGAGTCTATCTGGAAAGGGAGCAACAGGCTTAAACCTATCGAGATTGAGCTCAGGTTCAGTTTCAGGTTCTTAGTCATCATAAGGGGTTGATTGTTGAATAGAGTTATTAGAAAGAGAGAGAGTTTGTCCAAGTTTAGCATTTTGAATAGGAGAAGAAGAAGATGGAGTTTGATCCAGAGGCATTCTAACTTGATTATCTATCTATTTTCTTGACCGTAGTGTATGGGATTGCATTCACTTGAGTTTGATAGGTTGAACTCAATCCACTGTAGAGTTTGTAACAGTTTGACTCAAAAAATTTCCCTCCTCTCTTTCACTCACGGCACTAGCTAGTTGACCAAGTTAGGTTTCTAATCTAGCTATGACTTGACTGTTAGAATTGAGTAATTGACTGGTTATCTGCATAAAGGAATTTAGGGTGTTGGATGACTAAGTCAACACGTTGGTGGTCTGTGTAGATGCTTTTATCGTGGCTTTTAGATTCTTCTTTAAGACACTAACTTGTCTCTTATGATCAGAATTCAGTGGAAAAGGATTTACATGTTGACTTTAAGGAGATTGATTCTAGTATGCAGGATTAGATTGTAGAAAATTTTTCGGAGTGCTGAATGGAATTGTGTTTCCCTTAGGAAATTGTGGGGTGAAGTGGGAGTGAAATTTTGATTTTCAAAGAAATATTGCTAATTTCATGCAAAATTTAGATGATTTCTCCAACTCAAATTGTAGGTCGGAGAAAACAGATTATTTCCAGGAAGCTGCAATAATGCGTTCACCTGACGTAGTGGTTAAATTATTTCCTAAGAGAGGGCATTCCTCTGAAACATGGGCTTGAGATAGGTAGCTATGACATCCTGGGACACAAATTTGATTGATTTGAGCTGAGTATCATTCTTTGGTTTCTAGGGCTTCTAACCTACACAGGATTGTAGGCATCTTCACTCCAAAGGCTATCGTTGACTCTAGGAAAACACCACTGGTTTTGGTTAAGGGAACTAATGAAACTTTTTCATCACAGTGTTTACATACATGTTTTATAATACAAATTCTCTAAAAATTCTTAGGCTTCATCAGTAGTTTTCTTCATGTAATCCTCTTGACACATAGATTCTAAGGATATTTTTAAAGAATAATCTAATCCTTCATAGATAATTTGGCATAATCGCCACTTTTCTAGACCATGATGAGTACATTAAATGAGAAGATCCTTAAACCTATCGAAATACTTGTAGAATGGCTCCCCTGAAATTATCCTACAATACCTGTTGTATCTAAGCTTTACAATTTTGTAGATTAGAAAGAATTTTTTCAGGGAAATGGTAACATACTTATCCCAAGTTGAAATAGAATTTGTGGGAGCTATACAGTCATTTCTTGGCTTTATCCTTAGTAGCAAATGGGACAAATCTGAGCTTAATTGCATCCTCATATAACTCTCTAATCTTAATCACAACATAAACTTTCTCAAACTCGAATATAAAAATGTAGGCATCTACAGATTCATTTCCTAAAAACTTGGGAAGCATGTTTATGAAATGCGGTCTAAGCTCATAATTGACACCATTAATCTTAGGAAGTCTAATGCAAGATGGGATTGCATTCCTAGTAAGATAGCATGTCTTGAAGAACGGGTGGATTGGGATTAGCCATTTCTTCTTATTTAAATATAGATTCAACATGAATTAAGCGATTGGTTTTACCCCTACTCCAAACTTGCATGCACTAATCAAAGATCTTTTTGAGTTTGTTTTTATATCACTGAAAAATTAAGAAAAGATCTATCAAGCAAAATAAATATTAAGATTTTTAAATTTTTATTTTGTTTTAAAATTTTTTTTATTTATATAAATAGGGAAAACTAAAAGATCTAAAAGATTTTTGAAAAATAAAAAGAAGGAGAAAAGAAAACCTAACTAAACAAATATAAAAGTAACCACTTGAAACAATCACCCCTAATTCTAGGGTTAAGCATAAACTCAACTAGATCAGCTCCTATCTAAATACTCCTTGAGCGAAAATATTAAAGTTTACTTAGTCAGTTAGCCAGGTAAGGATAGTACTAGAGGGAGATCAAAGATCAATTAAGTACATCTTTCCTTGCAAAGCGCCTTACGCAACCCCTAAACCTTGCTGAAGACACCAACAAAGTCAAGTGAACTTAAACTGGTTCACTTAATGATTCCTAGTTCCTTAATGAGCTTGAATCCTTAGAGGCCAATGTCTAATGAGTTTTAGAAGGCTTGGATTTGTATAGTGAGGAATTAGTGACTTGTAGGCTAGGAAAGGGTGATGAAATCCCTCACCTTTTCTTAATTATGGATTTTTGCCCTTAAGAGTATTTTCAGGTGAGTGCTCAAATCAAAATGCTCAAATCACTTTGGTGAATTCCTATTAACTATATATGCAATAAAACCCTAAGAATTGTAATCAACTACAAAAGGATGCAAAAAGAAAAATATTTTTTTAATTAGGGTCAACAAACAAACAAGTGAGTGTGAGAGCTCTTGTTTGAATTTATTATCTTACTTAATAGTTATTCAAGTGGAAGATGGATTTTATTATGGTCAACAAGGAAAAATAATTTATTTTTTATTAGTTTCTAATTGTCTCTAATTCTGAAAAGCTAACTAAAGGGTGGAATTAAACATCACAAGAAAGAAAACTCACCTTTTCAAGCAAATCTTCTTCTTCAATATTCAATCTTCTTCTAGTTCGATCCTTCACAATGAAACACACAAATCAAAGAACCAATATAGAAAAATTCTAATTACAAGCACCTTCCCCAGCAACTGTGCTAAAAACTTGATGAAGACATAAAACCATGCTAATTTGCAAGTGCACAATAATCAAGTTATAGTATTTATAGATATCGATCTACAGGAAAGGAGAGTATTAGAAAGACAATCCTATTATGGTTCTTAGATTGTGTAGAAACTAATGAGAGTGGTAAATAAAAGTGATGTGTGTTTTGAATAAAGTTTTGTCACAAAAATAGAAGGCTTAAAAGCAAGAGGGAAGAATGAGAGAAAGTGAATAATAAAATAAAAAGAAAGAGAATAACAATATAAAAATAAATAGAAACAAAATCAAATCAAAACAAGAAAGGAATAAAAATATGGAAGAAATTAAGAGAGGAGAATAGGAATCTAGGATTGAATCCACTAGTTAATTTCATATCATATTTAGGAATTACTCTCTTTTTATTCACATGTTACTTTTAGAATTCTTAAGCATAGACTATCAATCTACACAAAACAAGCATAACCTATCAAAATCACATCCAAGCGATATTATCACTCATCAAAAGGAACAAACAACTAGTTAATAATCCGAGAAAGGAATAAGTATAATCAATGAAACAACTCAAGGAAAGCATAGATTATCAAACTCTTTTTTAACCAATTTGTTCTCTAGTTAACTATCCTAACATGAGTATTTTAAGCACAAAGAGAGTAAATTAAAAATACAAAAAGAAATTAAACTAGTTTCACCTAATCCTAGATTTGCTGTAAGAATTAGTTACTCATATTATAAAATAAAAATTAAAAAGAAAGATCTATACTAGAAAGCATTAAAGACAAGAAAGTAAATCTAAATTACAAAGCAAATAAAGAAAGAAAGAAAGAAAGAAATATAGACAAGAAAAGATAAAATCTACACTACAAGGCAATAAAAAAGCAAGAAAGTAAATCTACACTACATACTACAAAATAAATCTAAACTGCAAAGTATAATATAAATCTAGACTACAAAATAATAAATCTAATCTACCAAATATGAAATTAAATGAAAGAAATTAAATCCTAAAATATGCAATTCTAAAATAAGAAAATAAAAGAGGAAAATAAAAACTTACATTTCAAGGGGTGGCCCCTTGGGAAGAAAATCGGCTTGCCTAGGACTCGATCTTGGTACCAGAGAAAGTGTACAGTGAGGGATCTTTATAGGTAGCTAGTCTTTACTTAACTCGGTCCAAGCTTTACTTAGCCCAAGCTATGCCTCTCTACTCCCATGCCTTTCTTGGTTGAACCAACCCAACCGGCGGTTTCCGACAAGTCTTTCTTAATTTTTAGAGAAAGAAGCGGAACCAAAATTGACGCTTTCTTCATATTTATGGATAACCAATCCATTTTAACTAAGTCAACTACCTATACCCCTCTCTCTTCATCTTCATCATTAAAAGAAAAGAAGAAAGAAAATTACAAAGGAGAAAAAAATTATTTATTATAAACTAAAGTTTACAAATTTTGAAATATCTTCTCAATTAAGAGTGACCTTCCTCTCTAAATGAAGTTTTTACAAAAATTTTTTATATCCCAACTTCTCAGTCTGCCCTCTATTTATAGCTTACAGCCTTCAACCTCAGCCTTTGGGTCAGCTAGGGTTTGGGCGAATAAAAATCAGCCATTGATCAATTTTGGTACACTCTCATTGGTGGGCTCATCGATGAGCTTATTGATTAGTTTGTAACAGAATTGTAATAAACTATGCTGACATTTTTGGCTCCATCTTCTTTCGGCTTTTAGTCTTTTAGGCTTCTCGTAGGTTTCAATAAAGTCTTGCAAAATAAGGAGAATTTGTCCATTTGAGCTTTTCTTCTTTAAATCTTTATTACCTATAAATTAAGATAAAAAAATTATTAATAAATATTTATATTTAAAATAAAATAGATAATAAGGATATAAAAGTATAAAATGTGATGATCACTTAAGTTTCCACAAGAAAAAACATTGGCTTAAGCAAGCATGACTGTGGAATTGTGGATACATTAGTAACGCATATTTTCAATCATATCATATTCTACATATTATATTTAGAAAGTCAAAGGAAAAATCAAATATGTGAAATTAGATAAAGGGATTCAACCAAAATAAAGAACATCACAGACATAACCGTCAGCAACTCACTACATGCAAAGAACAAAAAACACAAAAATATCAGTGGTTTAACTAATACCAGCACTTCCAAGTAGGCAACACCTAGCAGTAATCAGTTTCTTTTTGATAGATTTTTCACCTTTAATCACAAACATGATCTTTCTTCTTTTTTTTAAACTATCATTTCGGTCAATAATATTCATTAATTAGTATGCTATAGCTAAAGGATAAGAAATTCCTATAGTACTACTATTAAAGATTGCAAATGACAATGCATCAAACAACCAATCTTCCAACATCACAACTGGGCTTGTAGAGTATCACTGTGAATTCAACTTATATGTTGAAGTAGTAAATTAAGCTATCTACTTTATTCTTAGAATAGGAATAACCATTATCCTCAATGACCATACTAATGATATATTCACCTTGCAAGAAGAAAACTTCTTCTTGCATGTCAACAATTTGCTTCTCGATATCCCAATACTTGGCAACTCCATTCTCATATAACCATTTGACATACTCCTTCTCGGTCCAAGAACCAAGATTCCCTTCTGAAGCTTGTTGATCTCTTCTTAGCCTTGTCTTTGATCTTTTGAGAAGTTTCCCTTGCAAGCCCAGACAATCTATTCAATTGTTACCAACATTTTCATTGTTCATGTGATTAAGATAAATTTTTTCAAGAAATTTATTGACACTATAAGCTACACTTGGGAATTGAGACTACTGTAATATATACTCGAGAGTGGTTTTCAGTGTAAAGATCATAAGCTCTTAACAACCAAGGTTGTGGCAGAATACATAAGTCAGTGGTTGTCGCCTTTTTCTTCAAGGTTTTGCTTCTAGACAATTATTATTGCTTCAACAATAGTTTAGAGTAGTCGGAAATCATCGAAGGAGCAAAAGTCTAGAAGTAATTAACGTTACGAGTGTTTAAACTATATAGAATAGGAATTGGTTATAATTCTCTGTACCATATGAACACTAAAATAATGAATTTCAATACGCTATAATATGTTAAATTATAATACCCTTATTAATATTATTTTATTGTCTAAAATAACCTTAAGCAATTTTTATAAAGAAATTGTAAATAATTTCTGAAATTTTTATAAAAAACTTCCTAAAATTTTGACAAAAAACGTAAAATTTTCATAAATTATAGATAAACACTTGAACTTTTGATTAAAAAAAACTTAAAGGTTTTAGAAATTGAAAAATATTACCTGAATGTTTTTTACAAAAAGCCAACTAAAATTTTTGAAAATTGTAAATACCACTTGAAAACCGTGAAACAATACTCTAAAAGATTCTAAAATCACATTCATAATTTTTGTAATAAAGAGGGGAATTTTTTTCATAAATTTACATTTTTCATCCATTATAATTCAAAGTAAAAAAAGTTTTCTAAGAAGGAATGTCTAATTTTAAATTTTAAATTCACCCCTACAATATTTAAGGAAATTTTAATTTTCTTATGCAACCTTAAAATATTTACTAAATTTCAATATGAACAAAAATGTAGAATGACTTAACGTCTTTGAGTGTTTAATATATAGAAGGAAAATTGGTTGTAGTTCTTCTGTACTACATGGACACTTGGAGTTGTAAGTCTTAAACATGTCTATATAATTTTCACTAATTATCACTTCTCACTCTCCAATCACTAGTATGTTCTTTATGTTGTTCTAAATATTGTGATCTAAACTTTGTTTTTCTGACATTAGGTTCTCAAGTTGGACATAGAGACACGCAGTGATTAAGTTGGACATAGAATAATTTTACCACCATCTTTTATAGGACCAAGATATATGAGATGTCATTACGTGGATGCTATGGCTCTTGTTCAAGGATACGGTAAACCAGATCTCTTCATTACAATAACATGTAATCTATATTGGGATAAAATCAAGAATGAACATTTAAATGTACAAATAGCACAAGATAGACCAGATCTTACTTATAGAGTTTTAGAGGGAGAATAGAGGATCTTAAAGACTAGCTATTTAAGAAAGAAGTATTTGGTAAAGCAGTTGCGCGTGTCTACGTCATTGAATTTCAGAAGAGGAGACTTCCACATGCTCATATATTGATAATTTTGAAAAGTGAATATAACTTAATAAGCCCAGGCTATTTTGATAAATTTATATCAGCAGAATTGCCAGATCAATCACTATGTCTAATGTTGCATGATAAGATAGTAAAACATATGGTTCACGACCCTTGTGGAGAGTTAAGGAGAGCAAGTCCATACATAACTGACGGAGAATGTAAACATCACTGCCAACATCCTTTTTGTTCAGAGACAAGTTGAGGGAGTTATGGCTATTCAATATAAATGTGAAGGAATGATGGAATAAAATTTTTTGTACGTAACACAATGTTAGATAACCAATGAATTGTTCCCTACAACCCTTACCTTCTGAGAAGGTATAATTGTCATATCATTGTTGAAGTTTGCTCTGGATACAAAGGTCATGACAAAGTAACTATGTCATTGCATCAGATGAGGGAAGACAACCGATAGATGAGACCAAGCAATACCAATACGCTAGATGTGTTGTGGAAATAGTGCGAAGATTTGCAAGTGCACAGTCAAGTTATAGTATAGTTACAATATCGATCCCACGAGGAAGGTGTGTAGGAAAAATTCTAATAATGGTTCTAGATGTGTGCGGATAAAGAGAAGTGAAAGTGAAAGTGATATAAAGAGTGTGTGATTATTTACAAATAAAAGAAAACTAGACCAAGAGGGGAAAAAGGGAGTGAACAAATAAAAGAAAACAAAGACTAAATAATGAGGAGAAATAAAGAATATAGAAAAAAATAAAATTAAGAAGAGAAAAAATAATCAAAAAGAGGAAAATCAAAAAAATAAAAGATAGAAGAAATCAAGTAAAGAAGATAGGAAATTAGAATTGAATTCACTAGTTAATTTCATTTTGGATTTATGCACTACTCTCTTCTTATCACATTGTACTTTAGATTTACTAAGTATAGACTATCAAACCACTTAAGGAAAGCATAACCCATCAAATTATTATCCAAATAAAATCATCATTCATGAAAAAAAACAATCAGCTAGATAGTAATTCTAGAATTCATAAGTATAACCTAACAAACCACTCATGATAAGCATAGAATATTAAATTCTTCTTCTACCAATTAGTTCTCTAGTTGATTACCTTAAGCATGATCATTTTGAGCACAAAAAGAGCAATCCACAAATCATAAAAGAAATCAAACAAGTTTCATACAATTCTAGAATTCCTAAAAGATTTAGTTGTTCATTTTGAAAAATAAAAATAAAGAAATAAAATCTAGACTAGAGAGTATAAAAGAAGGAGATCTAAAATAAAAGCTAACTACAAAAATAAGAACAAGAACAAGGAAATAAAGATCTAAACTATGAGCATAAAGGAAATTTAACTAATAAAAATAAAAGAACATGAAAGTAAATCTATACTTGTATGCATGAAATAAATCTAATCTACCAACATAAAAAGAAAATAAAATCCTAAAAAAATAAATTTCTAAAATAAAAAATAAGAGAGAAAAATGAAAACTTACATTGTTAGGGGTTGGAAAAGAAGAAGAAATAAAAATAAAAAAGAAGGAAATTTTTTTATTACAAACTTTAAAATTTTACGAATTGGAAGACCTAATTAAAGGTCCTCCTCTCCAAAATGGAGTTTATAAAATTTTTCACACCCTCAAACCCTCACTCTACCCCCTCTATTTATAGATAACAAGAATCTCTCATAACTCTTAGATTTGTCTTGGCCCCCAAGTAACCTTCACAATCATAGGACTTGGCTTATGCCTCAAGTAACCCTTACAACCATAGGATCTCTCAGAATAGTCTACACCATCGATTCAATAGTTGAGAGATGGATTTTTTTGGGCTTCATTTATCTTATATTTAATTCATTTAAGACTCTTGGGCTTCTCTTGAATGCTCTTGGGTTTCAAATAATTGTGTGTGTGTGTGTGTGTGTAATTTGGATTTCTATCGTAAGCTAATGCTACTGATAAAATTTTTGAAATTCGTCAATCTGGATGGCTCCGTCTCATCGAGATAAGAGAGTTTTATATATAATATGTTAAATTCTGCTTTCAGGATGGGTAGATATCGCCCTTTCTTTATTGTTGACCATCCTGTGCATGAATTAGACTTTACTTTTTTCCATATTTATTTTGATTCTCAATTACAGGTCAAGTTATTAATAATTACTGCCCAAGAAAGTGACGAGTGTTGAGATTTTTCTTTTAAACTTAGTCGTGGGCTTCGGATTAGGCAATCTGGACTTCATTAGAGATCATTTGAGCTTAAAATAATCTTCATTTGTGCTCTTATTTAATAATTTTTTATTACCTACAAATTAAGATTAAAAAATATTGTTAGAAGATATATTTGTTCAAATAAAATAGGTAATGAGAGTATAAAAGTGCAATAAAATGTGACGATCAAATACCCCAACACCTAAAATTTTGCTAATCCTCTAGCAAAAAAAGAAAATAAAAAAGAAAGAAAGAAAAAATCCTACAGTTTACATTTAAAGGAAATAAAAATCTAAACTATGAGCATTAAGGAAATCTAACTATTAAAAGTGCATGAAGGTGAATCTACACTACAATGCATAAAATAAATGTAACCTATCAACATAAAAAGAAAATAAAATCCTAAAACATGAATTTCTAAAATAAAAAAATAAGAGAGAAAAATAAAAACTTATTTTGCAAAGGGTTAGCCCCTTGAAAGCAAATCTTCATCTTCATCAACAAAGAAGAAGAACTAAAATTAAAAAAGGAGGTAAAAAAGTTTATTTATTGAAAACTTAAAAAGTTTACAAATTGAAAGACCTAATTAAAGGTCCTCCTCTCCAAAAAGGAGTTTATAAAATTTTTCACACCCTTAAACTCTCACTCTACCCCTCTATTTATAGATAACAAGAATCTCTCACAACTCTTAGATTTGTCTTAGCCCCCAAGTAACCCTCACAACCATTGGATTTGGCTTAGGCACCAAGTAACCCCTATAATTATTGGATCTCTCAAAATAATGTACACTATTAATTTTATAGTTGAAAGATGTGCATTGTGGACTTCATTTCTCTTACATTTAATTCATTTAATACTCTTGGCTTTCTCTTGAATGCTCTTGGGTTTCAAATAATTGAA
>JBAKGM010000001.1:23879514-23915510 GCA_037177215.1 Asparagus racemosus
TACCTTGGTGTCTCGGCTCTCAGAATCGGAAAGATTCAGGCAACCTTCAGTCAGAAAACCTGATATGAAAATCCCAGCACACACCTTTAGTCAGTGCTACCTGGGAGAGGGGTGAAACCAAGAGTGGGGTCTCCACTCTAAGAATCAGAAAGATTCAGGCAACTTTTAGTCAGAAAACCTGATCAGAAAATCCCAGCGCTCGCCTTCAGTCGGCGCTACCTGGGTGGAAATTCTAATTCCGACCTATACCTTCAGTCAGCATGGCGTGGAAGAGGAAAGGATAGAGCCCTCCCATTTATTACAAAGAAGATCTTACACTTGGAGAGTAAGAATTTTATATTCTATCTCTAGCGTGAAGGAAATTTTATGTGGACCTTTTACTCATGGAATGAATCAAGAGGGGATTTTGGTACTTGGACCGGAAAATTTTATAAACACACCATCAATGAGTTTGATCAGTGAGGGAATTAGTTTTAGAGGATAAATTTAGGGTTATCCTCGAGAAAAATAGGTAAAATATCCCACAAGGAACTTCCCGTTGAAACGGGTTATCCCAAATATACTAAGGATAGTATTTTTTCAGGAACTTCCCATTTATCGGCATTAATTGCCTGTCGCCATTTTGGGTAATCAGACAATAAGCACCGTTTGAATAGACTGTCTCTGTTATGGACTGGCCTTCCCATTTGGGTTCGAATTTACCTTTCTTTTTAGAGTCGAGGATTATTGGTCGTCGAGTAGCGAGGACTAGATCTCCTTTCTTGAAACTCCTCTATTGTACTTTCTTATTGAAAGCTCTCGACATCCTGGCTTGGTAGAACTCAATATGTTGCTAAGCTTCCAAGCGCTTTTCATCCGACATCTCAAGCTCTTCGAGACGTTTTTGATGTTGTTCTTTGATCATCATCTCCGTCGCGAGGGCGATGCAAAGTGACGGGATCTGGACTTCCAATGGAAGAACTACTTCACACATGTAGACCAGAGAGTACGGAGTAGCTCTGGTCGGTGTACGTACGGTGGTGCGATATGCCCAGAGTGCTTCTCTGAGTTTATCGTCCCGGTCTCGCTTGTTGGTCTTCACAAGCTTTGACAATATTTTGATGATCGTCTTGTTGAATGCCTCGGCTAATCTGTTTGTAGCTGGATTATAAGCCGTAGACGAGATGTCTTGGATCTTGAATTTCTCACAAAACTTGACGAAAGAATTGCTGATGAATTGAGGACCGTTGTCATGCACAATCCGTCTTGGCACACCATGTCGGTAGATGACATAGTATTTAATGAACTTGATAACATTGCTTGTCTTCACTTCTCTAAGCGGGATCGCTTCAGTCCACTTGGAGAAGTAGTCGGTGATGGCGAGAATGAACCTATCACCTTTGACTGATGGAGGAAAGATAGGACCCACAATGTCCATTCCCCAAGTTTCGAATGGCCAGGATGTGGCCGAAGGATGCAATTGCTCTGGAGGCTGATGCATGTAGTTTATATGAATTTGACACGCGTGGCATTTTTGAGCGTACTCGATTGCGTCATTGACCATCATTGGTCAAAAATATCCTATTCTCCTGATACGATTATAGAGTTTGGGACCAGGCTATTGTGCACCACACTCGCCTCCTTGTGCTTCCCTGAGGACTTCTTCTACTTCTTTGTTTGCAAGGCACCGAAGCAGTAAGCCACCTACCCGCGACGATATAAAGTCTGGGTCTCTACATCATAGAAGAACCTTAGAGCTCTTCTCGGATCGATTCTCTTCCCTTCACGTCCTCTAGCAAAATACTATTTAGTACGTAGTCGATAATAGGAAAGGGCTAATCTCGGGGCTCCAATTTGGTTTGGGTTGTGTATACCTCTTTGGTAACCACCCCCTTGTCTTCTTCTCCTTGCCATATATCAGCACAAATAATTGATGAGCTCTCACTGTGACTAGTTGTTCAGTCCCAGGAGTTTGTGCCAATCATACCGCCAACGCTGCTAATACATCTACGTAACCGTTCTGAAGGCGCATGATGTAATCTATGAAGAACTCTTCGAACGAGTCCGTCATCCCCATGGCCACCTAGTTGTAAGGGATCAGATTTGGATTCCTGACTTCATAGACTCCACGAATCTCCCTGACCATGAGTTGTGAATCGCCATAGGCTTTAAGATATTCGACCCCCAGCTCTTTGGCAAAACTAAGTCTAATAAGTAGCGCATTGTACTCAGCCACATTATTGGAGCTCGGCTCAGTTAATGAATAAGCCCGCGACATCACATGTTTCCCTAGGGAAACTAAGACAAATCTGACTTCAACAGAGATCTTAGAACATCTAGGGACACTCACCACATTGGTTGCTCGAGACGCTCCGTCAAAGTACATCTGCCATATTTGTTGGTGCGTTGTAGTATTGACTTCGTGAGCTTCATCTGGCAAATCATCATATAACTCGGCTGTGTCTGTCATCAGATTTGGTGCTAAAAGATTACAAGTTGCTTGTCCTTAGACTGACTTCTATTGTTTGAAGTGCATGTCATATTGGGAAACGAGCAAGGTCCATTTCGCCAATCGCCAGCTCATGGAGGCTGGTTGCGTCATGAATATCTAGACTAGATTTATGTTAGAGATAACATAAATCATCTATCTGACTAAGTAGTACCGCATCTTCTGAATCACGAACACTAATGCAAGGTATTGCTTCTCGATCATCGGATAACGAGACTCAGCACCGATAAAAGTTCAGCTAAGTTAGAGAGTAAACCCGAGGCATCACATGTTTCCCTGAGAAAACTAAGACAACTTCAAAAGAAATCTTAGAACATCTAGGGGTACTTGTCATTCGGGTTACAAAGAATTTCATTTAGATGATTTTGGGGTAATGACCCCTACATCAATCAAGGCCTGGATTTTATCCTTAATACCGTAGCACGACTTTGTGGGGTGGTGAGCCGCTCTGTGGTACGCACAGTACTTCAGATCTGTGGTCCTCTGTGCTTCCTTTTGATTTTGGATCAGAGGCAGCTTGATCTTCTTATTCTCCAGGAGGTATTTGAAAATGCCGGGAACCTCATCTTCTTCGAAAGAATAGACTTTGGGGAATCTTAGTTCTGAAGTCTTCTGCTTCTGCGGCCGTTGCGGCGCTCGCTGTTGGACGATTTGTTTTACGTCCACAGCTTTTGCCTGTGCCTTCACTTTACCGCGTGGGGCGAAATTCTGTTTGTGCACATACGCTGCTTGCTGGCCTCTTTCAGCCTTCTTGCTCTTGAGGAACTGCTCAGCTTGCTCCCCGCGCACTTTCAGATCCTTCCATATAGTGGAAGGCGCTATTCCCATCACTTCAAGCACATCCAACGACAGGTTGTTATGGTAGCTCTGGAGGATGAACTCTTTAGTTATTGGATCTCGGCAGTTCATCGCTTTGTTCCGGAACCGTTTGATGAAGGTGTCCAAAGTTTCTCCATCCTTTTACTTTTCATCCAGCAATGTCCTGATGGATATTTCAGTGTCATCGTCAAAAAAATTTGCACGGAACATGGACTCTATGTGATCCCAACTGATACCGCTCTCTGGTTTGAGACGGCGGTACCAATCGAAGATAGCTCCGCGAAGGGTGCTAACAAATGACCAAACCATCAAGGGCACATTTCCAGAAATCACCCCTAAGTGAGACTTGAAGTAGATTAAGTGTTGGGTGGGGGACCCCTTTCCGTCGAATGGCGTGAAGTTAATCAGGCTGAACTTCAACGGATAAGGGATTGACTCCCACTCTCTTGGGTACGGACAAGGGTATCCCGATCTTCTTCAGCTATTGAGCAAAGATCAAAGTGTTGATTTTACTCTCAAGATCTTTTATCTTCTCATTTTTCGGAACAGCGATATTGCCGCTGGCGTTCTCCTAGCAAACCCTAGCATTTCATTCTTCAGGGGGACTATTAGCGCCGGGTCTTATTCCCCGTCGATGTTGCGTTCAACCTGATTGAAGTTGTTACGACGACTGGATTCACCCTGGCAGTTTGTCAATGCCTGAATTTGTTAGTCATGCATTTCTCGCATCTGCTGCATGGCCATCTCCATCTCGAACCTGAAGTTCTCCTTCTGCTTGGCCATCGCTTCTTCGAGCATTTTGGCCACCGGTTCAGCATTGATCATAAGCCCTTCACAGGGTTGCCCCTCACTCAAAACTGTGTTGTCAGAAGCCATTACAGAGCCAGCGTCCGACACTTCATCATCAGATGGCAACCCCTTCGGGATTTTATCATAGTTCGAATGTCGGATTGTCCCAGTGAGCAACTGAGTAAGCCGGTTGGATGATCGGGGACCGGTACGAGTCGACGCCCCTCTGCTTGTCATATTGTTGGTGACTCTTGGCAATTCGTTGCTTTGAGAAACCGATATTCTCCTACGAAAGCGTCTTGACCTGGGCTTCGACATTCCAGCACCAAGTCTGTCGAAGACCGACACTCTTTCTAGAGTCGCTTGTTGTAGCTGCACTCCGATAGCACTGCCCCGATCAGCCTGGAAAGTTGTGTCAATTGTCATTTGGTGTCTCGACCTAGCCGAGACACCAAGGTGCCAGCCCACCAACCCTCCCTATAAATAGAGAGTGGGGGTCTCATTGTTTACGGTTGGAGTTTTTGCACGCTGAGGCTGAGATTCATGAGGGCTTCTGCATAGATCTGAGTACTGGTAAAGGAGAAAATTTAGATCTACGTCCTGTGCAAGTGACGATCTCATCCCGCTTAAGATCTACGCGGTGAGGAGGCGATTCACAGCAGTTCCAGACTAGAATCAAGTCGATCCAGATTAGATCTATCAGATCCACCCTCTAGATTAAGCTTTGTCTTAATCCCAGGGCTAGTGTGTGACTTCGCCATGTCGAATTCACCCACTCCGGCGATCATCTCCTTCATGAGTTGGTTTCCGTTGGTGTTTATTTCCTTCACGAAATAATCACTGCAGATCTATAGATCTAGCACCTAGATCAGATCACGCGGCGGTCCACGGATAGAACATAGTCCCCAGCACAGGCCAAGACACCCACGCAAGCGAGGATCCAATAAACAGATCCCGTGTTTGTTCAAAAAAGGGTAAAAAGTTGTACTCTTTTTCGATTCTCATTGTAAGCCTTATAAAAAGGTGGTCTTATTATTTGAATCTTGCTGTAAGTGACTGATGTTTGTAATGAGTTCAATCAATGACAATCGACACAACTTTCCTCGTGAACAAGCTGGTGACCTCAGTGGTATTAGCAGATCTAGACCTCACACCCACATAGGCGAACGTCGAGACGACTCACTTTTGGCAGCTTTGATAAAGCAGTCCTTCCTCAGAAGGAGATGTTTTCATCCGATGACGATGACATTATACCTGAGAAGTTATGCCAACACACGTTAGGTTGCTACGGTATTCATGCTGATGAGTTGTACTATCCTTAGTATATTCGGGATAACCCGTTTCAACGGGAAATTCCTTGTGAGATATTTCACCTACTTTCCTCAAGAATAACCCTGAATTTATCCTCCACTACAAATTTCCTCACCAATCAAACTCATTCATGGTAGGTCTACAAAATGTTTTGGTCCAAGTACCAAAATCCACGCCTTACATGTGTGGGAAATTTTATCCTGAATCCTAAGAAGGGATAAGCCAATACCCCACACACGTTGTCGGTTTAATCTTTTTCCGATTGAAGAAGACACCAGAGTTTGATTCTGGAGAATTTTATCCCGAAGCCTAAGAAGGGATAAAGTCAACGCCTCACAAGCGTTGCCGGTTTAGTTTTTTTTCCGATTGAAGAAGACACCAGAGTTCGATTCTGGAGAATTTTATCCCGAAGCCTAAGAAGAGATAAAGTCAACGTGTCATACGCGTTGTCGGTTAACTCTTAGTCGTAAAAAGAATAACGCCGACAAATTCAAAAGTGTGGTGGGTCATTAATAATAGCACCAAAATCCACGCCTTACACACGTGGGGAATTTTATCCTGAATCCTAAGAAGGGATAATCCAACACCTCACACACGTTGTCTGTTTAGTCTTTTTACAATTGAAGGAGATAGCAGAGTTCGATTCTAGGGATTTTTATCCTGAAACCTAAGAAGGGATAAAGTCAACGACTCACACGCGTTGCACGGTTTAGTCTTTTTCCGATTGAAGAAGACACCCGAATCCGAGTCCGGGGTATTTTATCCTGAAGCCTAAAAATGGATAAAGTCAATGCCTCACAAGCGTTGCCGGTTTAGTCTTTCTCCGATTGAAGAAGACACTAGAGTTTGATTTTGGGGTATTTTATCCCGGAGCCTAAGAAGGGATAAGTCTATGCGTAACACGCGTTATCGGGTAGTCTCTTGCCCGTAAAAGAGTACCAAGTTTACGTATTCGACATCGTAGCATCAAGTGTAAAAGAGTCACATTCTTTTAGCACAACGTTACATGCAGAATGTGTTTAAATAATCCGCATGCTAGCCCGATTCAAACGGTAATCGGTAAAGGCACACCAAATCCGTTAACGGCTTGGGGTTGGCCAATAACCCTAAAGTCAATGCCTCACACGCGTTGCTACATAGTCTCTTGCCCGTAAAAGAGTATCAAGCCTATGTATTCAATATCATAGCACCAAGTCTAAGAGAGTTTCATTCTTTTAGCACAACGTCACATGCGGAATGGGTTCTGATAATCTGCATGCTAGCCGAATTCAAACAATAATCAGTAAAGGCTCATCAAATCCGTTAATGGCTGAGAGTTTGCCAAAAATTCTATGAGAGTTATGGTTAATTATTTTGAATGAAATAAAAGAATTATAATAAACGATGACAAGGGATCTGTTGTAACCCTTCCCGCAGTTTGGCCTTGAGTGAATCCTACAGCTCGGCCTAGAGAGAGTCCTCGTTGGTGTCCAGAGTCTTCATAGCCCCTTCGGCAAGCTTTTGTTTCGAGAGCTTCATCTTCTCAGAAGTTGCAGTGTGAACTTCTTCCACAGTGGAGCTCCAAGACACAGAAGATCTCTCTCTCTACCTAGAGTTCTCGCCTGAGCTGTGCCATCTTGGCCACACTTGAAGCAAGACAAGAGTGGATCATTGTGCCATGCCTCTAGGTGGGACTCCACGCGACCAGCAAGCACAGGTTCATAGCTCGGAGGGGCTATCGAAATTGTAACTACTGTTGATGCACCAACTACTTCAAAATGGTCTCACGACATGGTTAAGGGAAATTTTAGAGTGAAGAACTAAAAAACGAGCCTCAATGGGAGCTCCTGCTAGCAGTAAAGCATTCATCAAAATGAAGCCCTGCAATTGACAAGAGGGAGAAGCCATACCTTCAGAGGAGAGGAGCAAATCTCGACATCTTTAGGGATGGAGGGCTCAGGCAACACGTCACCAGGAAGATAGTCATCTTTAGGTGCACCATATATCAAGTCGTCTGTGAAGGTGACCACAAGCAGACCAGGGCGGCATCACACCAGCCCCAAATCAGCCCATCAATTGATTCCTTTTATCTCGCACATGCTTGGAGAGACCCCTAGAAAATTATTGAGCGGGGATACAACATCATGAAGGCCACTTCGCACCAAGTCAAATTATTTCAAGTTCTGGATATACTCCAACAAGGTACACGAGTATAAACTGTTTTCTTTTTCGGCTAAGTTCTAGAAAATATTTTTATTTTAAGGATAACTCGCCATACTCCAAAAAGGTACATTAGTATAAACTGTTTCCTATTTTGGCTGAGAAGTTTCTAGAAAATATTCTTTATTTTAGAGATAACTTGCCCTACTCCAACAAGGTACACGAGTATAAACTGTTTCCTATTTCAGCCAAGAAGTTTCTGGAAAATATTTTTATTTTAAGGACAACTCGCCATACTCTAAAAAGGTACATGAGTATAAACTATTTCCTATTTTGACCGAGAAGTTCCTAGAAAATATTTTTTATGTTAAGGATAACTCGCCCTACTCTAAAAAGATACACGAGTATAAATTGTTTCCTATTTGGGCTGAGAAGTTTCTAGAAAATACTTTTATTTTAAGGTTAACTCGCCCTACTCTAAAAAGGTATACGAGTGTAAACTGTTTCCTATTTTATCGAGAAGTTCCTGGAGATTATTTCCATTAAATATTCTTAAGGATTACTCGCCAACCTCCAAATGGGTATATGAGGATAAACTAAATCCCAAAACTCTAGTAAACGTACGAGTATAAACTGTGTTGACGCTGGATGACGCGTCATGGCCAAAGGATTCGCCAGTCAACGGTTAGATTCTAAGCAAAATTGGTTGTCCGTCAACGCGTCGCACTCGCCGATCGAAGGCTAAATTCCTAAGGAATTTTGATGCCTATCAATGCGTTGCAATGAAGAACTCCCCGATCAACGGAGGAGTCTCAGAAAAAGTTTGGTGGTCAGTTGAATGCAACTCACCAACCCAAGTCAGAAATAAATGAACTCAATCAGCTTCAGTTCAAGATTCTGACAAACGGTCAGACAAAAAATGCAGCATCGTGATGCCTTCAGCTATCCTACAAAGTACTGGAGAATCTGAAAGGATTGGAGGAGTCAAATTCTGAAGCTAATCTTAGAGCAAAAATATTCAACTACCAATTTTAGGTCACAATCTCACCAACAGTCAGACTAAAAATGCAGCACCGTGATGCTGTCAGCTATCCTACAAAGCACTGGAGAATTTAAAAGGATTGGAGAGATCGAAGACTGAAGCCATTTTCAAGTCCTGTTACACCGACTGAAGGTGCGGACTTATCATATCCAAAGTATTTCAGACTCTTCTATAAAAGATCGAGACTGAAACACTTTGGAGAGGGTATCTGTAGGCATTGAAAAATACTTGTAAGTACATGAACGTGACTCGTGACGGTGGGATTGACAGTCGACGACCCATCCAATGATGCAACGGCGAACTATTGATGCCCCACGACCATTGATGCCCTATGCAAAGTTTTCGGCGCCCTAGAAATTTTTTTCCCTAGACTTACGGTGGACCATTGACGACGTAGTCGGCTAGGCGTGCAAGTCAGCAAAGTGAATCAATAGCACTCTGACAACTCCGAGCCAAACCGGACCTAAACGATGACGGAATTGAATCGACCAAGCTCCGAAATCAACAAAACAATCAACCGGACTCAGACTCGACGCGACAAATCGAGATCAGAAGTGCACGGGAAGCATTTGGTGTCTCAGCCATGGCCGCCGAGGCACCAAGCTGTCTTCGGCCACAAGCACCCCCCTCTTTGCCTATAAATAGAGAGGGGGGTCTCATTCATTGAGGTTGGAAAATTCTGAGTCCTAGGCTGAGGTTCGCGAGAGCTTTTGCACAGATCTGAGCATCTGCAAAGTTAAAAAGTCAGATCCAGATCCCATGCGAGTGAAGAATGCATTCCACTCCAGATCTACACGGCGAGGAGAAGAGATCCAGGTCAGATCTACGATCCTACGCTCTAGATTAAGCTTTGTCTTAATCCTAGGGTTGTGCGTGACTTTGCTTTGTCGATTTCAACCACTCCGGCGATCATCTCCTTCGTGAGTTGATCCCCGTCGGTGTTTATTTCCTTTGCGAAATAATCACCGTAGATTTGTAGATCTAGCACCTAGATCTGATCACGCGGCGGTCCACGGATGGAATAGAGTCCCCGGCACAGGTAAAGAACCCACGCAAGCGAGGATCCGACGAACAGATCCCGCGTTTGTTCAAAAAGGGTGTAAAGTTGTAATCTTTATTCGATTTTCGTCGTAAGCCTTATAAAAAGACGATATTTTTATTTGAATCTCGTTGTAAGTGACTGAAGTTTGTAACGAATTCAAGCAATGGAAATCAAAATGACTTTCCCCGCGAACAATACTATCATAAAACCTTCATTAAGTTTTAGAGTACTCAGAAAGTCCCCTTCAACTTTCAAATCTTTCGAAAGAACCCCTTAACGGTATTAATCGTAGAGTTCTCATGCGTGAGTAAAATTATGCAAGGAGATATTTTAATTTGCTAGTGAAAACTATGGTTCACACTTTTAGGTTTTTTTTTTTTTTTGACATTTTAAAAGTTAAAGAGAGTTACTTAAGAAATCCCCAAATGCTAAGTGGTTCTTGATCCTCGACTAAAGTGGGGTCATGTGATCTCACTTTGGTCAAGGTGTATCCGGCACTGTTGTTATCGCCGGGCGTTATTTTTATACCTTGCTGGTAGAGGGTATTACTTGTTGTACCAATTTGATGATTTAGTACAACATAAAATGTAATATTACCGTACTTTACCAGACTGTAATCTAAACAGAGTTCAAAGTTTGGCACGCCAAAGAAATTTTTATCCTCACGATGGATGAAACTAACAGTTCAGTCCTTATCTATGAATTGAAACGTTTCTTGTAAAATCATCAAACAACCATTTAAAAGATAGAAACAGCTTATTTCATATATTACCAAAGAGAAGCCCAAATAGATAAATCAAGGGACCAAGTCAATATTGCCCTTAGTCCCAATACATTTTTGTATCAATCTTACACACCCAATCTAATGAGGCACTGGGAGAGCCTGAGGAAGAATCTCATGACCAGATACTGGAATAATATGAAACTTGCAATCCCTTGAAAAAACCTGCAGGTTGGTTTCTTCTTCATGATCAAAGGACCCCAGCTTTTGTATTAGCTTAAGTAGGACTTTTTCTTGATCTTCAGCATTGCTCCATTCATGTACTTCAGCTCTCAATGCCTTTGTATCGGCGCAAATGAGGTCATACAAGGGAAAGTTCTTTCTCGGCATCACATAGTCTTCTTCACTTAGCTTAAGACATGGGCAGTAGTCTCCTTTTCCATCGCCGAGGTATATGAATTTCTTCTTTCCTTTGGATAAGTAGGATGCTCGGATTTTCTCTACGATTATACCCTGTATATATATTATGACGAGGAAAGGAAGTATATAAGTAAAGCTTTAATTTTTATGTAAGCATGTATAAGCTCAACATCTACATTCAAATTTGTAGGAACAGTTTAATATTTTAAGGGTGTCCCACTACCCTTTAGTTCAAGTGTGGCTTGGTCTGCCAAAGGCAAGAGATGAAATATAGTCATACGTTGGAAGAAAAAATTTGAATGGATACATATTTAAACATGTTTGGCCTCATGACTCGATAAAAGTTATCGATTTTGAGTGAATTTCGGTTCAAGTATATTAGTATTATCTATCTCCTGGTATGAGGTGTCCTGTTCGGGGCTCCACAACTTGCGGATAGGTCCGGCGTAGTATCGCTGTTTAAAATTACTAATGCAATAGTTTCATTAGCGTAGATAACCCCCCCACTCCCACAGTAGAATTTGTTTGGCTCTTTTATCCTTAGGAGGGTATTTGTGTGAAAAAACAAATTTTCTCTTTCTATGAGGGTAAAGAGTCAAAAAAGTTCAGTCAGAGTCTATCTACAATAGTAAAACTAGAGGGGTAGTAATTATAAAACAACAATACTAAACAGCGGTCTAGCTGCAATTAACCCTATAATTTATGGCAAATCTCTTTCTTATCCATGATTCGATTATTTGGTGGCACAAACATATTTTTAGGATTTGTGCAAAAGTTAAAGATATAATCTTCGAACGTCTTGGGCTACGAGTTTATGTAGATAAGATTTACCTTGCACATATTTGGAGGGCAAAGGCTGCATCCATGAGAAGAGTTATTGAAATTATGGTAAGGAGAAATCCTAAGCTTTCCTTTCTCGTCAACAAAGCCAGGATTTGTGATAATCTCAGAGAAATAGCCCATAAGTTCATGGTGTTTGAGGATTGTCTCTATGAAGAAGAGGTTGGCATCACTTAGTATCTTCAACTCACATCTGACATGCACAAAAATGCATCATAAAGGAACTAAAAGAACATACAAAAATAAAGGGTTAATCACCGATAGACCCATGTAGTTCAATCTTTTGCCCTCAGGGCAAGAGAAATTTGTTTTCTGACGAATAGAACCCTGAGGGTAAGAGAGTCAAAAAATTTCACTTTGTGTCTTTCAGCAACAATACAAGTACAAGGGGTCTATCCAAAATTGGGCAATAGTACAGGAGATCTATCCTCAATTAACCCTTAAATATACCAATCACGTAATGAATAAAAGTGAACGTACCCAAGAGCATAAGCTGATTTGATTGTGCTGATATTATTTGCATAAATTGGAGCACTTTTCAGGCTATTTGTTATATCCTCCATTGATTTTCCCTGTGAATGCAGCTCTTTCATCATCATATCCTGTAAAATGAAAAAGGAAAACTGATAGGCAAAAGATATTAACATGTTAAGTTCTGATATCTTATGCATACATACTATGGCAGTGTTCCATGACATAGTTTTCAGAAGTTCGTCGAAGGTTTTGGTGGCTCCAAGATCATCGATAACCCAATTATCACTGTCGCAATCAATAATAGTCTTGTCAAAGTCGAAAATTACGACAACACCAGCCATTGTGTTTGCAAGAGAAAAGAAGCTCTTGATGCAGTGTAGTGCAATTCAATGCTTTGTGTGAGTGTTCGAGGATACGTTAAGGCTGTTTATATAGGAAACAAGATGCCAAAAGAATATTATTATTTAGTGCTGCAGACAATCTTTCTTGAGGCTCTAAAATTGACATCCTATTCTTTCCAAAATTTAAGGGGAACATTGAATGGAATATTCTTTATAGACATAGTACTATGTATTGTTTTGTTTTCAATTTTTTTGCAGTTACTAGCCAAGTAACTGTGACTGAGCATCACCTTTATGCTTAATTTTACTTTGAAGGTCTCTTAATGTTTTTAAAATGCAAATGTGAGGAGAGAGGCAATTTCTTTATCTCTTAGTATTTCTTATGGAAATCAGCATCAGCAAGGAATTATACACGATACATCATTTTCAAGCAACGCAACAGCATGCCAATCTTCTAAAATTGTTGTCCAAACTAAGATATTGTACCACAGTATTTGATTCTTAATCCTGGAATTAGATTCTATTCTCTCTCTTTCATATTGATGATTATGACAATAATTACGGCATTATTATCATCTGGATGGGAATATTATTTTTGAGAGAATTTCATGGTACGTTACTATATGGACCAGATTTATACGCTACCTTAGTTCCAAGTTAAGTAAATGTTAACTATGAAAAACTAATGACTGCACTCATCCTGCAACCGATATTATTTGACAACAATAGCTTTTCACCTTTTTCTGTTCAACCCATTAACTGCCACTTTTGCTGCCTCAAAACTCTGAATTGTGATATAGTTGGACCTTTTGTGCTCAAATATAAATTACATGCATGATTTCTAACCATGAACAATTAGTGCATATACACAATCTACGTCGACTTGAATACTGTTTTATTTATTTTATTTTATTGAAATTACTTTATGAATCATCATGGTGCATAAAGTGATACCAGATATTGTTTATTTCTCAAAGATAGGTTTCACCATGGGATATTCTTGGCAAAGCTGACTAAAAAATTCAATATCAAAAGGCTGCAGGTTCAAATATTTACTCAGTAAAATCATGCAGCTTGCTGACAGCCCATTTGGTCAAATAATGACTTACTTTGGTGTGTCATTAGATTGAGGAAGATTCTAATGATTAAAGTATTAGATCTTGTCTGTGTAATCCCACTCTTAAAACAAAAAGCCCCCTATGTCACTAACTTTTGGTGCATTTTGCTGAAGATTTTAGAAGATGGTGGTCTTTTAAAAACAGTAAAAGAAACTCTTGAGCAATTAAAATCAAGCAAATGTTTTCAGAACATATATTTGCATTGTTTGTAGAATAAAAACAATTAGTACCGTGATGCAATTAAGTCAATAAAATGTATATATCGTTATGAATTTTGCCATTTAGTACTACCATGGTACAATTTACATTAGATGAAATGTGCCTTGCTAATGTTTCTTACATTTTAGTTTAGTACCTACCTACACTAATGGACTAATAGGTCCTGTACAGTAGTAAAGGATGCACTAACCTTTAAGTCTCTCCCTAGCCTTTCATCTTTTAGTTGTGCAAACCTTTAAGTCTCTTTATGCTTTAAAAGCATTAGCTTTTGCCACTAAGATAGATTATAATGATAAAACTTTGCAGTTTGAGCATTAAATTTCCTACTAAAGTTTCCAATGTATGAATCATTGTCGCCTTTAATAATCATGAGACCCAATGTACGTCTAGTCTTCCCTAACTTTGGGTCTAACATGAAGAATTGTCCGCTACAACAAATTAGTGGATTTTTATTGTTTGTTGTGCATTCATCAGTACGCAATAATCTTTCATTTGAGCCATAAAAGTTTGTACGATTTTTCAATAGCTTGCTTTTAATGAAAAGATATGAGACGTGTATGAGTGGTGATCATGGTTTGCCTTCCGACATAGAGCATTAAAAATCGCATTGAGTCTTAACATTGTGAATGATAGATATACATATTATTGATAGCAAAATGCAATGTGTATTAGTTGAGGTGTGCTTTGATTTCATCAAGTGAAGACGTAAAGAATCCACTGAATCCAAATCTCCTTATGCAAGTGGACTCAAACTGTGAGGTTTCAAGAAGTCGAAATATTCTGATTTGATTTAAGAGTAATCCTATGTGCGCATGCGTGTCTATATATAGAGGTATGCTTGGCACCGAGCCCTTTCAAAGGGTTATATACTGATGAACAACTTTGTAACATCATTCATATAATTCTCATTCTGAGACAAATATATTCCTTTTCTGAGTATATTCAGATATTGTAAAGTTCAATTTTTGTTTCAGTTTGCTCTTACGACAAGTTCATAAATAAAAAACACTATGAATTCCTCTTTTCCCTCTATATTTCTGTAATTTTTTTTCTGTATCTATCTTCGTGAGTCCCAGAACTCACTGGATCATCTTCTTTTCCTTCTCATCATCATCATCACTATACTCGCTGTCATAATCTTCGTCCGCTTCTTCAATTTCCTGTTCAATGCCCGTATTTTCATTGGGCTTAGTATCTCGGTTCTTTTTCAATACCTCTACCTTTATCTCCGTCTTTACATCACAACCAATCCATGAATCACATAAACAGTAGGCAGTAAGATTATAAGTTCCTTCGCGGGGAGCCAAAAATTTACCAATAACCTGCCTTGATCCATTCTTTACTTTTTCAGCGACAAACTTCACAGCTTCACTAATTTCTTCATCAGTCTCTCCCAGTAACTCCTTCATCCTTGCAATCAACTTTTTTGCACCCCTAACTGCAGAATCCTCATCCGTGAAGTTTACTTTCTGAGACATCCAGACTTCATTCGTTGCTGAGTCAGCAAGGATAAGGTAGAAATTTTCCTCCTTGTAGAATGGATAGTAAGGAGAATGGGGGAGAGAGGATTTTAGGTTGTTTCCACGCTTGAGATTGATCCAAGCGTACATCGTGGTAAAGTCGCCTTCTTGAATTTCTTCCTCTCCTTCGGTTTTCAGTGAGACTTCGAGTGTTATGGATGGCAATGACTCGAGCACAATCTCTATGTCACGTACTTGAGTTAGTGAAAAGCCAGCAGCCTGAGATAGGAGTTGGGATCGTTCTTGCATGCTCATGTCTCGGAGTTCTTGAAAGGTTTGCACTTTCTGAGAGTACAAAATAGGAAGTTAAAATATGAGACAATAAATTAATTATGGATTTTACCCTCTTTTGTATCGTCGCTTTGAACCCACAAGTCTACAACCTCCCTAGTCTTATATTTACAGATAGACCCAACTGAATATTTTAACTATTAACCCTCATAGAAAGAGCATATTATTTTGAGAAAGAGACCCCTGAGGGTAAAAGCGTAAAAAATAAAAGAATCTCACTTAGATGTATATCAATCTGCCAAAATAAAACTAGAGGGATTGTAGTTTCCAAGCAACGATACAATAGGGGCGTATATCCGCATTTAACCTAAATTAATTATGCAAAGAACTGCACTAGAATGAAGCTGTGTTGCTTATATATAGGATGAACAGCATGAAAAAAAAAAAAATCATGATTTTGATTCTCAACGAAACTTTCACCAGTTGTTCACTGTTTGTATAAATGAATTTGGTAAAGCACATGAAGAGATGTAAATAAAGACTACGTTCAGTTTTATGCAAACATATTAAGAACATGTAGCATGTGATCGTTTGCTTGTGAAGAAAAAAGAAAGCGGGAAACTACTAATTTCGATGATGATCTATACTGTAGTTATAACAATCCAAGCCATTGAGCAATTCTATCAAAGAGGCATAAACGTCTCCATGTTACTTCAATTGTATGACAATTTTAACCCTCAATATTGGTGTTGAATTCCTTCACAAGGGAAATATGGGCAATACAGGGGCTTACCATAGAGGCTAGAGAACATAAATTCACATGCAAAAGGATCTACCCCATGTGAATTTATTTAAATCTAATACAACATAAAGCAACCCATCAATTTTTACCAAATGAAGGAATAATGTCGCTGAAGATGGAAGATTACAAGGTTTTATACTGCTGTTTAAGGGACAAATACAATGTGAATAGTCTTTCTGGTCTTAAAATTGATAACAAAGAAGAAGTGTTACAATATCAAGAAATAAGAACCAAGAAAAATTTATAGAGAGCTGGGTTCTTTTTTGTGTGCCGATGGAAGGTCATTCTTATCTTTCATTGACGGACCGACTCAAAGACGATCGGTCTTTAGTTGATTTCTTCAAGAAAACGACTTATTGCTATCTCAAAGAGATTCTTAATGACTGGTTGATAAGATGAAGCTAACTAATTAGATTGATTAGAGAGGGCGAAATATGAAGATTGAATTGAAGAAGAGGATGAAGAAGCTCGCCATCCAACGCCTTCTTTCTTTTTGCCAAAATCTTTGCCAATAACTGACTCTCTCAATTGCTTAGCCGATTCTGTAGCCTCTTCTCTCCCCTCCTTTTTTGTTTTGAGCAATTCCCTCTCCATTTATAGGAAAAGGGGGGGGGGGGAGTTGATGATCATTAAATGTGGGTTAATAGCCATTAAATCGGGGTTAGTGAGATTAACCCACGTTTCCTTGAAAATAGCCCATAAAACAGCTGTGGGCGAAATTCGTTGAACAAACTTTGCCAGAATGTGAGTAGTAATAGCCATGGGCGAAGTTCGCTCAGCGAACTTTGCCAAAATGTGGGTAGTAACGGCCATGGGCGAAGTTTGCCTAGCGAACTTCACTAGAAGGTGGGCTATGCGAACTTCGCCAGAACGTGGTTAAGCCCACGTTCATTGAGAGAGGGGTTCATGTGGGTGATGTGGTCCTCATGGGCTAAGCGAACATCACTTCTTAACATTGGGTTCTGGCAAAGTTCGCTTGGGCGAACTTCGCTTAGGGTCTCATATGGGCCTGGTTCACATTGATTTGGGCTTGAGCTCAGAGTGAAGTTCACATGAGACTTGAGCGGACTTCGATGTGGCCTAGGCGAGCTTCGCTATGGGCTTGTATTTAAGCTGTTTTGATCTAATTCAGTTTCAGCCCTTGGGCGTCTACTTCTTGAGCTTGTGTTGGGCGCGAATATTAGATTTGTGTTACTTGCGCCGAGTATCTGTCTAAGTCTCTCATGAATTGAAGGTACTTTTGAAATAGTTCCTTCATCTTCTATTTTTTTTACCTTTCGATGCCTCAATCCACACCTAATCTCCCGGTGCCTCATTAATACGGAGTCCGAGACCGAGAGGCTTAGGAAAGAGTTAATCCACACCACTGGTGACCCTGCGGAGGAGAACAAAGTCCTCCATTAGCTGGTGGAGGTGCTGCTGGCTAAGGAGGTGAACCTAGAGCGAGTCATCGAGAACCAATCGAAGGCGTGACATGAGGTGAATGACGAGAGAAACTAGAGGCACCATGAGTGCATGACCTTCGAAAGGACCGTTCGGAGACTTCAATGGTGCCTCAAGAAGGATCTTTGGAGCTCCACAAGTGAAGACTTGGAGAGTGACTGATCGGCTTTTAACATTGGACGTCGCCTGCTTTTCTCGCCTTTTTTGTTTTGCTTTTGTTCTTCGCTCCCCTTGTCTGTACAAAAGTAATTTGTAAGAAATCTCCTCATCAATGGAAAATGTTATTTGCTTTAACATTGTTTTTCCTTTCACTTTGGTTTCTAGATATTTTGCCTCCTCATACTCTTGAACGAAGTGGTGACTGCCATTCAATCCATGCTTGTAGCGAGGTTCGCTCACTTTTGGACTAGGGCAAAGTTCAGGATTCGTGTTTGGGTGAGGGTCAAGTGAGATTCACCTAGTGAATTTCACCATGAATTTTCGTGAAGTTTGCTCAATTTTGGGACTTGAGTGATAATCGCTTAGCGATTGGCAAGGGTCACTAAGACTGTTTCAAATTTCAAAATTTGTGCCTTGATTTGTGGTGAGGATCACTCCTAGGTGAGATTTGGGGTGAGGATCACTCCTGAGCGAGATTGGGGGTCAAATTTTGGGCGAGATTCACTGAAAGTCTGTAAATAGGCTAATTCCCTCTCTCCCTTCATCATCTGTTTCAAAACCCTAAACCCTTCTCAAATTTTCAAAACCCATCATCATCAATGGCGCCTCGACGGCAACTCTCCAAGGGCAAGCAAACCATCACCTCTACAAGTCGACCGAATCCTACTGCCACGCAGTCGCAGCTCGAGCGTCACAGCTCGAGATGGCTTCAGGTGGGTTTCGTCGCTAGTTAACTAAGCTTTGCTACCAATGGCGAAGCTCTCGGTCGCCATAAATGGCATCCTTGAGCTTGAATGGCGCTTCAACATCGCCTGAGCTAGTTTCGCTATCGACAATGAAGCTACTTCCGTTGCCATTAATGGCGTTTTCCAAGCGAACTTCGCTCTTTATCTGAAGTTCGCTATTTAGCCTTTTGGCTTCTAGGAGAACTTTGTCGTTGAGTTTAATTTTGCTAGTGCGACCTTCACTTGAATTATATCCCGCGAACTTCACCTGAGACTGAATTCAGCTCATAGTCAAATCTGTCTTCGTGTTGGGGCGACTCTCGCTTAAGGTGAACTTCGCCACTGGCTGATTTTGGCACCTAGTCAATTTTGGCTTCATATTGTGCGAACTTCACTATGAGTGTTCTAAATCAATCCCTTAGTCAAATATGAGCTTAGTGGGCTTCGCCCATAGGCTAAATTCAACATTTGGTTGAATTTCAATTTTGAAATTGATTCAGCTAATTGATCAAGTTGAACACTTAGTCAAATCTACCGTTGTGTTGGGGGCAACTCTCGCTTAAGGCGAACTTCGCCACTGGCTGACTTTGACACCTAGTCAATTTTGGCTTCATATTGTGCGAACATCGCTATGAGCGTTCTAAATCAATCCCTTAGTCAAATATGAGTGTAGGCGTTGAAAATCGTAACAATGAGCTTAGTGGGCTTCATCCATAGCTAAATTCAACACTTGTTGAATTTTAATTTTGAAATTGATTCAGCTGATTGATCAAGTTGAACACTTAGTCAATTTTGAAATTGACTTGATCAACTGATTCTATTAATCAACGTCGTCACTTAGCATTGGGTCAACTCATTGACCTTGTAGCCACTTTTCTTTTTGACTTAGTTGATTTTGGATTCTCGATTTGACTCATTTTTTTTCCTTGTGCAGTTCCTCTAGTGGTTACGCTTGTTAGCCATTTGAACTATTTCTGACACAATGGGATTCCAGACCCAGAATTGCCCAATATTTTTCGGGGCACTGTCCCTTTGTTTCATGAAGGAAGCAGCCAGGTCCGTATAGACAAGCGTGGTGGTTGTTCTACTCTGAGAGAGATTATCACTGACGCCAAATTCTCCATTCCTAAAAAAGACAAGTTCAAGAAATCGTCTTTCCTCTTCGGTGACGCAACAACCAGAGTCAACCGACTATTCAGCTTAAGGAAAGAGAGGTGGCACAACGCCGTCGGTGAATGACGCTTCCATTTGCCAGAAATAGAGTGTCAAGTGTCCTTTCGGTACCTACAACACACAGCAGTTCCTCAGACATGAACTTCCCAATCACATGTGATATGAATGGCAGGATGGTCGGACAATTGAAGCGAGTCTGGGGCTTTTTCAAGGATGGACTATGTGATTGCAATATTCTAGACCTTCATCCCAGCTTCGTCCAGGAAAATGCTCCGTTAATGAGATGTCGGTTATTGCTAATATTTTCAACAACAAGTTTGCTGAAATCAAGGGCCAATACTGAAAGATGAGCATGGATTCCCAAGTTAGGTAAAGTCTCCAGCATCGAAGTGGTGGGCAAGGATGAATTTTGTCATTGGCCATTGGAGTTGCCTGTGAGGGAGGAAGCTCCTGAGGTGCCAATGCATGGGCCATTGGCCGAATATTCGGCTACTTTAGGTAAGTTTCTTCGTTTACTGCCATTTCTTTTCGACGAAATATCATTCTAACGTCGTATGTCTCCTTTCTGTTTACAAGCGACGCATCTGTACCGTCAGCTTGGCCGGTGTCCGAAGAGAGGGGATGGTCGATTATGATACTGATGCTTACATTGATGACCCCAATGATCGCGATCATGAAGGTGATGCGGGCAATTCTACCCATGTTTTAGGTATGGCCTCGTGTATTAAAAAGGACGTAGTCATTCTATTTCGATGACTAGTACCCCATTTATTTTCTCTCTCTACAGCTGTTGAATCTGAGCCAGGAGTCGATGTGATTACGACTTCCGAGTCTATGCCCGCCATCAAGCCTTTGTTTCTTGTTGAAGGCCTAACACCATCTGAGCTAGCTTGGGATACAACAACTTCTGAATTCCACAAGGAGGTTGAGCGAGGATCGAGATGCTGGGTGAAGTTGAAGCTAAGGCTAGAGTTGACGTCGTAGGGGATGAGCCTGCCATTGCTGATACAACATCAACGATGATCGTACAGCCCTCCAAGCCTTCTCTTGCATTGACTCAGACTTCTTCCAAGCCACCTGAGCCTACAGTCTCGTCCATTTTGGCTACACTTTCTCCTTTCTTGCTAATGGCTAGGGTCAACCTTCAATGATTTTTGCTGCTCTGACTGATACAGCTGACGCTTTAGCCATTCAACTGAAGCTAGTTCATCAGGACATGAATTGGTCAAAGTTCCTTTGTCTACATATTTGGATAACTCTACTGAATTGGAAATTCAGATCTTGATCGAGAGTCTGACGAAGTTATTCAGTCAAGGCATTGAGAAGGCTCTCACAGACGGTAAAGGTCCATCTGCTCGACGCAAATGCTTATTGCAAAGTCAGCTTTACACTCTCGTGCTGGCGACTGAAGCAGAGCGTGCTAAACCTTATTGTCAAATGATTAGCCAGGTGGAGTTGCACATTCTGGAGCTACAATGCATTCGATAAGCCGACATTACTGCCATCGTAGACTTGGAGTTCAGGCGACTTTCAGAGAAGTGTCGTATGCTCGAGGAGGCCGCTCAACAAGAGATCGAAGGGCTGACTCGAAGTATGGGAGAATTAACTCCTCGTCTTGGCCTTAGATGACGAATGCGCAAGTGTTATTGGTGTCATCTCTAATTAATAGGCCATCATCGACGAAGCCAAGGCTACCATAGCTGAGGCACAGGCTAAGCTGGAGGAGGCTCAGAAGCAAACACAGGAGCTCGAGACCGAGTCTAAGGACTTAGCTAACGAGCGGACTCGAAGGGCATAGCAGCTCGGCTAGATGTAGCAAAGGCTCAAGCGATTCTAGTGGATTGCGAGGCTTTGAGGCAACAAGCTTTGGAGAAGGTGAAGGAAGCACGCGATGCTGGAATAGCTAAAGTGATAGGGAAAATCAATTCTCTGCGTTGCAACTAACTTAGCCCATCTTTTTGTTGCAATTTTGAATTTTTGAGCTAAACTTTTTGTAATAGCTTAGCTCCTTTTTTGTGACAGTTCAATAAGGAGTTTGATTTCTAGCAAGAGAATTGGTTTGAACTGTGATAGAGGTTTAAGATCGAACGATAGAGGTGTAATATTAACATGTCAAACGAGGTCCAAAATCAATGACAACTCTTGGGGGAAATGACTGAGTTGTGAAATTCAACTCATCATGAGATCTGTTTCGAGATAACATCTCGTTATAACAGAGAAAGGAGTCGACAGAGGTGGTGTTAACTGATCGACGGAGTAAAATAATAGAGGTGTAGTGTTAACTGGTCAAGTCTATAGAATTGTACTTTTCAGAGGTGTAATGCTAACATGATGGTATAGAAAGTTGATAGATGTGTAATGCTAACTTGTCAATGAAGTGACTGACAGAGGTGTGGTGTTAACCGGTCAGGTCACAGATCTGGTGTTAACTGATCAGGTCACAGACAAACTACCATTTGAAAGTGTAATGTTAACTTAATGGTAGGAGAGATCGACAAAGGTGTAATGTTAGCTGGTTGATTAAAAAGGGTATTGACAAAGGTGTAATGTTAATCGGTCAAGTCTAAGGAGAGATTGGCAGAGGTGTAATGTTAACCGGTTGACGGAAAGGACTGACAGAGATGTAATGTTAACCGATCGGGTCATAGGGGTGCAAACCATTCAGAGGTGTAATGTTAACATGATGGTAATAAAAGACACCTGGAGTCAAATAGAGGTGTGGTGTTAACTTGATGACTTACTTAGAAATTTTGTTAGGTTCAAACTAAGATGATCGATGACTTTGGTTGAAAAATTATTCTCATGGCAAGCAGTGAAAGCTTTAACATGACGATGACTCCATGGGAGGTGAGAGAAGCTCAATTAAGGGTAATATTTCTTGAAAGGTTTACCACCAATTGGTGCCATTAACCTGTCACCATTCAAGTCAATCAGGCGGTATACTCCATTTGAGTAGATTGTCTCTACTAGAAACGTGCCTTCCCATTTAGGCTGGAACTTGCCTTGAGTCTTGTGGGTCATGATCATAGGTTGACGAACAGCCGAGACCAAGTCTCCTTCTCTGAAAGATCATTCTTTGACCCTTTTGTTGAAGGCTATTGATATTCGCTCTTGATATTCGCGATTGGTAAACCTCAATTTGCCGTTGAGCTTTAAGTCTCAACTCATCCAGTGCCTCTAGTTCTTAGAGACGCTTTTATAATGCTCTTCAGTCATCTTGTTCGTGAGGGCACTTCGCAATGATAAATTTGAATCTCTAAGAGTACTACGGCTTCGCATCCGTATACCAAAGGGAAGGGTGTGGTGCCTGTGAAAGTGCATATCGTTGTTCGATAGGCCTAAAAACACTCTCCAAGTTTCTCATCCTAATCTCGTTTGTTGGAAGAGACAAACTTCTTGAGAAGTTTGCTGATGGTTTTATTAAATGCTTCAGCCAAACCATTAGCAGCTGGGTTATACGGTGTAGAAGCCACGTCCTGAATTCTAAACTTATTACAAAATATGAAGAACGATCGCGTAATGAATTGAGGACCATTATCGTGGACGATCCTCTGGGGGGTGCCAAACCGACAGATGATGTGGTGTTTTTAAAAACTTGATCACATTGGATGTTTTGACTTCTTTGAGGGGAATGGTTTTAGTCCACTTGGAGAATTAGTTGGTGACATTTGGTGGATGTTTTGACTTTTTTGAGCGGGATGAATTAGTGGTCTTTGGTGGACGGCAGGCTAATTGGTCCAATGATGTCTATTCCCTACATCTCGAATGACTATGAAGTGACAGTCGTATGTAACTCTTCTGAGAGTTGGTGTAGGAAGTCTGCATAGAATTGACATGTACAACACCGCTTGATATAAACTATTGCGCCTGCGATCATCGTTAGCCAATAATAGCCTAGATTATGGATTCGGTCCTGGAGTTTGGGTCCAAGTTGATGAGCTCCATACGTACCATCGTGGGCTTCTTTGAGTGTTTCTTGAGCTTCGTCTGGTAATATAGCATCTAAGCAGTATGTCGTCGAATGATCAGCGATACAATGTTTGTGTGACGAAGTCGTAAAAGAAGCAAGGCACTCTCTTCTTGACGAAATCGCTTATTTCGAATCGTTGGGTAGTATGCCATGTAAGCATAGCCGATGATTGGGTAACACCAGTCATTGGGTTCAAAAGCCCCAGGCGAAGTATGAATCTTATTGGCTTTCAGGATCTATTTTGAACAACATAACTGGCGGCTGGCTACCGTAATGTGATTGGTAGACTTGGATGATAAGGCTAAAATAGCCGCGAGTGATGCCAAAGCATCAGCGTAAGTATTCTTGAGGCGAGCTATATAATTAATGTAGAAGTCTTTGAAAAATGAGCGAGCTTCAATGCCTCTTCATGGTAGGCAAGAGATCATTGTGTCAAAGCTCATATTCCCCCTTAATCTGGTTGACAATTAGTTTAGAATCGCCATAAACTTCAAGATACTTCACACCATATCCTGGGCGTGCTGTAGGTCAATTATGAGGGCATTGAACTTAGCCACATTATTGAAACATTGTTTGGTCAATGAATAAGTTCAGGGAAGGACATGACCATGGACAATGATGAGCACTACCCCCCACACTTGCGATGCTAGTTCCTCTATGGTTCCGTCACGATGCGCAGTCGAAAATAGAGTTGCCAAACTTGGTGGTCTGAGCTGACATTTGATTCGAATACCTTGTCTGGAATGTCCTCGTAGAGCTTAGAAGACTCAGGTACAAGATGATTTGCGAGGAAAGCAGCGATTGCTTGTCTTTTAACTACTTTTTGGGATACGAATGTCATATCGTCAAAGGCTTTTTGATAGGCATTGTCTCAAATGAATGAAACACCCATCTTCACCAACTTTTAAAATGGTAGGCACTTTCGAGAAGATTAGCTATGAATATGCGGATATAGGCTAGACGGCCTTACAAACTTCTAAGTTCTTTGAGATTTCTCAGAGATAGTATCTCCTAGATTGCTTTGACTTTTTCTGGGTCAATGTGTATTTCTTTGGACGTGACGATAAACCTCAAAAATTTACCCGATGTGAAAGGATTTAGTTGGATTCATCTTGAGTTGGTGTTTACATATAATTTCGAACACCGTTCTCATATTGTGAAGGTGATCTTCTTTACGGCGGCTTTTGATTGTAAGGTCGTCGACATAGCATTCGACCATTTTGCGCAAGTGCTCATGAAAAATTGTGGTCACCACACATTGGTAGGTAGCTCCAGTATTCTTTGGGCTGAAGGGTATCACCATATAACAGTATACCCCTAACGGCATTTAGAATGATGTATGTTTCTCGTCTTCCGGATACATTTTGATTTGATTTCTTCAAGAAAACGATTTATCGCTTATCTCAAAGAGATTCTTAATGACTGGTCGTTAAGATGAAGCTAATTGATTAGCTTGATTAGAGAGGATGATCAATGAAGATCGAATTGAAGAAGAGGATGAAGAAGCTAGCTGTTCAATGTCTTCTTTCTTTTTGGCAAAAGCTTTGCTAATAGTCAATTCTCTCTCAATTGCTTAGCCGATTCTATAGCCTCTTCTCTCCATTCCTTTGTTTTTTTGTTTTGAGCAATTCCCTCTCCATTTATAGGTAAAGGGAGGGAGTTAATGATCATTAAACGTAAAATCGAGTTACTAAGGTTAACCCATATTTTCTTGAAAATAGCTCATAAAAAGGTCGTGGGCGAAGTTCGCTAAACGAACTTTGCTAGAATGTGGGTAGTAACGACTATGGGCGAAGTTCATTGGGTGAACTTCGCCAGAACGTGGGTAGCCCATGTTCGTTGAGAGGGGAATTCACGTGGGTGATGTGGCCCACGTGGGCTAAGAAAATGTCACTTCTTAAAATTGGGCTCTGAGCGAAGTTCGAGCAAACTTCGCTTAGGGTCTCATATGGGCTTGGTTCATGTTGATTTGGGCTTGAGCTCAGAGCGAAATTTGCATGAGACTTGAGTAGACTTCGCTGCGGCTGGGCACATGGTTTCAAATGTCGACCGACATGTCAAGCCCTCAGAGCGAAGTTCGCATGAGACTTGAGCAGACTTCGCTGTGGTTGGGCGCATGGTTTTAAATGTCAGCCGACATGTCAAGCTCTCAGAGCGAAGTTCACATGAGACTTGAGCAGACTTCGCTGTGGCTAGGCACATGGTTTTAAATGTTGGCCGACATGTCGGATTGGAGGCTAGAGCGATACAGATATGGCCATTTCAAATCGGATATCGTTTTCGAGGTCCATGTCGGACATGTCGGGGGATATTGCAGCGATATCGACCGATTTTCAGCCTTGAAAAATCCGCCCCTTTTTGAGTTGATAACTATTCATGTTTGGGTTTAGTACTCAAAACCCAAACCCAATTAATTCTTTTTTTAGCCTTGTGTTCACATAGTAACCCGATAGCATATAATACAGATTAGGGCAAAGAAAAAAATGTTGCTCTCTTTTCCGCCGCGATCTCCTCTCGTTCGTCTTCATCTCTACAAACTGAAATTGCGAATTCATAAAAGCATGATGTAAACAATAACTTTGAACTGTAATTTGAAATCAATCCAAAGTCTAACACTTTATGTCAATTTTATGCAAGGCAGTTTACTTTATCTTAATTTTATGCAAGGCACTTCGAAAGTTCTAGTTTAACAATGTGTATTTTGTTTGTTTGTTGGCATAATATTCCACTGTTTCCCTTTAAGAAATGGAAAACAACTCATGTCTTGATGTTGAATACTCAACTCAAGTAGGATAAGCTATAACAAGACAAGTGCATTCCATCTTGGTGATCAAAATTGAGTAGAAATCCATCCGATATGGCAATCCAATATTTCGTATATGTCCCTCGACATATCCCCGATTTTTGCTATCCGGCATGAATTTTAGTTGTCTGATATGAACCCGACATCCGACATTAAAAACCTTAGCTAGGCGAACTTTGCCAGAACGTGGGTAGCCCACGTTCTTTGAGAGGGGGATTCATGCGGGTGACGTGGCCACTAGGGCTAAGTGAACATCACTTCTTCACATTGGGTTCTGGGCGAAGTTCGCCCAAGCAAACTTCGTTTAGGACCTCATATGGGCTTGATTCATATTGATTTGGGCTTGAGCTCAGTGCAAAGTTTGCATGAGACTTGAGCAGACTTCGTTGTGGCTTGGGCGAGCTTCGTTATGGGCTTGGATTTAAGCCATTTTGATCTTATTCAGTATTCAGCCCTTGGGCGTCCACTTCTTAAGCTTATGTTGGGCTCGAATATCAGATTTGTGCTATTTGCACCGAGTATCAGTCTAGGCCTCTCATGAATTGAGATATCCACTTGTACGTCAAAGGAGCTTGTATATTTTGACCACAAATAGGTAAACAAAATGCACCAACTATGTTTTAATGCCTTAATCAAGAATCAGCCAATGCCGTGTCTTACAATTGCATGCATTGGAATTAACAAGCATCAAGTATTACAACAATTCACTCTTCAAGAGCTAACTTTCATCTGCAACTCATTCACGTCCATGTTACATGTTTTTCCATGATCGACTCCCAGCGTCATGGATAAAGATATTCATATTTCTAAGATAAAATTATTAATTATCAGCCAATATGTCCTCCAAAATTTCTTCTTAGTTACAGCATAGGCAGAGATTTATAGGATCTTATACCATAAACTGTTCACAGTTTAATATGAAAAATAAAAAAAATTAGATAAATGGTGGGGATTGGAGTGTATGAAACATGTGGGAGCTCCTAAAAATTTCTTAATTTGTCCTAAGTGGCCCATGGTTGTCATACATATATAAGGAGACATGTTGACAAAAGAATGCTTAGTTTATAATTTTCTTTTATGAAATTTGAAGGCGAATACATGGAACTCAACTATATAAAAGTACCTTGGGGAAAATTTTCTTGGTAATTGTCTTGGTGAAATGTGGGAGCTGTAGAAATGCTGCAATTCCATCCAGGTTTCCTTCAACTACTTCTCTTACACGTAAAGGCACAGCCTGTGTTGTGTTAGATGTTACAAATGTAGGATATGCATCAGTAAACGAAGTAACTAAATATTTTGAATAACAGAAGAGTCAGAAAATTGAAATATAATCCAGGATTACTGTGATAGAAATTATTGTTTTTATTTGTTTTATTTCTCCATTGAAACAGAAATGCTTACTTGAATAAGAAATATGATTTAACTTTTAAAATAATAACTCATAGTAGTTTGCGGGCTGCCAAATAAAAGAAAGTGCAGAAGAAGGAACATTCATCAGTAGCAAAATCAGCCAGTAAAATTCAAAGAACATTGAGTCAATGATGTATGCACAAGACAATGGTCACATTCTCCATCGATAAATTGGACTAAGGCCCTCTCCATCCACAAAAACTAGATAAAGGTCACATTTGAACATTTTGATATGAAATGAGCCACCACGACATTTCCACATTTACAAGACGACCATCGTAAGGACAGGTTTCAGCACTGAATAGAGCAATATCACGTGCTTAAAATGTTGATCGTACAAATGCTATAGCTAATTAGCACATAGCCAAAACACAGAAAAGGATAAAACAAAAACAGTATTTGGAGCTTTTGTACATTGAAAACGACAACATTTGGAGTTTTAGGAACAAATCCCATGGATAATAACCCATTCAGAAAATTGCAATCGGTTTTCTGAATTTTCAGTTTTCGTACGGGAGTACTAGTATTCGAAGTTCATAATATCCATACAAACTCAAGGAAACCAAATCTTCTCAAAATTATCAATAATCGAAAATTCACTAATAATGAAAAGGGAAAATTTTGTAAAAGATAGTCATATAATCTTGGAAAATGCACCTAAGAGAAGTTGATTCATCATGCATCTAAATGCTGTTATAATCCCATGAAAACCAGACAGAGGACTAGATAGGGAATGAAAACAGAAACAAAAGAGAAACCTAAGGAGGAAGTAAAACGAGAGGGGCCAAAGAATATGAAAGACCAGTATTGCAAGAAAAACTCACAGGAGAACACCCAGATGTTTTGTTTTCTTCATACAACACAGAAAACTAGTCAGAAGATGATGTTTGTCTGAAATCTGAGGTTGTTTCCAGGAATTCTTCTGCAGTTTCAAAAAGAAAATTGACCCAATAACTCTTCTAAACTACTGCCAAACTGCTAGTGGATGTCGGCAACAAAGCAGAAAGCCATTGTCAGTTGAGTATTTATATTTAACCAGAAGCTAGATGAATTGATACGACTATTTACGCTCTTCACCTTACATTCAACATCCAGATCTGAAAATAATAATAACATTAATAGTAAGTTGCAACATACCTGGACGACATTTTGAGAAAGCTCAATTGCCCCAAGCGCAGGCCTAAGCAATCCACGTCCAATAGGGGGGCGTGGGATTACAGCTATCTGCAAATGGATCATAAAAATACTCATTACAATTCATTGAGGCATCACATGCTGTAAATTGTGATTAAACAGATATAAACAGGATTAACACTAAGGAATTTCAAGAAAAAGAAACAAGTGAAGAAAATGAGGGGGGCGGGGTGATTTTGAACTACATGCACAAAGCAATTACTTTGAAATTGTCTAGAAATGTGCCTGCATCAATTCAGCATAATATTTGCCTTTACAAGATTTCTAGATGCATAAAGCAAGTATTTTGAAATTCTAAAGCAAGTATTTTGAAATTCAACAAAGTGATTCATTATTGCATTACTTATAGCAGTAAGAAAAGGTTGAATTCAGCACCTCTGAAGCAATTTGAAACAAACTGTTGAGAAAAATTATGACTTAAAATAATGTATATAATGACAAGTTAATTTAATATTCATTTAACTCACCGCCACTAGATGTTCAAGCAGCAAAGGTGCAAGATCAAGCATACGCTTTAAGTCACTCCGTAGAGGTGAAGATAAACAATCTGATTGACGAGTTAATTGAGTATGAAGCAACAATGACATCTGTAAGTTCATAGTTTATGATGTAAGCATATCAGCAACATGTCAAATTGACGAAGTAAAAATGAATTATGATAAATAAATATCACACTTATGTCAACAGATGGATCTACCTTAACTAGGCCAGGGTCTTGTTTCCAAAACAGTGCTTGGTCTTTCTTCGACTCCATATTCAACTCTCTTCTCACCATGCCAAACAGATTTTGAATGGGTTCACTATCTCTTTTACGAACAGGAATTTTACGGAATTCCGCAGACTTTATGAAGATCTCCCACACTTTGCTGCACCATTAATAATAGTCAAATAAAATAATCTTATGATGAGACTGAGAGTTAAAAGGAAGACACACATCTCCAATAAACAGAATAAGCATGGAAGAAAGGTGCACATCTGTTGAATTCAGGCCACTGCTGTGCATCCATCAAAAGTTAAAATACCGTACGTGTCTTAAATTATAAATCAGCTGACTAATACAAGAACAACAACAAAAACTTTATCCTTATTTTTGGGCTAAACAAATCCTATTCCTTCATGCTTTTCTTTTATGAGCCATCTCCTATGTTAACCATTATCATATCCTTCTTAATTTCTTACGACCAAATTCTTTTAGGTCTTCCTCTGGTCCTTTAGGCTCCATAATTACTATAATCTTATCACTTCTCCTACTTGTGCATTTAGTGGCCTTTGTTGTATGTAACCAAACCATCTCCATTGATTCTCTCTCATTTTATCCTCGATGGGAGAAACCTCTCCTACAAATGCATTCATTTCTATCTTCTATTGTATATCCACAAGACAATTGAAATATTGCCATTTTTGCTACACTTATCTTTTGCTGATGTAGTTTTGCTATTGTCCACCATTTTGAGCCATAAAATCATTATTGGTCTTATAAATGTCGTATAGAATTTTCCCATCAAGGTCATAGGCATTTCTATATTCACATAAAATTTGAGAAGCATTTATCAATTTCAACCACCTTGATTTGATTTGATGAACAACACCATCCACAATCTCACCATCATGATGAATAATTGATCCTAAGCAACGAAAGTGATTACTTTAGATATTTATTGACTCATAAATAAAACTACGAGAAAAGTATATAGCATCAACATATAGGAATTCTTTTATGGAATGAAGTCTTGGAAGCAGTACTCCACAAGAAAGCTAATCCACAAGAAAACTTAGTTTTACCGAACTACTCAAAGAATTTATAACTTCTGGATATGCTGTTGCTAAAAATATACATAATTCTCTATGTTATTCACTTAAGATTTAACCATTTAATTAGTCATATCAAAATAATAACTACTTTTTCTTAAGAAATTCTAGATGAAGTTAACTAATTTTACAGTTGATCAATAAACTAAAAAAATATGTGTTAACAATGATACTTAATTGAACAAAAACAATACAGGATAACAAGCAAGTCTATATACCTTGGAGCTAAAGAAGGCTTCATTGATTGGAAGTATGTAACCAAAGTTTCGTACATGACATAATTCCCACTATATTTTGAAGACCATGACAGATAAGCAACAGCTAATATTAATGGCAAAATAATACAAATGCCAACAATTCCAAGTAAGACAACTCCACCAGAGGATCCATAACTGTTCATTAGGAAGTAAGGTAAAGCAATCCCCATTCGGAACCCCTGAACCAATATCTCATCAGATTAAAAACTTATGCAGAGATTAAATGGTATTTAGAGAAAACAAAAACCTATCAGTATGAGTATATTCTTGCTATAAAGAAGTTCCGATACCTGTCGGCCATCTGGGTGACCATATTTTTGGTAGTTCTCACGGGAAACTGGATCGGTCAGTGCTTGATATGCTTTTGATATAAAGCTCACAAAATAGTTGTGTGCCTCTGAAACAATAGAATACAGTGTAAGTTTTACAGTATACAGAGGTTTAACTGCTGCATTCAAGCTCAAATATGGAAGAATATGTGAGATATTATCAACCTGGTTCAGGATTTTTGTCAGGATGGTACAAAATGGAGAGTTTCCTGTATGCCTTCTTTATTTCTGAGTCTGAAGCACCCGGATCTAAACCAAGAATACTAAATGGCTCAAATGCTTGTATCTGCAGAGCAATAATATAAGCCAATAAGTCAAAAGGAAAATCAGATAATACATCAGTTACAGCTTTAAGAAGTAGTAGATGACACTCTAAAATGCAAATTAGCATTGGTTAGGAAAGATTGATATGCAGATTGCAATATTTCCCTTTCCTAATCAGTGGTTATTTTATAATTCATATTTCAAAAATAAAATGAGAAAGACACAAATAGAATATAGCTTTGGTACGATAGCCAAATTCAATATAAAGCTATAATTGTTGACAAAGTGCAAGACACAACTCATTTTTTTCTTCCAATGAGATATGTGCAGCCTTTTGAGAAAATGAAATCTTGGAGAGAAACAAGTATTTTCTGGTATACCTCATAGCTTGTATGTGCAATGTGATAAACTATTATCACCACAAAAGCCCAAAGCAGAAGAAATGTCAAATTACTACAAGTTGAGATGGTTGAGATCTGCATAAGAAAAAGTATGAAAGGTAGAGAGTTACATACTATTTTATCAAAATGGCATGGTTCTTTGTCGGTGCTAGATAAACAAATAACTTTGTCGGTGCTAGAAAAACAAATAACTGAGTAGCAAACTAACCCTCTTGAATATGGACTTCCGGCACTTCCTTGAATGAGAACATAGAGAGCATTGGCAATGAATTGTCTTTGCCTTTCTAGTAATTGTATTAAGTAACTTGAAAATAGAGTGAGGCACCAAAGGGATTGCCAATATACTTAATATGAAAAAGGGATAAAGAGCGCTAGAGTCCTCCGAAGCAGCCATTGATGCTTTTAGTGGATAATCAGATGTAAACTAATTAGATCTATAAAAGAGGTTAAAGGATGTCATTCATAAATACACGCAGTAAACAAATGTCTAGATAGAAAAAAAAAGTGATGCAAGATGGGAAGAAAAATAAATCGAAATTCAAAAACTGTAACAAACAAATGAAAGTAAAATAGTTACCATTTGTTAATTTATAATTGCTGACATTATTGAGTAAAATCAATCAAATAGTTGCACTCAGACAAACTTGTTAAATTGGGTGCTCATATGACGCCTGTTAATGTGGCCCTTGCCCATGTCGTGTGCTGACATCAACTAAGTTACTGAACAATACAGAAACAACAACAAAAGGTCTAATCTAAATTTTTAAGATAAGATAAATGAGTACATTTTTTTACATTCAGTTCTGTTAAGATTCATCTCTTTTGTTAATTAACCATTACTATATTCTTAATTTCCTATATCCAACTTCTTTTAGGCCTACTTGTAGTCCTGATTGCTCCGCAAATTATAATCTTTGCATTTCTCCCAACTGGTGCACTCAATGGTCTTTCTTACATGTGTCCAGATCATCTTAATCAGTTCTCAGTTTATCCTTGATAAGAGCACCCTACAGCTTCTTGTGACCCATTTCTCTTCCTATTTGTATATACTTTTGTTCATCTTAGCATTCTCATGATTTATACACTTAATATTTTGACATGTTATTTCTTAACTGTCAAATATCAGCATTCACAATCATTAATCATTGATAGTATATAGATTTTTTTTTCATAAGTATTCTATGATGACACAAAACTCAAGTAGCAGTTCTCCTCTTCAATCATACAGCCTTTTCCCTATGAATTTCATTGATCTCACTACTTTGATGATTGATCCATTCTAAAAATGAAAATGATAATTTGGATATATTTCCTGACAATCAATCCACGCTTGTTAATTTTCTACAGTTTTTCTGAAAGATCAAGTCAACAAATTGAAAAAAAGATAATGTTATGTCCAAAATAATAAAAGACACAATTTTGATGGAAAATGAAAGCGATAGAGTGCCCAAGACATGTACTAGTTATGGCAGTGTGCCATGATCATTAGAAGCACCCTCATCAAAAATTAAAAGGGATTTGGAATTAACATAACTTCACAAAGTAGTTCAATTGCCTCTAACTACTAGTCAGACTAAATTTAACACCATCTACGATCCGCTGCATGTAAATGTAAAATGTCAGAAGCTCACAACAGCAAAGCCAGGTCTGAATTTAAACTACAAAATTGAGAAAAATAAAATAAAATGGGCATACACGGCCATCAATCCTCCAAACGTGTTTTCGTATACTTTTTATCTATAACCATAAGACATGTGAATCTTGATTGTGACTTGTTTATTTGTTTGAAAAACATGTACACCCTAGGGATAGCTGAATCAGGAAAGACAAAATGAGAAAACTATATCTCGTTGGTGATTAAGAAAACGAAAGTGAATTTCCCCCTTCAGAGAAAATGTAGATGTCTGGAATCCTAAATAAAACCTTGACCTACAAGTAACTAGTACCTGAAACTTTAATTAAAAATATAAATAAGAGACCATAGTTCATAGCATTTAGCCTAAATATGGATAAAGATAAATTTCTAAACCCTAGATTCTTGAATTCAACATAAATTACCATTACAATTTAAAATTTTAGAATTGCAAATTAGCTCAAATGAATCAATCTTGAGCCTGGCACAGGCACTTATGCCTAATTTTTTGCATAATTCAATGAAGTGAACCTGGAAAAAAAATTATATGGTACAAAGAAATGAACCCAGATTAAAAAAAAATTCTAAAAGAAACTCATAGGTTTAAGAAAAATTCCCCTAAATTTTCAATCATGAATAATTTTATCAAGAAAACAAATATTTAGGTTCATACCTTTTCTCAATATTAGGAGGAAAAAAGAATCTCAGATGCCTTTTTTGCTCTATTTCTTGTGATTAAAACAAAAAGAAGAAGAAGAAGAATTTAAGAGGATTTGAAACGGTAGAAAATTTGTCCTCGTCTTTTTTCTCTCCCTCTCCCTCTCTAAAACCTCTCTGTGGGCTTGTCGGGTTGCGGATCTAAGATCCGTTATGAAATTTATGACAGATTATATGCTTGGATCCGTTACATCTGCGCATCTAGAGGTGGGATGGATTTGAATTTTCTTGGTATTTTATTCATAAACCCAGACTTTTAGCCTGATTTATTTTTAAAGCCACCTGCTTTCGAAATAATTCTAAAATCCATAGTATCACTATATGCTAAACTATTGTTAAAATCAGTTTGGATTTAAGTTGCTACATTAATGTGTATAAGTTGCTATGGTGTATCAGTAGCTGTATCTGAACATAAGTCGTTGTATTTGATGTGTCGGTAGATATAATTTTGTTTAAAAATAATATAATTCTTCAGTCTTGGCAATGATTTTGACAGTGGGTGGATTGAAAATAAATTCGGCATAGAACTTTTGGTTTATATAGAAAAACCCCCGATATTTTTGCTAATAGTGAGCCTTAAATGGTAGAAGATTTTTTTAACATAAAATTTGATATTATTTCTACATTTGTACAATTTGAAAATTAGACTCCTCAAAAAATAAAATGAAAAAAAAAAAAACACATTCCACGTAGACCCCCTCGACGTTTCCATTGATCACACATGCACCTTCCTCAAAAATTCTCTCTTTGAGAAAATAAAGCTTCCTCAATATACGATCCTTCTAAAATTCATTAATAAGTTCTCAAAATGTATGATTAATGAGGTTGTACATGAGTTTTTTTTATTAGAGAAACTGTTGGTGCAATGCCCTTGCATAATATGAAGGATTATAACAATTGACTTTAGCTATAAATTTCAAGAATTTAATAAGATGTATTGGAAAGAATTTTAAAATTTTGGGAAAAGGAAATTGGGAAGATATTAAATAGAGGTTATTAAACCATCTTTCACTACACCAATTGGTTAGTTACAGTTTATACTCTAATTTGCAAGGAACCCCCAACATAATATTTTGTTTTTTATTGTTGGAGTTGTAACTTAAAACTTGACTTTGTAGTGGGAAAGTTTAGTCCCACATTGGATAGGAGATGAGAAGGAAGGGTGTTTATAAGCCTTTCCCTTCTCTCCTATGCCTAGAAACAAATAAGGGTTATGCTCCACACCACACACGCGCGCGCCGGCCGGGCCGGGCTCGGACTCGGGTTCGGGTCAGGTGGCGCGCGCACACGACCTGCGGACACGAATGCAGCTCCGGATTGATGGGCCCTTAACCTGCTACATTTTGAATTTTTATTTTTATTTATTGGAACAATTAAAACGTGTTAAATATTT
>JBAKGM010000001.1:23915610-23928780 GCA_037177215.1 Asparagus racemosus
ACATTAGCAATTGGATATTTAATAGTTGTTTGTTTAGCGTGGCATTGATATATTATTTGTTCATTGCATGTAGGTTTATTTGTTGAATGGTAATAGAGAACGGTATTGTGGAGATTATTCTTTGATATAATGGGTATTGGATGAATATACCTAGAACTGGTAGAAAGAAATATGAGTGTGGAAATCAGAGGACACTAAGGGTAGATATTACAAATATTACATTGAAGAAGTTGGGGGAATTAATATGTGAGTTTCTACCATCTATTAGAGTTAACACAATTCCTTAAACAAATCCTAGGAGGTTTGCTAGAATTAAAACAAATGGAATATTTTTAGGTGTGTTAAAAAAATCACTTAAATAAGAGGAGGCAAAAAAAATCACTTAAATAAGAGGAGGCTTGAATTGTTCTTAACCACTGAATTTGTTTCAAGCTTTGGAGGGCACCAGTGTCCAATTGGAGAAGAAATCCACCTAGAGAGCAGGCACATAAGTCAGGCGACATCATTCATATCGACATAGATGCATTATCTAGTGATGATGAAGAGAATTTGGGGGTCAATGATGATAGGTTTGTCAACATGGGGACAGTAAACAATGAATTTTGGGGGGAGGATTTTGGTGCAGAAGGCTTTGACTGGGGTTTAGATGATGGTGAATTAGAGGAAAACATTGAATTTGGGGCTAGTAGTGCACAAAATGCAAATGAAGAGGAGTATGTGGAGGATGTAGAAGATGATGCTGATCAGGTTGTATCTGAAAATGAATATCATTCAAATAAAAGTTCAGAGGAGGATGTAGAAAGTGGTGATGATGCAGATAATCTTGGCTGTAATGAGGAAACATTAAACATAGTTGACGAAGAGGATCCTGAGTTTTATATAGGAAGGAAGTTCAATGATGTTTGGCATTTGAGGCACTCCTTGCAGCAACATAGTATTAAAAAAACTTTAACTATCAATATGTAAAAAATGAACCTAAACGAATGGTTGTAAAGTGCAAAAGGGAGGGTTGAAGTGGAAATTGAGATGTAAAGGTCTGATTGATGGGAAAACAATGGAGATTACAAAGTTAGGAGATCCACATACATGCGTAGGTGTCAACAGGTGTGGGAATGAACAAGCAACTTGTTATTGGATTGCACATAAAATTCTAAAAGATGTTAAGTTAAACCCTAATATCAAACCTGGAGATATTGCAAGTGGAATTTTAGACAAGTATGGGTTGACAGCAAACTATAACAAATGTTGGACGGGTAGGGAAAAGGCCAAGGAAATTACTTTTGGCAATGTGGAAGCCTCATATGATATGGTATTAACTTTAAAGAATGAATTATTGAGGAGGAACCTTGAGAGTCATGTTGATGTTGAGCTTGAGTCAGATAATTCATTTAAATGGATGTTTGTGTGCTTTAATGCTTGCATACAAGGTTTTAAAAATGATATTAGGCCATTTATAGGCCTTGATGGGTGTCACTTGAAATCAAAATACCTTGGTACGCTCTTGACTGCCATTGCCTTGGATGGAAACTATGGTTTGTTCCTTGTTGCATTTGCTTTTGTTAGGGTGAGAGTGGTCAGAGTTGGCATTGGTTTCTTAATAACTTCATTGTTGCATATGATGGTTCTCTTGACCATATAACTATAATGAGTGATCAAGAAAAGGGGCTACTTGAGGCAGTGTCCATTCTATTACCTAATGCAGAGCATAGGATTTGTGTGAGACATTTGTGGAAAAATTTTAAGAAAGAATTTCAGGGGGACTTTTTTGAGAAAACATTATGGGACGCAGCTAGGGCTTACACTATTGAGGAGTTCCACATGCACATGAGAGCATTAAATCAAGTTTCAAACGCAGCTTACACAAGATTGGCTTTAACTCATGGATTTATTTAGTCTAGATCCAAGTTTATACATCCTGCAAGAAATCATTACATTGTCAACAATATATCTGAATCTATGAATGCATGGTTGTTAGATTGTAGATTCCTACCTGTAGTGGATCTTGTAGACAAAATTAGAAGCAAAATTATGGTCATTCAATAAAAGGAGAAAACAAGGGTTGAGCTAGAAGGGAAAGCTAGTTCCTTATACGGATATTTACTGCCAAGATTTGAGCAAGAACCTAAGGGGTTACAGTGTCAGATACACCAATGATAATGAAGCTGAAGTGGAGAATGAATATGAAAGGAGGGTGATCAATGTAGCAGATAAAACTTGCAGTTGTAGGAAATGGCAAATCACTAGATTGCCTTGTATCCATGTTGCCAACTTCATTGGCTCAGTAAGAAATGTAGATTGGGCTTCTTTTTGTGACTTGTACTTCACAGTAACTAGGTATGCACTCTTTGTTGTACAAATGTTATATCCTTTTTAAATTGCTTGCATGTTTTTTGTTTAACGCATGCTTGTAATGTAGTTATAGGGTGGCATATGCTAAGTCTATAGGGGTTCTACCATCAAAAGATTAGTGAGCCCTATGTGAAATATTTTATAATAACCCCACCTTATACAAAGAGATCAAGAGGAAGACCAAAGAAAAATAGGATAAGGGGAAAAGAAGAAAATGAGCTTGGAAGAGAGAGGCCGTCAAAAGTAAGCAAGAGAGTACACATATGTAGTAGATTCAAAGGTGGTTGTACTCTAAACTAGCTTGATTTTTTAAAGGAAATAATAAATAACAATGATAAATTTGGGTATGAATCTTTAGATACTCTAATACTACAAGTGGACTTTTAGTTTAGACTACAACCACCTTTGAATCTACTACATATGTTTGCTCTCTTGCTTACTTTTGACGGCCTCCCTCTTCCAAACTCATTTTCTTCTTTTCCCCTTATCCTATTTTTCTTTGGTCTTCCTCTTGATCTCTTTATATGAGGTGGGGTTATTATGAAATCTTTCACATAGGGCTCACTAATTTTTTGATGGTAGAACCCCTATAGACTTAGCATATGCCACCCTATAACTGCATTACAAACATGTGTTAAACAAAAAACATGCAAGCAATTTAAAAAGGATATAACATTTGTACAACAAAGAGTGCATACCTAGTTACTTTGGAGTACAAGTCACAAAAAGAAGCGCAATCTACATTTCTTACTGAGCCAATGAAGTTGGCAACATGGATACAAGGCAATCCATTGATTTGCCATTTCCTACAACTGCAAGTTTTATCTGCTACATTGATCACCCTCATTTCATATTCATTCTCCACTTCAGCTTCATTATCATTGGTGTATTTGACACTGTAACCCCCTAACTTCTTGCTCAAATCTTGGCAGTATGTATTAGCATAAGGAACTAGCTTTCCCTTCCAGCTCAACCCTTATTTTCTCCTTTTGTTGAATTTGACCATAACTTTGCTTCTAATTTTGTCTACAAGATCCACTACCCGTAGGAATCTAGAACCTAACAACCATGCATTCATAGATTCAGATATATTGTTGACAATGTAATGGTTTCTTGCAGGATGTATAAACTTGGATCTAGACCAAATAAATCCATGAGTTGAAGCCAATCTTGTGTAAGCGGCATTTGAAACTTGATTTAATGCTCTCATGTGCATAAAGAACTCCTCAATAGTGTAAGCCCTAGTTGCATCCCATAATGTTTTCTCAGAAAAGTCCACCTGAAATTCTTTCTTAAAATTTTCCCACAAATGTCTCACACAAATCCTATGCTCTGCATTAGGTAATAAAATGGGCACTGCCTCAAACAACCCTTTTTCTTGATCACTCATTATAGTTATATGGTCAAGAGAACCATCATAAGCAACAATCAAGTTATTAAGAAACTAGTGCCAACTCTCACCACTCTCACCCTCAACAATAGCAAATGCAACAGGGAACACACCATAGTTTCCATCCAAGGCACTGGCAGTCAAGAGAGTACCAAGGTATTTTGATTTCAAGTGACACCCATCAAGGCCTATAAATGGCCTAATACCATTTTTAAAACCTTGCATGCAAGATAAAGTGCACAAACATCTTTTAAATGAATTATCTGACTCAAGCTCAACATCGACATGAATCCCAGGGTTCCTCCTCAATAATTCATTCTTTAAAGTTAATACCATATCATATGAGGCTTCCACATTGCCAAAAATAATTTCCTTGGCCTTTTCCCTCCCCCTCCAACATCTGTTATAGTTTACTATCAACCCATACTTGTCTAAAATTCAAGCCGTAGCCTATCTTTTCAAATACAACCTGATCAGCATCATCTTCTAAATCCTCCACATACTCCTCTTCATTTGCATTTTGTGCACTACTAGCCCCGAGCTCAATGTTTTCCTCTAATTCACCATCATCTAAACCCCAGTCAAAGCCTTTTGCACCAAAATTCTCCCCCAAAATTCATTGCATACTGTCCCCATGTTGACAAACCTATCATCATTGACCCCCAAATTCTCTTCATCATCTCTAGACAATGCATCTATGTCGATATGAATGATGTTGCTTGACTTATGTGCTTGCTCTCTAGGTGGATTTCTTCTCCTATTGGACACTGGTGCCCTCCAACTTAAGCTTGAAACATATTCAATAGTTAAGAACAATTCAAGCCTCCTCTTAGTTAAGTGATTTTTTAACACACCTAAAAATATTCCATTTGTTTTAATTCTGGCAAACCTCCTAGGATTTGTTCCAAGAATTGTGTAACTCAACTTCCTTATGTTACCTCTAATAGATTGTAGAAACTCACATATTAATTCCCCTAACTTCTTCAATGTAATATCTGTAATATCTACCCTTAGTGTCATCTGATTTCCACACTCATATTTCTTTCTACCAATTCTAGGTATATTCATCCAATACTCATTATATCTAAGAATAATCTCTACATTACCCTTCGTCAATACCATTCAACGAACAAACCTACATGCAATGAACAAATAATATATCAATGCCACGCTAAACAAACAACTATTAAATATCCAATTGCTAATGTAATCATAAGCTACATGCTACATGTAATACTTAAGCTCTAAAGTAAGCACTGGAACATGAAAATTAAGCACCAGACCAAATAATATTATCACAAGCCACCTTGTAATTAAGCACTAGATGCAATATTTAAGCACTAAATTAAGCACTGGAACATGAAAATTAAGAACCGGACCGAATAATATAATCACAAGCCACCCTGTAATTAAGCACTAGAACATGAAAACTATAAAAACTAGAAAATATGCTTATTGAAAGAAAAATTAATTGTCAGTAACTAAAAAGTAGAAAATATGGGATAAATTAAGCATCATAACATCCTCAACTTGCAATTAAGAAAATTAAGAAAAACCCAAGTCTCCCAACATCATAACGTCCAATTGCTAATTAACAAAAACTAGAAATCATGCAACTAAAAAAATTGAAAATATGCTCAGCATATAACATCCTCAATTTGCTAGTTACTAAACATCACAAAGAACAAGAATTTCACATCTCAATAACATCTACAAACTAATTAGTTGTTAATTGAAAGAAAATAAATCATAAACAAACATTCGTTCATAATTGGACCCAAAATTAGGGCTAAATTAAAAACCTAAAATTAGGGCTAAATTAAGCAATGCACAATTAACCCTAAACAGTAGAAAACCCAAATCTCCATTCTCTACCACAATATTAAAAAAAAGAAATAAAAAAGGGTAAAGGAGTAAATTTTACCTCTACAAACAGTTAGTTTGTACTTCAAATAAACCAAATCTTATGGAGATCCTTCGTCTTCACTCCAAATCAATGGCTCGGACCGGATATGGCTTTGATTTTGGGGGTAGCGATCAGCTTAGGAGAAAATCGTTGAAGAAGATAGAAATTTGAAGAGATAGAGAGCAAAAGGGGAAACTGTAGTTTGGTGGGAGTAATTCAATTATCAGATGGGCATTTAGGTAATTGGGCATCTAAAATTAGACTCAACCTAACCAGAGTTAGTCACTTTGAACGGAAATATTAAGAGAGGGGCTCATATCAACCAATCAGACCTATTTAAGGGGCTCATATCAAAATATTAAGATTTAAGGGGCAAATACAAATTAGCTATGATTAAGGGGCTGATATCTAAAAAACCCTTTTCAAATTGAAGAGAGCGCCAATTACGGGAAAATAATTTAGACGGCTAAATGTTAAACACTATGTTTAAGAACTTACTAGTGGAAAAGGAAGGAAAAGTGTGATAATCATATCATATCGGGGAATTTAGTGAACGAAGTAATGAGAATCATTTTTTAGACTTTGAATTTATTTCATGATGGTCCAAAATCATATTGGGGAATTTTGTAAAGTTACCGGAGGTAAAATTTGTCAACTCATTTCCCTCACTCTCTTCTAAAACGGTTATTGCGAAAAAGCACCCTATATTATCACCAAATTGCAAAGAGATCCTTCATATTTCTATTTGCTACAAATAAACCCTTTGCATTTTTACTTTTTGCGACTAGACCGCCTGACTTGTTTTTTTTTTCCTCTTAAAATTATTAAAAATGTTTAAGGAGGTGAATAAAACCCCTATAATTCTATTAGTGAGGATCTTCACCCAATTGCTATTCACTAAGAGGATGTATTCACACTCGGGCCAAATATTATGGAAAGTCTATTCACAATAAGTAGAACTGTAAGGGGTCTATTCGCAACAAATAGAATTGTAGGGATCCTGTTTGCAATTAGGTGAGACTACAGGCTGTTCGTCGTAATTAACCCTTTAAAAAAACACCTAAAGGCTCCTGAAGGCCATTCAAACTGGGAGCGAAAGAGGGCGGCAACGAGGGCGAGAGCGAGAGCGAGAGAGAATCGACACGATCAATCCTCTTTATTTGGTTTTTGTTAAATCTCTTGCAGATTTTTACAAACCTAGGTTTAAAAAGTTGTCTCATTTTAGTTTTTAAAAAAAAATTATTTGGTTCAGTTCTTAGAGTTAAAAATTCGAAATTTCCTTCTTTATTTGCCTTTTTTTTTCTCCAGAAATTTATCTTCCAATTGCTTTATTTTATCTTGATTTGTTGAATCTAGGTTTGGGATCCATGGGGATCGAGAACTATCACGTGATTGAGCTAGTGGGCGAGGGTTCTTTCGGAAAGGTGTACAAAGGACGACGGAAATACACTGGAAAGGTTTGATGTCAGAATTACCGATTTCATTTATTATTTTTTAAATTTTCCATTTAATGGTTGAATTAGTGATGCTAGCAGTGGAGTTTATTGCTTTTTTCCCGCTTTCTTATGATTGCAGACCGTAGCATTGAAATTTATTCTTAAGCATGGGAAAAGCGAGAGGGATATTCATAATTTGCGGCAGGAGATTGAGGTATTACGTTATCTATGAAAACTCATGAATTTTACTATCGTAAATGAATGAAACTAGTTAAGTTGTCTTTTCCTTTTTTTTCCTCCTAAACATATTGCGCAGATCCTCAGAAAGCTGAAACATGAAAATATAATTGAAATGCTAGATGCATTCGAGAGCCCGCAGGAGTTTTGTGTTGTCACAGAATTTGCACAGGTATCTAAAGATATAGGAATGGGAAATCTTGCATTGCTTATAATTACGTACTGAAATTAGTCAGAGAAATATTACTACAGCTTGTTTTGTTTCCAGGGTGAGTTATTTGAGGTTCTTGAGGATGATAAATGTCTCCCAGAAGAGCAAGTTCAAGCAATAGCTAAACAGTTGGTAATTTTTTGACCATAACTTATGCATACAGGGGTAGATGCGGCTTTATACTGGTTTGGTATGTTTTTCGTGTAAATTTGTTCGATAATCCTTTCTTTCAGGTACGGGCTCTATGTTACTTGCACTCAAACCGTATTGTTCATCGGGATATGAAACCCCAAAACATTCTAATTGGACCAGGATCTGTTGTTAAGGTTAGTAGTGAATTTGGCTGTTGTCCAAAAGTCTTAGAAAATTAAATTGAAATTTAAGCATGGAGTCTCGATGGTTTAGTTCTTCACGAGTGCTCACTAAAGAATGTTGAGGAATGGTTCTGTGTGGAGATTCTTGCAAACATACTTATAAAAATTGCTTCCAATGTTATGCATTCACTTTAGCTGAGGGGATGTGGAGTTCCTTTTTTTTGAAGTTCTTGAGTTTTTTACTATAGACGACAATATCGTTGAAGACAACTCATGTTCCTAATATTTATATTTATTAGTTCTTTGAGTAGGATCAATTCCTTTTTCTTCACACCTAAGGTAGTTTGTTTATCCAACTCGACAGACTTATATTACTTATCAAGTACTAATCAAATTTTAATACACATATATTATATTTGCTATTTGTAGTTTCATCTATGTTGTTTAATCTTATGATAAATATTTTGTTTCTGCTTAAATTTTGTCTCACCATCAGGTCTGGCATATAGAGCATATAAAGATGATTTTTTCCCACATGATAGATGTGCTAATTTTGCTGCATAAGAACTCATGTGCACAATTTTAGTTGTGTCTAGATGTAAGCATTGATGTGTTTGTTGTCATGAAAGTTCTCTTAAAGTTTTGCTGAAGAAAGTAAGGTCAGACTTTAGTACACAACATTGGATGTGTATATTGGCCCTTACATGGTACTCCTAATAAATTCTCAGTCTTGAAAGTTTATAATCTGCTGCTAATTAACCTTTCATGTTCAAAATCTTGTTATTTTGATTGAATATAGTTTTTATGTGTCACATTCCAGCTTTGTGACTTTGGATTTGCACGTGCAATGTCAGCAAACACTGTAGTTCTGCGTTCTATTAAAGGTAAAGTTTAAATATTGTCGATATACTATGTAGTCAAAATTTGTAATTTATGCACGTGCTCTACAATATTTTCACATGCTTTGCACTTGTTAGAAATTCTCAGTATTTGGTATGAATACTATTAGTCATAGAGAGTATTATTTAGTTAAGTCTCTATTTTCTTTCTTAAGTGTTTTAGTCTCACATTGGGTATACTTATAATTTTAAATTATTTCCCTATCAATATAATAAAGAGGACTAGCCCACAATGGGATAACTTCAATTTTCCCAACATAACAAATACATCTTCTGATAAGCACTCCATAAAACGTTCCTCCATGACACTAAGGTGGTTTTGATCTCATCCAGCCTTTGATCGCCATGCCAACCTTCAGTGGTGTTTTCTTGGGGCTATCAAAACATGCTTTTACAAGCCATATGACCTTCAAGAGCTACTACAAAGTGGACGGCACGTGATGGTATGCCAAGTTGTCTTACAAGGATAAAAAATAATTGGTTAAATGAACTTATCTTATTTATAGACTGTGGATCGACGGGTTATTTAACCCAATAAATATCCACACAGAATTAATGGAAAATTTGTGGCCACCATTTGAGTTTTTTAAAGCATAACCCCATTGTTCTTTTTGCTACAGTTACATTAAAATCTTCATCCAATTTTCAAATTTTTAGAAGCACTGTTCCTTAGCACCTCAGGTGCTCAAGCTACGCGATATTATACCTTCACTTCTTGAATATCGCCAAGCTAAGGCGAGCGTCTTTTGGCGCCTCAAGGGCTCGCCTTTGAAGCCTCAAGCACTGGCCTAAGATGTGTGAATCAACGAGATTAAGGTGTATTCCTCTATTTCAAAATTTTGAGGGTACAAGAGGTGTCCGATAAAGTGAAGTTGGTTTATTTTTTTTAGTTATTTGTTTCTCTTCTCGTGGTTGGTTTTTTGCTCCTTTTGTTGTAATATGCCTCATTGCTTGTATTTATCATTTGGAGGGCATGACAGAATTTGAACCTTGAAAGTTCAAACTTGGTTGTTTAAATATCTATGTTACTAGTTGATAGTTAGTATTACTATTTATTATATGTCACTTACTACTTCATTTAGATGGTTTATGTGTTGTTGGGTATCATAAGTTGTGAGTCTTGGGACTTTGTAAATTCAGTTATTACCTGTTGAGATTTATTGATATTGTGCTTAATTGTATATTATTTGTAACATTTATGAATTTTTTGATTATTTATTCCTTAGTTCACTCAGGGAATCGCCTATGTTGGCGCCTCTCCCCTCAGGCAAAGTAGGAACTCATCGTCTTGACCTCGCCTTTCGCTTCTAAAATACCAACTAGTTTTAGAATATATTTGTGATTCATTAATATCAAGCTACATGTATAACTTGTTTTGAAGTTGTTTCATAGTCTTGTATATCATTTAAAATTGTTAAGAACTATTGAAATGATTCATACTCAAATTTATTTAAATAGAATACTATGCAGCTACTTCAAGTTCAAGGTGTCCCTTCAAACATGAATCCTGGAGCAGAGGTTACTAGTTACCTCTACTACAGTTTCTTGAACTTTGCTATGAGGCATATTGTTTTAATATTAGACTCCATTTATTTAAAGCTTTGTGGAAATATGCAGGTCTAACTTTTACCTTTTTGTCTCTTAAACGAATCCTTTTGTGTTTCTAGGTACACCTCTATACATGGCTCCCGAATTGGTCCGAGAACAGCCATACAATCTTACAGCGGACTTGTGGTCTCTGGGAGTTATTTTGTATGTCAGAAGTATTCTTTTAAACCTCAAAATGCAGTTCCAATATATTAATAAATAGTTCTTGTCATATTACCAGTTGTATTTCATCTGATCTATTTCCCTTTTTCTATTCTTTTATCTCATTCCGTTTCCTTAATAGTTCTGATATTCTTTTTTCTTGCTTATTACCTGTCAAGGTTCGCCATAAAATTCTGATTTATACTATTATGATTCTTTCTAGTTTTTGTTGGCCAGGCAGGACATAGTTGTGGGTGAGAGCGGGGATGGGTATGGGTGAGGTAGGAGGAAAGGATAGCTCAATAAACGAACTAAATAGTCAACTTTCCCTCATATAAGTATCCTATAGCACTTAGGAATTGTTTTTTAGTTTCTCTGCAATAAGACCCAAATGTTATCAGAAAAACATTCTCATTCCTTCTCAAAGAGGGCACTCCCCAACATTGACACATGAATGGCTTAAGACTCAATGCGCTCAAACTCCACAGAATCTGACTTTCTGCTAGCTACTTGACTAGCAATATCTGATTTCGTGATCTACTTAACTCTACATCTTGGTTCCTCTAAGAAGTTTAACCTAAACTGCATTATATCATTACCTTGACTACTTTGGCTACAGTTCTTTGGTTTCTTCTAACCAGTAGACTATTTGAATCAGGTCAACAGTTAACTTGAAACTTAAGAAGCAAACGTCTGACAAGTAGACCAACTAGCTCAACTCTTCTCATTTTTGGTCCTTGTATTTGTGGCATACTCCCAAATCAAAATTTGTTGTGCCCACAAGTTATTTTTATTATTTTGTATTCTGGATTGTTCTTTTTATTAGTTATCCATCTTCTAGTAGGCTTTCTCAGAAAGGCTTGAAAATGTATTTTCGTATTCATCTTACCCAAGCCTGGCTCCTCGTAAGAGATTATTAGCACCATCTGATCTAGCCTTCTTCCATCAAAGTAGGCAATTGTTACGCTCATCTCTTAGCAAGAACTCTCTTAAGTATTGATAAGTTTTGTAGAGTGATACAAACTTCTGAACAAGGAAAAAGGAGCCTTCTGCAAACTACGTTTTATGTACGAGATTAATCAATGAACCAAGAGGTGGATTTTTTTGGTCTTTTACTGACATAAATCATATGAATTTGTGAAACACTTGTTTATATTACATTTATTAAAAAGGAGACAGATGATGAACTTTTCTAGGGACAAAGAAAGCTTGATTTGACTATATTGTTTAAATAGATAGCAACGTCTCATTAAATTTCCTTAGCAATCTTTTTGACTCATCAGAGCTCCAATGAGCCTGAATGAGCCTTACTTCTGGGTCCAAATTTTTGGGCTGTGTCTGAAAAAAAGTTCTTTCATTAAAATTTTAATCTTTTATAGACACTGTGAAAGCTGGAGCTTAAACAATTCATAGAATGAATTGTACAGAAGGTAAAGTGGTTTAGTGAATTGGCTCCCATTCATTGTGTTAGTCATTTTGATTCAATAAATCTTTCTAGCTTAAGGTTTTTCTTTTTTCTAATAGGCAATTGTTTTGCTTAATTTTGACTACTACTTTAGTTTTTATTATCAATATTTGTTATGTAAACAATTTATAATCATATATCATCAATTTGACATCAAATTCGGTACTGATATAACAATTATCTATTGGGAACTATTAGGTATGAGCTTTTTGTAGGTCAACCGCCCTTCTATGCGAATTCGGTTTATGCACTCATTCGGCAGATTGTCAAGGTATATTTTGTCTCTTGTCAGAATTTCTAAATGATATAATGATATAACAACAACACAGTCTTCATCCCAAATCCTTGGGGAGAGCTACAGGAATCCTATTCTTCCATTCGTTTCGATTGTGGGTCATCTCCTCCATTAAACTATTATCGTATCGTTTTTAATTGCTTCAAACCAAGTCACCTTAGATTTCTTAGCCTTGTAACTATAATATTATCACATTTCCTAACTGGTGCATTAAGAGTTCTCCGTTGCACTTGTATAAACCATCTTAGTCTATTCTCTCTTATTTTATCCTCAGTAAGAGCAGTCTCTAGTTTAATATGTATACACTCATTTCTTATCCTATTTTTTAGAGTATACTCACAAGACCATCCTAACATTCTCATTTCTGCTACATTCATTTTATGCACATGTTTTTTAATTGCTCTACATTCTACTCCATAAAGCATTGTTGGTCTTATAACCGTTCGATAGAATTTTTCCTTTAGTCTCGAAGGTATTCTACGATCACATAAGACTCCCGAAGCATTCCTCCATTTTAACCATCCTGATTTGATTTGATGGATAACATTATCCTCAATCTCACTATCATTGTGAATTATTGTTCCTATATAACGAAAATGGTTACTTTTGAATATTGTTTGACCATCAGTATGTACTATAGGCTTTTTTCTCATTTTAGTCTTAAAATGCATTTCATATATTCCGTCTTTGTTCTGCTGAACCTTTAGTCTCAAGAGCTTGTCTCCACTTCTCTACTTTAAAAATTATAACTTTTCTAGTATTCTAGAGAAATATTATATCTTCAGTTAATAACATATGCCATGTGACTTCATCCTGAATGTATCAAGCAAGTTGGTTCATAACCAATGCAAAAAAAAAAAAGACTTAAGGCTGATCATCGAAGCAAACTTATGGTAAAAAGGAAATGATTTAGTCTATA
>JBAKGM010000001.1:23930882-23945517 GCA_037177215.1 Asparagus racemosus
AAAGTTTGCAGGCTAAGGAAATCTTTGTATGGCCTTAAGCAGTCTCCTAGGGCTTGGTTTGAACGTTTTGGGAAAACAGTCAAAAGTCTTGGTTATAGTCAAAGTCAAGCAGATCATACCATGTTTTACAAACATTCAACTATTGGGAAGATAGCTATATTGATTGTTTATGTGGATGATATTATTCTAACAGGTGATGACAATGCAGAGCTTGAGAATCTGAAGAGGAGACTTGCTAAGTTTTTTGAAATCATGGACCTAGGCCATTTAAAGTATTTTCTTGGGATGGAGTTTGCTAGATCAAAAGAGGGAATATTTATTAATCAACGTACATATGCCCTTGATTTACTTGGTGAAACAGGTTTACTTGGATGCAAGGCAACTGAGACTCCAATCGAGCCTTACATGAAGCTTCAACCTGCCAAGCCTGAAGAAGTAAAAAACAAGGAGCAGTATCAAAGACTTATTGGAAAACTAATCTATTTGTCTCACACTCATCTAGATATATCCTTTGCAGTTGGTGTTGTGAGTCAATTCATACATGCACCTGGACAAGAGCATTTTGAGGCTATATACAGAATTCTGAGGTATCTAAAAGGGACTCCTGGAAGAGGACTGTTGTACAAGAAACGAGATCTACAAGTTGAAACTTACACTGATGTTGACTGGGCAGGAGATACTACAGACCGGAGATCAACTTCTGGTTACTGTACATTTATTGGAGGGAACTTAGTGACTTGGCGAAGCAAGAAACAAAGTGTGGTTGCTAGAAGCAATGCAGAAGCAGAGTTTAGATCAGTTGCACATGGAATATGTGAAGTACTATGGATTAAGAGATTATTGGAAGAATTGAAGATTTCACATCCCTCACCTATGAAGGTCTATTGTGACAACAAAGCTGCAATTTCAATTGCTCACAATCTAGTTCTTCATGATAGAACAAAGCATGTGAAGGTGGATAAACACTTCATCAAAGAAAAAATTGAGAAGGGATTAAACTGTATGCCATATGTTCCTACTGCAGAGCAGGTTGCAGATATATTCACTAAAGGATTACCGAAGAAGCAGTTCGACAATTTAATTGGCAAGCTGGCCATGGAAGATATCTACAAACCAACTTGAGGGGGAGTGTTGAGAATGTCAAAGATATGATTTAAATTAGTTTCCTTATTTAGTTTTCTAATTTCTGTCAATAATTAGGAGCTGATTGAGGGCTGATTTAGTCAATGATCAAAAGAAGGAAAGTAAGAAAAATTAGGCTATAATTAGTTGGTAACGTTCCTATTCTATGTACAGTTATTCCTTTAAGAGCATTGTACAATCAGAAGAAAAAATTAACATTCTCTTTACACTTTTTTTAGGAAAAATCTGTCTTGAATATCTTATTAACAAAAGATTTCAAAAAAAATCTAACCTTTAGTTCACTTTCATAGTTAAATTTTAAAAAATAATAAGGATACAATTATTAGTATCATGAATTGTAGAGATGATTAACTAATTTATAGAAAAGCAAAGAAAATTTTGTATCAGAGTGCACAATTCTTCGTAACTTTTTTTAGAAGAATATTATAAATTCTTCTTAATGTTAGAGATATATTAATCATTACCACTGTTAGAGTTAGTACATTCAGTTATGGATATTCGGATATAGACCCGTATTGGATTATCAATCCACATCCATCCCTCTATTGTATATAATCCACTATGCTCATGAATAATACTTTGGAATTTCACTCTTATTTCTGGAACATGGTATCAAAGCTCCAGGTTACGAAACCCTAACCCTAAGTCTCATCTCTCCTCCCTATTCATCCTCTGACAACAACAATCACCACTTCCTGCGGCAGCAACAGCCACCACTGCCTCCCGTGACCGAAGCATCACCGCAACCTAGGGCAGAAGCAAGTACGGTCTCCTGCAAGTTCAAATCTAAGTTGCAGATTAGATTTGGTTCAGATTTAGATCAGATTTGATTTGGATCAGATCTCATCTTCAACTCATCCTCTGGATCCAAACCCTCGATAGATTTTATTGTTCATCACGAAGGTACTGCTCATAGTAAACGTTCATGTGAACAGTAATAATAGGTCTGGTTATTGGTGGATTCTTTGGAGATTACCTATTTTCTCTTTAGCCTTAATGCCATCAACCCTCGATGCGAATCTCAGCCCTCAATGCCATCCTCTTGGCCTCGATGAACATAAGATCTGGTCACCACCTCAGCCGTTGACCTCTTCGCCTCTGTCTGTAACCCAACGAGGCCTCTGCTCTCTTCATCTTCTTTGAAAAGGCACTCCACTTCACCTCTTTTCTTTTGTTGGATTTGTTGAAACTGGGGTCAGACATGGTCCATAGATGTTGGATGCTTAAATAAAAGGGATTGAACTTGTTTTTCACATTTTGCTAAACGAAGCTTTGTTCTTTTTTTTTTTTTTGGAAGCTAGAGACTATTTCAGTTGAATGGGATTGAGGAGCATGGCTGAGATGTATTTAGTTAATCTCTCTTTTGTATTCTAGTTGTTTGTTTGTGTTACTACTTAACATCTTTTATTGTATAGTGCAATGGCTACTCCTATTAGTGGCTCTACTCTATCTTCTTCTCCGTCTGGAAATATGACTGTTCAGGTCTCTTGGACAGAGTATGAAAAGTTTTTGCAATTACAGGCCTCTCAGACGAGGCATACACCTCATGCATCATCTTCAGGTATGAATGCTTCTATTGCTTCCTGTAAAAGACCTTGTATACTAGATTTAGAAGCCTCTTTCCATATGATAGGGTATAAAAGAAAATTTTCATTCTCTAAATCTTTCCACCAAATTTCATCCTGCTCATATTGCTTATGGTACCTATTCTCCTGTTCTTGGTGATGGGATAGTTAATGCTACCTCATCTTTATCATTGAAAAGTCTTCTTTATGTGCCTAAATTTCCCATTAGCTTATTATGATATTATCTATTAGTAATCTTACGAAACATAACAATTGTTCAGTGACTTTTTTCCTTCCTATTGTGTTTTTCAAGCCTTACAAACTGGGGCAAGGATTGGTTTAGATCATGAGAGAGGAGGCATGTATTACCTGGACGATAGTGTCTCACCTTCCGGTTTTGCGGTAGACTCTTCTGAAACTCCTTTACAGTAACACCAATGTTTGAGACATCCCTCCTTATAGAAGCATAGAACGGTATTGTCTATCAAGTCCTCTATGTCTTCCTTAGAGTGCCAGTCGTGTGAGCTAGGAAAGCATCATCGTGTTTCCCATCCTAGTGAGTTAATAGTCGTAGTAGTTTTGCCTTTGAACTAGTCCATTTTGATGTTTGGGATTCGTGTCATTTTCCTTCCTTGGGTGAATTTTAGTATTTTATTATCTTCATGGATGATTTTTCTAGGATGACATGGATGTATTTATTAAAAGAAAGATCTCAAGTTGCGGGTGTGATACAACTTTTTTATAATGAAATAAAAACTCAATTTTCTACTTCTATTTGAGTATTGCATACTGATAATGCTCTTGAGTACAGGAAAAATGAAGTGTTTCAGTTTTGTGCTTCAAATGGTATTATCCATCAGACATCCTATTCGTATACCTCAACAAAATCGGGCAGCCAAATGAAAACATAGACACATTTTAGATGGTCCTATTGCTCTTCGAAAAGGTAAACAATCCACTACTGCACATCCTATTTCTCACTTTGTTTCCTATGATCGCCTTACCCCACCTATTTGCCAGTTTGCCTTGTCTTTGTCTTCTGCTTCTATACCTAGGACTATCAGGAAGCAATTTTAGTTCAAGCCTGGAAGCAGGCCATGGATGAGGAAATGGATGATCCGTTTCTAGAGGTACATAAGACTTGGTACCCATACCCCAAGGATCTGATGTTGGTTGTCACTAGGTGTTCACTGTTAAATATCATCCAGATGGTGCAGTCGACAGATATAAAACCAAACCTGTTGCTAAAGGCTTTACTCAGACATATGGGGTCGACTATTTTGAGACTTTCTCTCCAGTTGCTCACCTCAACTCCGTACATATGCTCTTCTCTATTGCTATTAATCTAGAGGGGTTAATATTTCAGTTGGAAGTGAAGAACGTCTTTCTATATGGAGATCTTCAAGAGGAGATTTATATGGAGAAACCACCGGGGTTTGTTGCTCAGGGGGAGAATGTTGTCTGCAAGCTTAAGGCGATATATGGACTTAAGCAGAGTCCAAGAGCATGGTTCAACAAGTTCAGCAGGGTTATATGGGGTATTGGATTCCAGAGGTGTCAGTCAGATTATTATGTATTCATTCATCGCACTGCTTTGGGGACAGTTGTTTTGGCTGTGTATGTTGATGATATTATGCTGACGGGTAGTGATGTGACTGCAATGTTTTAAAAAGTCTCCATCTAGCCCGCCTAGGAGTACGCCTAGGCCTAGGTGGTATCTTGATCGCCACCTAGTTTTTGAGAGCGTCTAGGTGGTTTGCCTACATAGACTGCACCTTTTAGACATTAATCGTGATTTCCTTCATTGTAGCCTCTACGTCCTCCAACCTCCTCCAACTATGAACACCTCTACCTCTCCTGACGTTTAGCAAAACCTCCACCACCACTTAAGAAATCTACCTAGGTGTCAGTCAAGCACTTAAGCTTTCCATAACATTGGCATTGACTATCAGCAATTGTAATTAAAAACTAAAAAAAAGGAAAACGCCTAGACCCCACCTAGGCTTCCGCCTAGGGGCCAAGTCTCTAGGCATCATGTCCAATGCCTAGGCCGCCTAGTGCTTTCTGTAACCTTGTCTGATTAGCTTATAAGATATCAAGGAGTATCCCAAGCACCAGTTTATAACCAAGGATATCGGGTGACCTAGACACTTTCTTGGAATTGAAGTTGCCTATCGTAAACATGGATTACTTCTTTCTCAAATAAAGTATGCATTGGATCTTTTAGAGAAGACTGATCCTTTGGATTATTCGCCCGTGAGTTCGCCAATGGAGAAAGATTTAAATCTTTAGAAAGAGGATAGTGAGCTATTTGAGGATACTAGACAGTAAAGGAGGTTGGTTCGCAAGTTGTTCTATCTTACTGTAACCAGGCCAGATATATCATTTGCTGTAGGTCTTATGAGTCAGTTCATGCATAGACCTAGAGAAGTTCATTGGAAAGCCGTGCTGAGGATTCCAGCTTACATCAAACTCACTCTTGGTAAAGGATTATTGTACAAGAAGCATGGGCACATTCACATTTTTGCCTACTCAAATTCAAGTTATGCAGGAGATAGAGAGACAAAAGTCTACGACCGGATGTTGTACATTTGTTGGAGGCAATCTTGTCACTTAGAGGAGTAAAAAAACAAGATGTGATATCTTTATCTAGTGCAGAAGCTAAGTATCGAGCCATGGCTCATACTACATGTAAGATGATGCGGTTGAAGAGTTTGATGGAAGAACTTGGTTTTCTTCAACCGTGTCTTATGCCTATGCATTGTGATAATCAGTCTGCCATCTATATTGCAAAGAATACAGTCTTTCCTCAAGAGGATAAACATATGGAGGTGGATTGTTATTTTGTGCAGGATGTTGTAATGAAAGAGTTGATTTGCACCTGTTTTACTCGTTCTTCAGAACAATTGGCTGATATATTCACCAAGGCTATGTCTTCCAAGATTTTTTCTAGCTTGTGTCACAAGATGGGCATGATAGATATCTATGCTCCAGCCTGAGGGGGAGTGTTAGAGTTAGTACATTAAGTTATGGATATCCAGATATAGACCCGTATTTGATTATCTATCCGCATCCATCTATCTATTGTATATAATCCACTATACTCATGAATAATACTATGGAGTTTCACTCCTATTTCTGTAACAACCACTATATGTGTTTGACCGTATTACTAAAAGGATGTTTTAAATCAACTAATTTAGAGGATTCTTCAAAATTTATCCAAATTAAATAAACATTGTAAGCTTTTGGATGATAAAACTACGTAGCAAGAGTGTTTCTCATCTTATTGGTCACTTAACCCTAGGTCTTCCGAAATATACCCTAACAAAAATTGTGAAAAAGAGTAAAAATAAACTGAAATCCTCACAAATTTCCTGAGTTTTGTGATCTCGATGCAGTCAAAGGAGAGGACGGTGAGCAGCTTAGAGACGGCTCTGTTATCGGAGTTGAGGAGGGAGGATACGCCGGTATGCTCGATGGGCTCCACGTGGCAGCCGATAGGGCCAAGTTTGGGTTTCTGAGGGGCGAAGTGATCTCCGCCGTTGAGGTCGTTGAGGAGGCGGAATGATTTAGAACGCCATTGATCAACAACTCGCCGGAGGTTCTCTTGCTGCTGTTCGAGCTCTGGAGGAAGAAGAAGAGAGAGCGTTAGAGATTTTACGAAGGATTTGAGGATGGGAATTGGAGATTTGAGGACTTACGAGATGTCATTTGGATTAAGGGTTTTCGGGGAAGATTGATGCGCTAAAAGAGTTATTCTATGCGGAGGGAAGAAAGAGGGATTAGACGCATTTTTCAACTGCTGTTTGGAATTTGGCACTCGGCGCTCTACTGTGTTTCTTCTTCTCTGGGGGCAATTTCTTACTATCCTTCCGAGCTCATAGTCTAATCAAGTACCTGAAGTTTATCCTATTTTAACAAGAAGTTTGAGCCTATTAAGGCCCTGAGCTAAGGGCTTGTTTGGATTTGGTGACGGTGAAGGGAAGTTAAGGGAGACAAGATGAGAAAATGGAAGGGAAGGAAAGGGAATTCCCTTTCCTTTGGTTACACCCCAATTTGGGGGGTAAAGGAGGTTAACAAATTTTAAGCTATTAGGGGGTGAACCAAGGGGAAAGGGGGTGAATACTTCACCTCCTAAATGTTTCCCAAGCAATGTGAAGAGTTCCTCTAACCTCCCTTCACCCTCATTACCCTCAATCTAAACATGCCCTAAATTTAAGGAGACAGAGTGGTAGAGAAGAGACCGTGGGGACAAAAAAAGTTTTAAATTTTGGCTTCTTTAGTATCAGCATCTTAAATCATAGCTAATTTGTATTAGCGCCTTAAATCTTAATATTTTGATATGAGCCCCTCAAATAGGTCTGATTTGTTGATATGAGCCCCTCTGTTAATATTTCCGTTCAAAGTGACTAACTCTGGTTAGGTTTAGTCTAACTTTAGATGCTCAATTACCTAAATGCCCATCTGATAAATGAATTACTCCCACCAAACTGTAGTTTCCCCTTTCTCTCTCTATCTCTTCAAATTTCAATCTTCTTTAGCGATTTTCTCCTAAGCTGGTCGCTACCTCCAAAATCAAAGCCGTATCCGGTCTGAGCCATTGATTTGGTGTGAATACGAAGGATCCCCACAAGATTTGGTATAATTGAAGTATGGACTAACCGTTTGGAGAGGTAAAATTTGCTCCTTTACCCTTTTTTATTTCTTTTTTTTTAAATATTGTGGTAGAGAGCGGAGATTTGGGTTTTCTACCGTTTAGGGTTAACTGTGCATTGCTTAATTTAGCCCTAATTTTAGGTTTTTCATTTAGCCCTAATTTTTTTAGTTGCATGTTTTCTAGTTTTTGTTAATTAGCAATTGGACGTTATGATGTTGGGAGATTTGGGTTTTTCTTAATTTTCTTAATTGCAAGTTTAGGATGTTATGATGCTTAATTTAGCCCATATTTTCTAGTTTTTAGTTATTGGCAAGTTATTTTTCTTTCAATTAGCATATTTTCTAGTTTTTGTGAATTAGCAATTTGATGTTTTCATGGTGTTGAATTGCATGTAGCTCATGTTCTAGTGCTTAAGTACATGTGACTTGTGATTTATTGTTTGTTCTAGTGCTTACTTTTCATGTTCTAGTGCTTAATTTAGTGCTTAAATATTGCATGTAGCATGTAACTTGTGATTACATTAGCAATTGGATACTTTATAGTTGTTTGTTTAGGGTGATTATACTGTTTGATATGGGCATTTAGAGATTTTTGTATGTGTGGCATTGATATATTATTTGTTCATTGCATGTAGGTTTATTTGTTGAATGGTAATGGAGAAGGGTATTCTGGATATTGTTCTTAGATATAATGGGTATTGGATGAATATACCTTGAACTTGTAGGAAGAAACATGAGTGTGGAAATCAGAGGACACTAATAGTAAATATTAGAGGTATTACATTGAAGAAGTTGGGGGAATTAGTATGTGAGTTTCAACCATCTATTAGAGGTAACATAATGAAGTTGAGTTACACTATTCCTAGAATAAATCCTATGAGGTTTGCTAGAATTAAAACAAATGAAATATTTTTAGGTGTGTTAAAAACTCACTTAAATAAGAGGAGGCTTTAATTGTTATTAACCATTGAATTTGTATTAAGCTTAAGTTGGAGGGCATTGGAGGGCACCCATGTCTAATAGGAGAAGAAATCCACCTAGAGACCAGACACAAGTCAAGCAACAACTTTCACATACATGCATTGTCTAGTGATGATGAAGAGAATTTAGGGGTCAATGATGATAGGGTTGTCAACATGGGGATAGTAGACGATGCTTTTAGTCGGGGGGGTGTTGGATTTTGATGCAGAAGGCTATGATGGTGAATTAAAAGAAAACATTGAGTTTGGGGCTAGTAGCACATGTAGAAGATGATGTTGATCATGTTGTATCTAAAAATGAATATCATTCAAATAAAAGTTCATAGGAGGATGTAGAAAGTGGTGATGATGCAGATAATGTTGGCCCTAATGAGAAAATATTAAACTAGTTGATAAAGAGGATCCATAGTTTTATATAGGTAGGAAGTTCAATGATATTTGGCATTTGAGGCACTCCTTGCAGCAACATAGTACTAAAAAAACTTTAACTATCAATATGTAAAAAATGAACCTAAACGAATGGTTGTAAAGTGCAAAAAGGAGGGTTGTAAGTGGAAATTGAGATGTAAAGCTCTGATTGATGGGAAAACAATGGAGATTACATAGATGGGGGATCCACATACATGCATAGGTGTCAACAGGTGTGAGAATGAACAAGTAATTTATTATTGGATTGCACATAAAATTCTAAAGGATGTAAAGTTAAACCCTAACATCAAACCTAGGGATATTGCAAGTGAAATTTTAGACAAGTATGGGTTGACAATGAACTATAATAGAGTTGGAGGGGGAGGGAAAAGGCCAAGGAAATAATTTTTGGCAACGTGGAAGCCTCATATGATATGGTGTTAACTTTAAAGAATGAATTATTGTGGAAGAACCCCAGGAGTCATGAAGATATTGAGCTTAAGTTAAATAATTGATTTAAAAGGATGTTTGTATGCTTTAATGCTTGCATACAAGGTTTTAAAAATAGTATTGAGCCATTTATAGGCCTTGATAGGTGTCATTTGAAATCAAAATACCATGGCACTCCCTTGACTGCCACTGCCTTGGATGGAAACTATGGTTTGTTCCTTGTTGCATTTGCTATTATCGAGGGTGAGAGTGGTGAGAGTTGGCATTGGTTTCTTAATAACTTGATTGTTGTATATGATGGTTTTCTTGACCATATAACTATAATGAGTGATCGAGAAAAAGGGCTATTTGAGACAGTGTCCATTCTATTACCTAAAGCAGAGCATAAGGTTTGTGTGAGACATTTGTGGAAAAAATTCAAGAAAGATTTTCAGGGGGAGATTTTTGAGAAAACATTAAAAGATGCAGCTAGGGCTTACACTATTGAGGAGTTCTACATGCACATGAGAGCATTAAATCAAGTCTTAAATGTAGCTTACACAAGATTGGCTTCAACTCATGTATTTATTTCGTCTAGATCCAAGTTTATACATCCTGCAAGAAACCATTACATTGTTAACAATATATCTAAATCTATGATTGTATGGCTATTAGATTCTAGATTCCTACCTGTAGTGGTTCTTGTAGACAAAATTAGAAGCAAAATTATGGTCAAGTTCGACAAAAGGAGAAAACAGTGGTTGAGATGGAAGGGAAAGCTAGTTCCTTATGTTGATAGATACTACCAAGATTTGAGCAAGAAGCTAAGGGGTTACAGTGCCAGGTACACCAATGATAATGAAGCTGAAGTGGAGAATGAATATTAAAGGAGGATGATCAATGTAGCAGATAATACTTGCAGTTGTAGGAAATGGTTAATCATTGGATTGCCTTGTATTCATGTTACCAACTTCATTGGCTCAGTAAAAAATGCAAAATGAGCTTCTTTTTATGACTTGTACTTCACAGTAACTAGGTATGCACTCTCTTATGTACAAATGATATCTCCTTTTTAAATTGCTTGCATGTTTTGTACTTCACAGTAACTAGGTATGCACTCTCTTATGTACAAATGATATCTCCTTTTTAAATTGCTTGCATGTTTTTTGTTTAATGTTATCTCCTTTTTAAATTGCTTGCATGTTTTTTGTTTAACACATGCTTGTAATGCAGTTATACGATGACATATGTTGAGTCTATGGGGTTCAACCATTAAAAGATTAGTGGGAACCCTATGTGAAAGATTTCATAATAACCCCTCCTCATACAAAGAGACCAAGAGGAAGACCAAAGAAAAATAGGATAATGGGGAAATAAGAAAATGCGCTTGGAAGAGGGAGGAAATCAAAAATAAGCAAGAGAGTACACAAATGTAGTAGATGCAAAGGAGTTGGTCATCACAAAACTAAATGCAAAGAACCTATAATGAAATCAGTCAGAGTTGTCAAGATGCACAAAATCAACCTCAAGGATCTAGTGCACCAAGGTAATCTCTTTCTTTATTTGTTTTAGTGTATGCAAATGCGCATAAATATTACTTGCTTGTAGGCATGGTGGATCAATTAATATAGGTGGGAGAAATCAAAGTGCACAAGATGAGACAAATCAGCCTACAAGAACAAGGTGATGTATATACATTAGAAAATTTGATAAAGATTACATGCATATATCTTGTTGAACTGGTTGCTAATAAATATCATTTATTTGCAAGCAAATTTCAACAAGCAAAGAGAGATCAAAAGATAAATATTGTAAGAGGAAGAGGTCAAAGACACATGAATAGAGAGGAATCTGGGCTAACTTCCCAACCATTAACTGCAGCACCCTCATCTTCACCATTTGCAGTATGGAATATGCAACTATCACCTCCAATAGCAACTTGGGGTGCACATCAACATGAAGCTCATCCATCTCAGTCATCACAAGCAGTAGCAACATCATCATCATCACAAGTAGCAACATCATCATCATCATCACAAGTAGCAACAACGAGCAACATCATCACAGCCACCACAACAAGCAACTTCAGGATCTAAGGATTTTGGCAATGTGAAATGGTTTTAGGAGTTAGTATTTCTTTGGTTTTTGTACAATACAATTTTTCAGAACTAGATGCAATGTTTGCATTTGTACATGGTATTTTGTTAATTTTGAACTGTGTACAACTTGAAACACCTAGAAACTTGTAGGTGAATGAATTGTAAGACCATGTTTCAACATCAACATGGCAATTTATAAAGTGTTGGGTATGTAAGTCCATATTTTATTTGTACATGGTATTTTTGTGAATGTTGTTTATGTTAGTCCATTATTTAGTGAAGAAATGGCTCTTTTGTGTTAGTTTGGTTATGTATATAACACTAACATATCAATATAAATATCTTTTATGGTTTGTAAGACCAAATTGGCTATGTTATTGGTTTCATGGTTTGCTTTTATGGGTGTATTGACCTATTATGTACATATTAATACACCCAGTTTTGTGCACCTTGCATGTGCTAGTAGGTACAATAATGCACCCAGTTGTGTGCCTCTTGTGCTAGCATGTAGGTAAACAATACCATATGTATCATGTGTGTATAGAATGCAAAATATGTTACTGTGCACATATAAACTTACTCTAAATTATGTGCAGATACAAACCATACAAACTTATAGCTTCATATATCCAGTTTATGTGCACATACGAAATATACTCAAATTTCTTTAAGAAAATTTCACAAATAACATCAATTTCTATTCACAAATAATATCTAAAAAAACCCTTTCTATTAATATTTCTCAACTTACATCATATTCTTTCACCATGCTCAAATTAAAACATCTCAAATATTACACCCTCAAACATCTTACATAACTCTAACAATAATCAACATCCCTAACACAATCAAAACAATCCTCATCAACAACAATATTGAATCAAACTTCTTAGCCAACAAACTCACTTCTTTTAACATTTTCATAATCAAACTCTTATTGTCATAAACCCTAGCAAAGTAACCACAACCCTTGTATGATGCATTTCTATATTGCGGGCAGCCATAGAATTGTAAACCCTTATTTTTCCCATTGCTTGCAAGTCCTAATTTTGTATTGCAACCCATAAAAACACTTCTTGTCAGCCCCATCAACAGTAGCTCCATTACCAATTGAATTAGAACCCGAAAACTCTATGAATAACTTGGCAGGTGAAGATGGTTTGAGAAGGGAGGTTAGAGAATGAGAATTGGAGTTTAGAGGAGCATCAATGGTGTTTTATAGAGTTCCCCGAATTGATATAGCTGTTTATTTCTAAAATTTCCTTAAGATTTTACCGCTGGGGAGGAGAAGCAATAGGAAATGGATTTGGGTTTTAAAAAATTCTTAACGGGTTTGATTTAAATGTATGGAGGGACATAACTGTTCGATAAATGAAAGTGTTAGAGAAAATAGAATATTCCCCTCAACTTTAAACATTATCTAACCAGAGGGCTCATGTGAACAAATCATACCTAATTGATGGGCTAATATTAAAATATTAAGATTTAAGGGGCTAATATGAAATTAGCTATGATTTAAGGGGCTGATATCTAAAAAACCCATAAAACAAATGCAACTTTCAAACAATAGTTTTTATTTTTATAGAGAGGTATGCACACTAACTTCCTAAGAGTACTGTCTCTATCATAACTGGTCACATGCAGCGACCAGTTTTGAGCCCTTGTTCATCAGATTTCTAGATCTGATCATCTCAGATATTTTGTAGTAGACATGATTGCCATCCTCTAAAACTGTGATTTCTCTGATAATCTTCTCCATACGAGCCCATTGTTCAATCCTCTACAACTGCGTCGTCTTCAAATTTTTGTAGTGTTTAGTGAGCACTATAATAATTATTTCAAAATTATTGCTCGAATACATATTTATACTAGCATCACTATTTGGAACATATCAATAATTATTTTTAAATGTGTACTGTGTCAAGCACACATCGCATACAGTATGAGTACTATATATTAAGAAAAGCCCCTCTTTTAATCATTGTGAGCCGCATGTCTAGAATTCTAAAAATGTGCTTACGTATCTCTATCTATAAGATATATTTAGAAAAGCATCTATTTTGATCATTGTGAGCCACACTTTTATAATCCCAAATACGTCATTACAGATGAAAAACAATTAATTGTGAATGCTATTATACTTAAAAATCAACAAAAATACCCTCGCACTAGACAAGATCAAAGCGAATGTCCTCACACTTAAAACAATCATAGAAATGCCCTTAGCTTGGACAAATGCACACAAAAAACCCAAAATACACTCAAAAATTTATGTATCAATTTCCTTAATAATTCGATTGCAACGCTCCCCCATATTTTATGTCATGCATGCGTTGCATGCATCAAAGTACTAATAATACTAATGCAATGCTCTAATACGCTGAAATAATGTCTATGACTTGGGGACACTCAATGGCTACATGGGTACCAATTGTTCTTTTTGGTGTATTAATGTTATGTTTAATGTATGCCTGACTCGCTAGTGAACAATTTGTGTTTCTTTCAGTTAGGATTTCATATTGCAATAATAAGCTAAAACTATAGTATTTTGAACTTTGTCAAATTTCATTTCATTTAAGATTATTCTAAATAAATTTTTTTATGTTGTTTAATTGTTATTGATAATAACTCCTCCATGGCTGCAAGACAAAGTCATTTCTGTATCTCTATATCTACACTATACGTCTATATCTCTATTGTAAGTATATCTTCACTTTGCTACTCATTATTATTTTTTTATTATAATATTAATGAGGTATTACCATTTCAAACCTTTTGACATAGCAATCAAAAGTTTTGGCATAGCAATCTTCATTTATTAATACTAGTATGTAATACATGCATCGCATGCGATGCATGTTATAATTATTCATGCAGACATGATTATTTTATGTTCTAGATTTAACTATAAAAGAATTTATACGTAGATAACATGGAAAAAGTAAAAAATCATAGAAAAAATAAATATAATAATTAATAATATAGAAAAAATAAATATAATAATTAATAATATAGAAGATAGAAATTATTATTTCTGGATTATATGCATAATAATTCTAGATAATATTTTGGTTCAAAATATTTCAAGTACAAAGGTAACATATGTTTGAGCATTAAGGCGGAAAACGTGTACTTATGCAAAAATTTAAAGAGATGTAAGGAACTTTTTTTCTTTCAGAATTTGCTTCTTATGATGAAAAATAGTATCAATCAATTTTCTTTTACAATTGTTCTCATTGTCACATGAACATTTTCATTTGGTATATGTATGAAATTCTCATCTATTATAGGCTCTTCTTCATACCTACTTGAAGCCAAGACTCTCTAAGAGATTTCAATGCAAGCATATTCA
>JBAKGM010000001.1:23952916-23973947 GCA_037177215.1 Asparagus racemosus
TATATATAGAGAGAGAGCTTGAAAAATATTTAGATAAAGAGAACTTAAAAAATTATTTTCCATTCTAAGCTAAGCATATAAAAATTTCATCATTTTCAATAAATTCCTTAGTTAGAACTAGGATGAAGTATATTATTTTGAAAATTAATTTCTTAAAAATTTATTTAGATTTATCATATAAGGCTAACTTGAGTATAAAAGTAATTAAAAATTAGAAAGGTTTAAAAATTCATCAAGTAAATTAAGTATTAATTACCGTTATCAAGTTTGCAAGTGACAATTATTTTAGGGAAAGAAAAAAAGGAAAATATGATATAAAAGGATGAAGAAATAGTAAAATAAAGAGAAAAAATGACTTGTCCCCACCCCCACACCTAAATTTTGCATTGCCCTTAATATAAACTAGATGATGCACAAAATAAAGAGAGAGAAATACTTACATTTATTCGGTCGAACTATGATAAAATAATAAAAATCTGTAATTACCTTTAGTTGGAGGAGGATGTAGCAAAAAAGTTTCTTTTCCCTTCTTTTTTTAAAACTTTTTTTGCATTTTTCTTTCTTTTTTGTTTGTTTTTTTTGTTTTTTCCTTTTTTCCTTATTTTAAAGAAGAAGAAACTGTCAAATAAGAGAAGAATAAATTGTTTTGCTTATAATTATAAGACAAAGACTAAAGATGTACAATAAAAATTTTAAAATGAGAAGCTTAAGTCCTACATCAAATCCTACCTTATTGCTAAAACTCTATTTTAGATTTTAGAGAAGTGTAAATGATAAACTCTATTATATACTTAAATTTTGTACTTTCTAGAGTTTTTAGTAATATTTGTATCATATTATAGTAGTTTGGTAAGGAGAAATCAGTCAAACCAAAATCAATGTGTATGTCATTGATGCGTATTTCCACCGATGGAATGTTGAGTTCACAATTGGACCAAAGATCAGAATATTGTTCTAAGTCCTTAAAGACCTCAATCTCGGCACTGAAAATCTCCTCTAAACTTGGTTTCACGATACAGACTTGATGAGGTTATTGGTCCATCTTCCCTAAAAATTTAATTTCTTCGTCAAAAAGCCCGGTTTCTTCATTAATGATCTCCTCAATACTCTAGTCAATAAAATTTGACCCACACTCCTCTTCTAACTGTTCACTCAAAATTTTCTGCATGTAGTTCACTTCTAGAGGATGATCTGGTGAATTAGTCAGCTGGTTCCCTAAATTGAAAAAGTTAAGATCAACAATCATATTTTTAAAGGACAGCTTCATTTGACCAGTTCTACAATTAATCAGAGTATTGAAAGTTGCTAAGAATGATCTTCCTAAAATGACAGGTGTCAAACCTTTGGGATTGGAATAATAAACTTCCCAACCTTAATTATAACATCCTCAATCTCATCCTTGGGTATCTTTATAGATCGATCGGCTTATTGGAAGGTACGTCTCGTAGGTTTTAATTCACCTACCCCTACCTGTTGATAAACGAAATAGCGAAGAAGATTCACACTACCTCCTAAATCTAGAAGTGCTTATCAATGAAGGTTGTTCCTATAACACATGAGATAGTAGGACAACCAGAATCACTATGTTTCAAAGGTGTGGGATTTGAGAGCACGTCACTAATATTGGTAGCTAGAAAGACTTTCTCGAGAACAGCAGTCATTCTTTTATTTGTGCACAAATCTTTTAAAAATTTTGTATATGCTGAGATTTGTTGGATAGCATCTAAGAGAGGAATGTTGACATTGACCTGCTTCAATATTTCTCAGATTTTCTCTACCTGGGGAGTGTTTTTCCTAGACCTGAGTCTATCTAAAAAAGGAAGAAACGAGCTTAAACTTCTCGAGATTGAGTTTAGGTTCAATTTTGATTTCTTGATCATCGGGAAGGGGTGATTGTTGAACAGAGTTATCAGAAGGAGAGAGAGTTTGTTTAGGTTTAGCATTTTGAATAGGAGAAGAAGAAGATGAAGTTTGATCCATAGGCATTCTAACTTGATTATCGACCATTTTCCTTGATCGTAGTGTATGAATTGCATTCATTTGAGCTAGGTAAGTTGGACTCGATCCAGGGCTTTTAAGGCTGGCAACATGTTGACTTGAAAATTTTTCCTTTTCTCTTTCACTCACCACACAATGCTAGTTGATCAAGTTGGGTTTCTAACCTAGCCATTGCTTAAGTGTTGGAAATGTGCAACTAACTTGTTATTTGCATGAAGGAATTTAGAATGTTGGATGACTGAGTCAACATGTTGGTAGTTTGTATAGAAGCTTTGATTATGGCCTCCAAACCCTTTTCTAAGACACTAAAAGTTGTCTCATGATAAGAACTTGATAGAATGGGATTTACAGGTTGATTTTAAGGAGATTGATTTTGGTATGCAGGATTGGGTTGTGAAAAATTATTCAAAATATTGAATAGAACTGCGTTTCCTCTAGGAAATTGTGGGGTTGAAGTAAGAGTGAAATTTTAATTTCCAAGGAAATTTTCCTAATTTCATGCAAAATTTAGATAATTTCTCTAATTAGACTTGTAGGTTGGAGAAAACGGATCATTTTTGGGATACTAGAATTTACTGTTTATATGCTCTAATGGTTGATTGTTTTCTAAGAGAGGGCATTCCTCTGAAACATAGGCTGGAGATAGACAGCTATAATATCCTAAGGAAGAAACTTGATTGATTTGAGCAGATCCTATGCCAGCCTCACACAAAATAGTTAGCACTTACCAGAAAGGTCTAGGTTAGGGATCAGCTAGCTGGCCAAATCATGTATTAGCTCTAACTATGTCAGGGTACAGTCTATAGTCTAGGATACATGTCTTTACACCCATCTACATATACAATTGTTGTGCCATAGAAATAAGCAAGTGTTAATCACATTCAACTAGTTGGACATGCCTCAAGCAGACTACACATGAACTCGTCCCAGACACACCGACTTCTCGTCTCCCTCGAAGGCCAAGATGAAAGGCATCACTTCTCGTCTCCCTCAAGGGTCGAGACGAAAGGCATCACTTCTCGCTCACCTCGAAGATCGAAACAAAAGGCGGTGTTTCTCACACTTATCGTCAGTCATTGTCACATTAAATGCATGGTCGGAGTCATCATTACAACCCCGCTGAAAGTCTTAATGACTCATCAGACCTTGTCAGCACCTTACTCACTCTGTCACCGTCGCATGGACTCAGTGAAGATTACATAAATGCCCTTGTTATCTTGACATAAAGAGGCACATCACCTAGCGACCAAAGGTATGCAATTTTTGTACACTTAGAACTATATCAGTTCCTTTCTCACCTTTAGATCATAACTAACTTGATTATTGGAGGAATCACTGGAGAACCCAAGTCTTGTCCTCTAACGTATTGCATATGCATAGGACTCCCTTCCTATCAAGGGATCAGCCATCAAAGGAGATCAAGGGAAGCTAAGCTCTTCAAAATCAGTCCTAAAAATCTCACTGTTAAGTATCTAACATCAACAATTTGGTGTCCACTGTGGGGCCTTTTTTTTTCTTTATACAAGATGACTGATTATGATCATCCAGATCGATCAACAATTCATCCTACAGAAGAAACACATAATGCAAGCTACGTCATTCAAGCCCAATTAGAGGAACCCACCCAAAGAGTTTCTCAATCTCTTCAACAATAGTTTGCTTCCTTCACAAATGACCTTCTCAGTAGGATTCCTCCCTAGCAACCTTCTCCGTCGTTCGTTGCTCTACCCCCTGGGGGCCAATCTGAACAACAAATGCAGGAGGAGCACATTGAATATACCTCTCCATCCCCTCAGTAACAGACGCATTTCGCCACTCATCCCCAATAAACACCACATCACATGGAGACAACTAGTGAGAGTCCCCGTTTCAACCATGAGCATGCCATGTGGATGACGTTGCGTGGTGCAAGATATCCTCTCACTACTCTAGGCCCCTCCACCACTTATTTTGCGTCTGGGTATGACCAGACATTTAACACCGTTGCAAACATCATTGGAAGGAACATTCTACTCATCGACTAGATCATGAACACTCCATGCGCCATGTTCAAATTGCCACACATTGAGAAGTACAAAGGCGAGGGAGATTTAGCGGAGCACGCCTAAAACTTCTATGATCTGATGTGCATGCAGCAAGTGAGCGATCCGATCATCTGTAGAGCTTTCCCGATCACCTTAATAGGAAGTGCTAAAATGTGGTGGAACTCATTGGACAAAATGTCTATTCACAGCTTCGAACAAGTCAGCCAAAATTTTGTACATTAATTTTTGGCTGACTCCAAGCAGAAGGCACCCCCTCATCCTTGCTGCAGATAAGACAGATATTCAGGGATAGTCTCAGGGACTATTTCAAGAGATTTCAAGCCAAAAGGCAAAAAGTTGAAGACCCTGGCAACATGGTTGCCATGGCCACGATCTCTACAGGGCTCGAAGACAATAAGTTGTCTGACTCACTCATCATAGACCGTGCGACTAACATTGACTAGCTAATGGCTAGAGCTCGAGGACACATGGATGTGGAGGATAGTCGAGCCCACAAGATGGTAGACTCAGATCGCCCAGACCGATCCTTGGTTCCTTGTATTGAAGATATACCTAATACGGGCTGTCGTTCAGGCCAAATTGGATGAATCCGCAAGAAGAGTTTCTAATTCTCTTCCCCAGCAGTTCGCTTCTTTCACGGACATGCTCCCTAATCAGATTCATCCTCACTCTCCTCTGCAGTTTGCCATTCCTCCTCTTGGAGGCCAATCTAAGTGATAAACTCAAGAAGAACAAATTATAGATGTCATATTAATGAATGTCACTACAAAACTAACCTTTATAAATGAATATTTTCAATATCCTAGTGTACCATGTTTTGCAGTACTACAAAGACCTTCTTTTCATCTTCATGAATAAACACAAGGCGCTTAACTAAGACCTTGGTGTCATTTTAAGTAAGCCCAAGGCACGAGGTCAAGTCGTCCCCAACTTGGTCAACTTCGACACGTATGACGTTGGTACCCTTTTAGGATAAAACTAACACATGTCATCAGCTCGATCATCTTCAACTCAAAGACCTTAGTATCATCTTCATGAATAAACCCAATACATGTCTCCAACTCGGTCGACTACGACACATAAGACCCTTTTGAGATAAAACTAAGGCATGTCATCAACTAGATCGTCTTCGACTCAAAGACCTTGGTCTCATATTTATGAATAAACCTAAGAACGTCTCTAACTTGGTTGATTCCTACTCGTAAGACCTTGGCATCCTTTTAGAATAAAATCAAGGCACGAAGCCGAGTCATCTCGACCTAAGAGTTTCTCAAAGCATTAGCGTCCACTCGAATCGCCCCTAAACTTTAAAGCCAAACTTATAATCAGTCAAAACATATTGCAAATATTTAAATATATCATGATTCAAATTGACAAAAGTGAACCTCTTTTTTCAATCATATATTCAAAGTACTTACAGTACAAAGTATTTACAAAAAAGAAAGAAGGAGATACATGAAAGTTCTTGAGGAGTCGGACTTGGATCGGGGGCCGAACTCAGATCCGGGGCTAAGGTTGAAGCTTGATAAAAACCTGGGGCCGGAGTGATACTAGGAATCATAGTAGCACTCGAGATGGGAGGCACAGTAGTAGTAGAAGTCGGCGAAGGAGACAGCTGAGGCTCGGACCTGACCACTTCATCCCCCTTCTCTTGAGGCCAGCTCACCCAACTATTATGAGCTGAGTCCTAGCTTATTCCTTGAGCAGACTCTTCATCATCCTCATCTGCATTCTCAACGTTAAGAACAAGCCCTCCTCTCCTCTCTATCTCTTGCAAAGCGTTAAGGCAGTTAGCTACTCAAGGAGGATAATGGAATCACTCTTGATGAAGCTTGAGATCGGACAAAAGCTACCCCCTCATGAAGTTGAATCTAGCCTTACATGCTAGTGCCACCTCTACCTTCCTAAGGGTACCCTAGTGAAACTCCTCGACGATTCGATAACAATAATCTCCTGAGTCTAAATCATCGAGGTGACGTTGCATCTCCTACTTCTCTGCACGGGATGACTTACGGTGTCGCTCCAACTCCTTCCTCAGTTTCTCATGACCGATCTCCTCCTCCTTCAGTTGATCCCTCAGCCCCTGAGCACCCTAGCGAGCCACTCTAGCTAGCTTAAAAGCATCAGCACTCTCCCGACTCTCGACCTCGATCTCCTTCTTTAGATACCTTATCGTGTCATCTCACTCATGAAGCTCGTGCTCGAGGTGACCAAGGTCTTCTTGAAGCTTCTTTATTTAGGTTGACTTCTAGCTATTTGAATTTAGCGAGCACTTTATCTTGTCATCCCGAATCTCAACTTCTCGCTCTGGCTTGCCTTGACCTCTCTTTCAATAGGCCAACTCGTGTTCCTTAGCAGCCAGTTTCAGGTCAGCCACCTCCGAAGCTGCCTTCTCGGCTTCTAATTTTTCCTAGAGCTTGATGTAGATCTCTGGAATGTGCTCAAAGTGCCCAAATAGCTCTTGCACCACCAAATGTCCTCGAAGTAAGTAACTCCTCAGGGTCTGGTGGACACCACAGTCAGGCATAGCTGAGAGGATCTCATCGTCCTTAGGCAGCAGTAACTAATCCAAGACCCTAGCTTGGGTCATCCTAGATTCTAAGACGGACACCCTCCTGTCGAGACTTCTCCTGGGGACGAATCAATTTTCCTTTGATGACTCCTTGTCATATCTAGGACTGACTTCAGGTGTCACCATTATTAACTTTTTCAACTCCCCCCACACCTCTGGCAGAAGTTCATTAATGCAGTGGGGGAAAGGCCACCCAATACTATCCCCCTGAGTAGGAGGTGCCTCCTCACTAGCTGGCTCTTTGCCTTATTGGTGAGCCGACTTGGCAAGCACGACAAGGGTTGTTTCCTTCTCAACTTGAGCTTGAGGCCCTTTGGGCTTGACTGCAATGATTTTAAGCCCTTTTACTTTTAAAAGGGCTTCCATCGTTGATAACAACGACATCTGCCGATTTAGCCAGAGAAGTCCCTTGGATGAGAGTGGTAGAGACTCCACCCTATGTAGCTTCCTAGGCAAGAGCAGAAGTGCCTGCCTCCATTGTAGCCCCCCCTTATCCTTCATAGGTTGGACACTTCCAGAGAAGACATAGCTGCTCACCCTCCTCCGCCTCCTTTTCTTTTTAGACCTCTAAGCCTGAACAGTGGCAGACCTCGACCTAGCCAGTCAAGCCATGATCTCGACCGCATTAGTCCCTATCTTCTCAGCCTCCTCAGGGACCGAGTCAAAGCGAAGATGGTTCTGAGCCTTGCCGATGGCCCTCTTTGAGATTGAGCTGGGCTAGCCACTGGGGATGTCTCACGTTCCCCCAACCATTGCGCCAACACAGCTGCTCAAGTCTTATAATCCTCAGTCAAAAGAACTAAAGAAATGCTAACAACTTATAGAACCGCGTTGTCAAAAAGGTTCACACTTCGATGAGAACCAATGTAAGATTTGATCTTGTCAAGAGCTCGCTTCACGTCATTCGAAAGCGAACTTGGCCTCAACACATCCTTGTTGATCTCGGGCCATGAGGAGCAGGCCAAGATAGTGTCAGCTCTAAAGAAAAATCTCTCCTTCTAGTCCATGTTAAATTCAGGGGCATTAGAGACAAGTTTGTGGCCGTCCAAGATCTAAAGATGGTAGTGGCCCTCTTGCTAATTAAACTTCACACCAACAAGATGATTGAGAATTCTCAGAGTCGGCTCAACCCTCAATCGGTTGCAGATGACCACAAACCCCACCAGAGTAGCTATGGAGTTCAGCTTCATCTGCGAGGCGGAACTCCTAGAGCTTTGAAGACGCGGGAAAGAAAAGGGTGGAGTAGAAGACGCAAGCCATATTCCAATTGCTTGATATTCACCGGAGCAATATTATCACTGTGATTGTACACGTCCTGACCTTTCTCTGACTCCAATAGTGTGAACACACGAGTGATGTTGAACTTATCATAATAAGTCTCTGGTAGCGTTGACTACACCTTTGAGTGGAACTTTTGGAGGTGACTAGTTCGATCCTCATTCCAAGCCATTAAAGATGAAGATGCCATTGATTTGATGATCGCACGAGAAGAGCAAAAAAGATGGCCGAAAATTGCTCAGACTATAGAAGAAAATTCTAGGGTTTCTAAAGGCAAGTAAAATTTCCCTATATAAGAACGGTCGTTTATATAGGCAAAAGAGTCAACACACGACTGGATCCTAGCGGCACATGAGGCTATTGATAGACGATAAGACGGATACAAAAAAATTGAGGAGACCGCTCGATAATCGAAGTGTCATTAGCTTTAACTGGCCTGCAATCCCCATTTGGGAACCAAGGGGTCCTTGGCACACGATTATTTTGATGTCAGAACATCGCATCAGCAGTAAACCATCAATGACCCCTTATAAATGTACCTCGAAACCCGACATACAACAATTTAATTTCACTCAGGCTTGGTCACCTGAGTTTAAGCGAAAGGGGCTAGTGTTGTGCCATAAAAATAAGCAAGTTTTAATCACATTCAACTAGCTGACACGTGTATGAAGCAGACTACACACCAACTCGACCTAGACACACCGACTTCTTGTCTCCCTCGAAGGTCGAGATGAAAGGCATCACTTCTCATCCCCCCGAGGGTTGAGATGAAAGGTGTCACTTCTTGCCCCCCTCAAAGGTCGAGACAAAAGGCAATGCTCCTCACACTTATTATTAGTCATTGCCACATTAAATGCACAGTCAGAGTCGTCATTACACCCCCGCTGAAAGTCTTAATGACTCATCGGACCTAGTCATCACCTTACTCCCCCTGTCACTGTCGCATTAATCACAAGGGTGACTTAAACCCTCTAATGCCGACACCTGTAAAGGTATCAGCTAACTAAGCCGACTGCATGGACTCAGCCAAGATTACATAAATACCCTCGTCAGCTCAGTATAAAGAGGCACATCACCTACTGACCAAAGGTACGTAATTTCTGCACACTTAAAACTATATCAGTTCCTTTCTCCCCTTCAGATCTTAACTAACTAGATCGTCAGAGAAATCACTGAATAAACCAACTCCAGTCCTCTAACATGTTGCATATGTATAGGACTCTTTTCCTATCAAGGGATAAGCCATCAAAGGAGATCAAGGGACCATAAGCTCTTAAAATCAATTCTAAATCTCACTGTTAAGCATCTGACATCAACAACAATGATTAGGTGTAACATCCCAATATTTCATTGACTCTAGCACCATTTAATTTAAAAGATTTTCAAATAATCATTTATTCTCCTTTACCGAGCTATATAAACATTTACAGTGTGTCAGGTTATAGGAATGATTAAACCAGCCCATATTGGTATAGGTATATCATGAGACTGCTCCTACATTATTAATTAATTGTGTTCTCTCTTAAAACAAAATAAAATTAAAACTGTGTATTCAGACTAAACTATAAATCATTAGAGAGATAAAACTGATTTAGAACCAAATCAGATGACTGAAATTACCATCCATATGCTTGCAAATCAAACCAGATGTCTCCATCTAACTAATTAGACATACCTTTAGGAAAACCCAATAATAAGGTTTCTTTCACTGTGGTTAGATGTCTCCACAGCCTGAGTTAGATGTCTAAAATCAATTCAAGATGTCTAATGTCAAAGCACCAGATGTCTGATTTCAAATCAAACATCTGATGGCACGCCATTAGATGACCGAGTCATTGTTGCTGCTACTCGAATGATCTATTTTGCCTTGTTTCTTTGTCATTTCACCTCCAATCTTCTCGTGACTCATTGGAACTATGACAGGAATAAAAAAATACATGTTTCTACCATGTTTCTACCATATTTCTAAGATCAAAAATAGAGAAAACAAAGAAAAATAGGGTTTTGTGTGAAAAACCTATAATCTTTTTAAATTCTAATGTTTATATTTAGGTAAACCCTATTAGATCTCATCAAAACTGTTCTAAAACAATTGAGAATTATCAATGAAGAATCTTAACAAGTTTTAACACAAAATCTAGGATTTAATCAGATCCAAACGAAATTAACAGATAGATATCAAAGAAAATCCCCAAACAAAGAATCAAAGTGGAGAAAACCCTAGTCTGAGTTGCTAATTGTTTTCTCCTGTAGTGATTCCTCTCTCTGTGGTCATCATCTCCTGTAGAACTCCTGTTCCCAAAAGTTATGTCTCAGAAAAAAAGGACAGAAACCCTAATAATCTGAGTATATTTAGACTATGGGCCTATTTGCAAAATGTCTCAATTATTATTTCTTTTACTCTGATAAACCTTAAGGGTTACATATGCAAATCCCCTTTACTCTTAAGTCCAATTCATGCTTAACTCATGAATCCCATTCAAGTAGAGTTATACTTTAGATAATTTCATCATATTAAGTAGAAATAATTATATAATTTATAAAAATCCCTTTAGTTAAAATATAACTTAATCCAAAAATCCAGGACCTTACATCTATCCCCTTAAAATAAATTTCACCCTCAAAATTTTTAAATAGGGTACATGCATACTTATAGAAAATTTGAATATTTCTCCATTATTGAATCCTCTGGCTTCCAAGTAGCTTCACCAGGTGAGTATGGATTTCATTGCACAAGAACTAAAGGAATAATTTTATTCTTAAGATGCTTCTTTCTTCAGCCAACATGTAGATCAAATGTTGAGTGTATTGTTAGCTCCAAATGATAAAAAATATGACTCCCATCGGGTGCATAGTTCCTCAACTGCGACACGTGGAACACATTATGCATGCCTTACAAAGACAGCGGTAATGCTAATCTGAATGCTACCTTGCTTACTCTTCTATAATATCAAAAGGTGTGATGTATCGCAGAATCAATTTCCATGAATAACAAAATGAATAACTCCACGAGTCTGTTAAATGCTAAGAAACACATGATCTGCGTCATTCAATTCTAAAGGTCTTCTACATGTATCTACCCAACTATGATATCAATCCTGAGCCATCTTGAGATGCTTGTGAACCACCTTAATCTTCTTTTTGGATAAATAGATGAGTTTAGGACATAATAATTTCTTCTCTAAAATTTAACACACACGCTCGAAGTGATATCCTCCAATATCTGAATAGTTCACTCTGATTGTCCATCAGTTTGTGGATGATAAGTGATTCTACATTTCAATCTACTATCCAACCTCTCCTGCAAACTATGCTAAAACTGAGAGGTGAATAAGGTATCTTGATCTGAGACAATAGAGACTGCCAATCTATGAAGTCACACTATATCTTGCACGTAACGCTCCGCTAGCCATTTAGTTACAGTAGACCATTAGTATTCTGCTATTCCACCTTCACTTACTGACACGTGAAGTGTTTGAACAACCGAAACACATTGTAGATCAAAAACAACGAGTGCATTGGCGACGTACTGTTCGATATGTTAAGGTCCAATATACGAATTACTCTGATAGAGAAGCAACTTCGGAGCATAAAGAGGAGATATAGTAGAAGCATCCTCACCCTTTTGAGAACCAAGCTACTTAAAGTTTTGAGGATGAACTTTTTTTAGGTTGGGAGGATGTAGAGAACTTTTTTTAGTTAATAAAGAGTTATTAGGAAGGAAGAACAAAGGTTTGTAACTGAAAAATATGTATCTGGTTGTTCAATGGAATTATTGGATTTTATTTAGAGAAAATCAGTTACATAATGTCAAGGGTCATGGAAACCCTATAATTTTCTCCCTAATAACAAGCTTCACACACAAAACAAAACGAAAATGATATTTGGAGAGATAGGCCTGGAGATTGAAGAGAAAGAGAGGATTAAGATTCATAAGGTTAGTTTGTTCTTTGTTTGATTTCTTTTAGTTTCATAGAACAAAATAATACCTTTCCGACCAATTACATTAGTTCCAGCAATGTCCGGCAATCCTGACAATCCCTTGGTCAAGTTTTCATCGTCGAGGGCCACTACGGTCACCAAACCCATTGAATCTCTTTTGGGTTCTATTACAAAAAAGAAGCAGATAAGAGGAAGAAGAAAAGGAAAATTGTTATTAGACCTTTAAAAATATGGAAATTAGTTTTGGGTCCAAAAACCTATGAAGAGATGTTTCTACATGAAACCTATTTAATGGAAAATTTTCCTTTAAGCCCTTAGTTAAATAAAGTTTACAATTAGATCCTCTAGAATAAATAATATAGAAACAAGTTTTAGAAAAACCCCTAGAAACTAGAAATATTAGTTTTATACTCAAAATAGTTTGAATAGGGAATCTTTTGTATTAGAAATGTATATGCTTGCACGCTTATAGGTTTAATCGAGGAGTAGGTTCTTAGAGTACGGCTCTCCAAAGTGTTGTCAGATTTTCTAAATGTGAGTAGATTTCTTCTTATCAATTATTTTAATCTATTATATATAATTTAAATGATAATTTTATTTTTGTGTAGAGAAATTATGGATTAGACATGTTATTCTGTTCATTTATAGTAATTGTTAACAAATTTAAATCGTGATAGCTATTTATCTTTTACAAGATAAAAATTATTTAGTATATAAGATTATTGAAAATATGTCATCTCAAATTTATTGTTCAAATGCATTTATTGAAGAGTTATATTTGAAAAAAAATTATTTGTTTGTTTAGATTAGTGAATGTCCTACTTTCATGAAATTGACATGAGAAACGTTTGCAAAAATGTTTAAGAATTTATATTGCTTTTCATACAAGTGGAAATTGCAAGTGATATTTTGAGTGAAAAAATATTTATTTTTAAATGTTTAAAATCCTCACAAGTCCACTATGGAGTGAAGTAATTTGTTTAAGTCTACCATATGGTATTGAATGTACCGACCAGTGTCAAAGTGGCCTTTTTAGCAAAAGTGAAGTGGCTTCAGGCAACCTATGATAGTGTTAGGTACATTCTATCCTTGAGTTGACCTATAGTAATTCGATATGCATTCCCATGCTAGTGGGCTATAATTTTCGTAGCCTTAGTGTGACATCTAAGGAAGTTTACAAACTATGATTTTACAGTTTAAAAGTCTTTAGTGCTCATTCATATTATTTCTTAATTTTTGTAAATATTATTTTATGACACTGTCACATGCTATTAATGAAAGTTTCTCTTGTTTGAAAATTATATGTTTCTAAAATTGTTCTCTTTGACAATAGCTTGTTTATATTTAATATTGAAAATTACTGTAAACTTGTCTGATATGCTATGATAAGTTTTCTGCTCACTGAATTTAAACTCACCCCAACATTTTCAATCTTTTTCAGATGAGTATTAGACAACTTTATCTACGACATGGAGATTGGGGCATGGGAAGGATCTTCTAGATAATACTTTGATGCTGGAAGTTATAGTTATACTAGTCATGCTACTATGCGTATGTAATAATAGTCTTTTGACTCATTAGAGTGAACTTGTTATAATATAGTTTTAGCTTTAAGACTTCTATTTTTCAATAAAGTTTCTTTTAAGTGAAGCTTATTTGTAATATACAAGTGCACTGCAGGCTAAACATGTGCTTTTTGCACGTGTTGCCGTTGTCATGCATATCAAAATAAGCTGTGCATTTTGGGGGCATGACAACTGTTAAGTATATTATTTAAGATATCGATCAATGGGGAAGGACAGTATTAGAAAAAGAGATCTAAGTGGGTTCTTAGATTGTGTAGGAAGCTAACAAGAAGAGTAAATAAAAATGATGGGTTTTGGGTAAAGGTCTTGTGAAAAAATAAAAGACCAAATTAAGAGGAGAGAATGATAGAAAGAGAAGAATAGGAGAATGGAAAACAATTGAAAATAAAAAGAAAAAAACAAGAGGGAAGAATGAGAGAAAAACAAAAATTAAAAGATAATAAAAAGAAAAATAAAATCACAATAAGAAATCAAAACTAGAAATAGTTGAAAAGATAAAGAAAATCAAGAGAGGAGAATAGTAATCTAGGTTTAAATCCACTAGTTAATTTTAATTTGTATTTAATGGTTACTCTCTTTTTATTCACATATTACTTTAGAATTCCTAAGCGTAAACTATCAAATTTCTCAAAACAAGCATAACCCTATCCAAGAGAGAAATATTTTTAATTTAGTGCAAACTACACTTTATAATTTTTGAGAGGCCTTCTCAATTAAGAGTGTCTTGCCTCTCATTGAGGTTTTTTATAAAATTTTTCACATTCCAGAACCCTCGCTGTATCCCTCTTTTTACAACCTATAGCCTTCAACCTCAGCCTTTAGATTGGCTAGATTTTTAGGAGAATAATATTAGCCACTGATCAATTCTCTTACAATCTAATCAATAGGCTCATTGAGGAGGTCATCAATTAGTTTGAGAATTGCAATAGACTTTGTTGACTTTGCCTTCTTTGGGCTTCCTATAGGCTTTAATAAGATCTTAAAAAAATAATGAGAATTGGTCTGTTTGAGCTTTTATTCTCTAAATCATTATTGCTATAAAGTAAGATAAAAAAATATTATTAGCATATATTTTATTCAAAATAAAATAGATAATAAGAGTATATAACTATAAATAAATGTGATGATCAAATACCCCAAACCTAAGCTTTTGCGAGTCCTCGAACAAAAGAAGAAAATGAAAAAGAAAGAAAGAAAAATCCTAACTCACTTTCACAGGAATCGCGATCGTATTTAGCATATATAACAGGCTTTTAAAACCCTAGGTCACCCTAGTGGACTAGTTGTAGTCTCGTGATAGTTTGTAGTGAATATACCCACAAAATTTGGTTAACTTGTCAATTTTGAAAAAGTCAATATATAATTAATACATTTGAGATCTTGAATCAATCTAATTAGAGTTAGTTTATTTTAAAGAAAATATTTTTATACTCCAATGTAAATTTCTTAAAGAATCTTTCCATTATAGTTACACAAAATCAAGACTATCTTAGAAATTTATTCGATACATTGAAAGGCACATGTTAACTCTTTGTTTCAAAAAATTCTCAAGCCTCTTGATCATTTTATTTTCCAATAATAAATACATATATATATGAGAGGAATGTTGACCTACCATTAGCTAACTAGAGGGTACATCTAGTAGATTTCAATTTGCCTACCATTAGTTATTGATAGACTAAATAGGGAAGAAGATCCACACTAGCTCCCAAATCTTCAATTACCTTATCAATGAATGTAGTTCCTATGATAGATGAAATAGTAGGAAAATTAGGATCTTTATGTTTTAAAGGCATGGGTTTTGAGAGCATGTCACCAATATTAGTAGCAAGAAAGTCTTTCTCGAGATCATTGGTGGTTCTTTTCTTAGTGTATAAATCCTTCAAAAATTTTATATACGACGGAATTTGTTGGATGGAATCTAAGAGAGGAATGTCGACCTTGATTTGCTTAAAAATTTTAAGGATTTTTGTATACCTAGAGAGAGTTTTTTAGGCCTAAGTCTATTTGAAAAGGGAGCAATGGGCTTAAACCTATCGAGATTGAGCTTAGGTTCGGTTTTAGATTCTTGGTCATCGAAAGGGGATGGTTGTTGAGCAAACTTATCAGAAGGAGAGAGAGATTTTTTAGGTTTAACATTTTGAATAGGAGAAGAAGAAGATAGAATTTAATATGTAGGCATTCTAACTTGATTATTAACCTATTTTCTTGACCGTAATGTATGGATTGCATTCACTTGAGCTAAGTAGGTTGCACACGATCCAGTGTCTCTTGGGTTCGCAACTGGTTGACTCAAAAATTTTCCCTTCTCTCTTCCACTTACGCCGCCATCTAGTTGACCAAATTGGATTTCTAAACTAGCTGTAGCTTTAGTGTTGGAATTAAGCATTTGATCGGTTATCTGTAAGAAGGAATTTAGAGTGTTGGATAACTGAGTCAACATATTGGTTGTCTATGTAGAAGCTTTGATCATGGCTTCTAAATCTTTTTCTAAGACACTAAAAATATCTATTATGATCAATCAGTGGAATAGGATTTATAGGTTGATTTCAAAGAGACTGATTCTGATATGCAGGATATAGTTGTGAAAAAATATTTGGAATGTTGAATGGAACTATATTTCCTTTAGGAAATTGTGGGCTTGAAGTAGGAGTGAAATGTTAACTTTCAAAATAATTTTCCTAATTCCATGCAAAATTTGGATGATTTCTCCAACCCAGATTATAGCTTGGAGAAAACGGATCATTCCTTGGATGGTAGAATCTAGCGTTCACCTAACCTAGTGGTTGGTCGCTTTCTAAGAGAGGACATTTCTCTGAAACATAGGCTTGAGAAAGGGAGTTATCACATCACAGGGTAGATACTTAATTGATTTGAGTTGTGCTTATTTTTTAGTTTCTAGGGCTTATAACCTACGTACGATTGTAGTCACGTTCACTTCAGAGACTATGTCTTTAAAGAATAATCCAATTTTTCATAGATGATTTGGCATAATCACCACTTGTCTAGACCATGATGATGCCAGTGTATGAGAAGATCTTTAAACCTATCAAAACACTTTTAAAATGGCTCCTCTGGAATTATTTTGAAATACTGGATATTGTTTTTAAGCTTAGTTATGAGACATACTTCCTCAAATTTAGAAATAAAAATGCACGCATCTTTGAATTCATTTACTAAGAATTTTGGAAACATGTTGATGAAGTGAGATCTAAGCTCATAATTTTTAACATTAACTTTAGGAAATTTAATACAAGATGAGATTGCATTCCTAGTAGGATAACATATATCTTGAAGAACAGGTGCATTTGGATTTGCCATTGCTATAGCTTAAAAAACTAGTTCAACACAGATTAAGCGATTGATATTATCCCTAATCCAAACTTGCATATGCTAAATAAAATTCTTTTTGAATTTTGTTTTACTAAAAAAACAAAGAAAAAATCTAATCAGGAAAAACAAATGTTAATGTTTTATATAAAAAAGGAAACATCTAAAAGACTTAAAAGATTAGGAAGAGAAGGATAAAGGGAAAGAAAAGCTTAAGTAAACAAATTAAGATCAACTACTTGAAATAATCACTCTTAATTCTAGGGTTCAGCCTAACTCAATTAGACAAGCTCCTAATTAAAAACTCCTCGAGTAAAAACAATTAAAGTTTACTTGGTCAGTTAGCCAAGTAAGGATAGTATTAGAGGGAGGTCAATGACCAATTAAGAACCTTTTTTCTTACAGAGCACTTTACGCAACCCCGAAATCTTATCTTAGACACCAATAGAGTCAAGTAAACTTCAACCGGTTCAATTAAGAACTTCTTATGCCTTAATGAGCTCGAATTGTTAGGGGCTAATATCTAATAAGCTTTAGAATGCTTGGATTTGTGTAGTGAGGAATTAGTCATTTATAAACTAAGAAAAGGGTGATTAAGTCCCTCACCTTATCTTGATTAAGGGGTTTTTGCCTTACGAGTATTTTCAAGTGAGTGCTCATATCAAAGTGCTCAAATCACTTTGGTGAATTCCTACTAATTATATGCCATGCAAATTCTAAAAATTAAAAGCAACTACAAGAGGACGCAAAAACATATTTTTATAAGGGTCAACAATTAAACAAATGTAAGAAAGAGAGCTCTTATTTAAATTTATTATCTTGTTTAATAGTTATTCAAATGGATTGGTGGATTTTTTAGGGTCAACAAGAGAAAATTTTTATTTTTTCATTAGTTCCTAATTGTTTCTAATATGAAAAGTCTAACCAGAGGGTGGTATTGAAAATACTAGAATGAGCTTATCTTTACAAAGGGTTAGGCCCTCTTGAAGTAAATCTTCTCTCTAATCTTCAATATTTTTCTTTAAAGTTATTCCTCCATAATGAAACACACAAATCAAAAAATCAAAAAAGAAAAATTCCAATTACAAGCACCTTCCCCAGCAACGACACCAAAACTTGATGAGCATAAAAATATGCAAAGTTACAAGAGCATAACAATCAAGTCTAGTATTTAAGATATCGATCCATGGAAAAGGAGAGTATTAGAAAGAGAGATCTAAATGGGTTCTTGTGTTGTGTAGAAAGCTAATAAAAAGGGTAAATAAAAATAGTGGGTTTTGGGTGGAGGTTTTGCATAAATATAAAAGGCTAAATCAAGATGACAGATTGAGAGAAAGAGAAGAATCAAAAAATAGAAAATAATTGAAAATAAAAAGAAAACAACAAGAGGGAAGAATGAGAGAAAAACAAAAATGAAAGACGAACAAAAAGGAAAATCAAATCACAGTAAGAAATCAAAACAAGAAATAATTGAAAAGATAAAGGAAATCAAGAGAGGAGAATAGAAATCTAGGATAGAACCCACTAGTTAATTTCAACTTGTATTTAATATTTAACCTCTTTTTTATTCATATATTACTTTATAATTTCTAAGCATTGCTTATCAAGTTACTCAAAACAAGTATAACCTATCAAAATCACATCTAAGCAATATTATTACTCATAAAAAGGAATAAACAACTAGATAATAATCCTTAAAAAATGAATAGGCATAACCAGTCAAACCACTCAAAGAAAGCTAAGAATATCACACTCTTTTTTCAATCAATTAGTTCTCTAGTCGATTATACTAGCATGATCATTTAAGCACAAAGAGAGAAAATAAAAAACGCAAAAAGAAATTAAACTAGTTTGATTTGATCCTAGATTTTCAATCAGAATTAGTAAATCATTTTGCAAAATGAAAATAAGAAAATAAAATCTATACTAAAAAGCATAAGAGAACAAGAAGTAAATCTAAACCACAAGATAAAAGAAAGAAATAGAAAATCAAAGCGTAAAAGAGCAAGAAAAAAATAAATCTACACTATAAAAGCTTGAAATAAACCTACACTACGAAGTAATAAATCTACTCTACCAAATAAGAAATAAAACCTATAATATGTAACTCTAAAATAAGGAAATAAAAGAGAAAAATAAAAACTTACATTCAATAGGTTGGCCCCTTGCAAAGTAAATCATCATCGTTATCCGAGAAGAAGAAAGAAAATTGAAAAAGAGAAAAAACTTTTATTTATTACGAACTAAATTTTATAATTTTTAGAAGGCCTTCTCAATTAAGAGTGGTCCTCCTCTCCAAATGGAGTTTTTTTATAAAATTTTTCATATCCCAAACACCATTACTCTACCCCTCTATTTATAGCCTATAGCATTCAACCTTAGCTCTTGGATTAGCTACGATGTTGGAGAGTAAACATCAGCCATTGATCGAATCTGTTAGAATCTAATCAATGAGCTCATCAATGGGCTTATTGATGCGCTCATCAAGTTGTTTGTAATAGAATTAGAACAAATCTTGTTGACTCGACCTTCTTTGAGCTTTTTGGGCTTTTAGACTTCTTGTCGGCTTAAATAAGGTCTTGAAAAAATAAGGAGAATTGGTCCATTTGAGCTTTTATTCTCTAAATCTTCATTACCTGCAAATTATGATTAAAAATAGTATTAGTAGACATTTTATTCAAAATAAAATATATAATGAAGGTTTAAAAGTGTAATATCATATATTGATCAAATAAGTGATTAGCATAAAACACGCACAAAAGTTGCAAGAGAACTACTATCAAGTTATAATATAGAAATTAGATGTCAAACTCACAAGAATGGTGTGTGTTTTAAAATTCTAAATTTGGTCCTAGAAAGCTATGGACAAATAGGAGTGAAATAGAATGCATAGAGATGTAAAGAGAGATTTGTGACAAAAAATAAAAATTTAAAAAGAGAGAAGAAAGCGAAAAGGAGGAGATAAAGAAAACATAGAGGAAATTAAAAAAAAATGAAGAAAAAAGAGAAAAGAAGGAATTAGGAAGAGAAGAAAAATCAATAAGATCAAATCAAGAAGAGGAGAACCAAGAAAGGAAAATCAAATAAAAAAGGGATGAAAAATAAGTAGAGAAACTAGAAATCTAGAATTGAATCCACTAGTAAATTTAAATTAGAATTTATGAACTACTATTTTTTTATCATATTTTACTTTAAATTTACTAAGCATAGATTATCAAACCACTTAAAAAAAGCATAATCTATCAAATTATCATCGACACAAAAATTTCCATTCATGAAAAGAATAAACAACTAGATAATAGTTCTAAAAAAAATAAGCATAACCTATCAAACCACTCAAGATAAGCATAGATTATCAAACTCTATTTCTACCAATTAGTTCTCTACTTGTTTATCCTAAACATAATCATTTTAAGCATAAATAGAGCAATGCATAAGCCATGAAAGAAATTAAACTAGTTTCATATAATTTTAGATTTACTAGAGTGATTAGTTACACATATTATGTAAAAAGAAAATAAACTCTAGATTGTGAAGCATGAAAGTCAAGATTTTGAAAGAAATAAAAAGAAACTAACTACAAGCAATAATAGAAAATCAAAACAACAAAAAGCAAGAAAATAAATCTATTCTATAAGTATGAAGAAAAATTACACTACAAGTATGGAATAAATCTAATCTACCAAACATGAAATAAAAATGAGAAAATAAAATCCTAAAACATGTAATTCTTTTACGCTATTATTCATTAATTCTCCATTACATATAAATTAAAATAAGAACTCATTATTAGTTGATACATTTCTTCAAATAAAATAGATAATATGGAAATAAAAGTGTAATAAAATATGATAACCAAATATTCCCTCACCTAAATGTTTGCTAGTCCTCTAGCAAAGAAAAAAAGTAAAAAGGAAAGAAAGAAAACATTAACTCACTTTTGTAGGAATCGAACAAGTCTTTACACCCCAAAGTAACCCTAGAGGATGAGTTGTGGTCTCATGAGGGTTTGTAGTGAATATACCCATAAAATTCAATCAACTTGCTAAATTTGAAGAAATCAATATATAATTACCTCATTTGAGATCTTGAAACTATCTAATTAGAGTTAGTTTATACTTAAGAAAATATTTTTATGCATAACTTTAAAGCAAATTTCTTAGTAAATCTTTTCATTATAGTTATACAAAACCAAGTCTAACTTAGAAATTTGTCTATAATTCTAAAAGGAACATGTTAACTCTTCGTTTCAAACAATCCTTAATCCTCTCGATCATTAA
>JBAKGM010000001.1:23975038-24036949 GCA_037177215.1 Asparagus racemosus
TCGATGGTTCGTCCGTCGTGAACCCACCTTCACGAGTCTGATTCGGGGACTGATAAGCGATTTTCAACGCCTACAGAGACAAGCTTCTGCGAGTTGGCTATTATGGTGGGCCTGTAGTATCCCTGTCGAATGACCTTCTGGACGAGTGTCTTCGCCCTCGGGTGATTTCCGCATACGCCTTTGTGAATCTCCTTGAGGACGTAGCTAGCTTCATGAGGTCACAGACACTGGAGGTATGGCCCTACTCTGCTGCTAGAGTAGGACAATCAGTAAAGCTGATCATCCATGATGAGATAATAGCACACGTTCCTCTGCAAGCTTTTAGCCTCAACAGCATTTGATAGCATGGCTCCACTCTTCAAGAATAGGATGATTGGGTCCATCCAGTAGGGCTCCAGTGCTGGATCAGTCAGCATGACATCCTTGGGGATCTCTGCAATGCTGGGGCAAGGAAGCATGTCGGTGTAGATAGGCCCTGACCCGCCTGTGAACCTGGTCAACGCCAGCTTCGACAGGGCGTCTGCTCGGGCATTGCGAACACGGAGGACCTAGACAATCTTGAAGTTGGCCAGCTAGGCCAGCAACGTTTTGGTCACCTCTAAGTATTGGGCCATTCTCTTATCCTTAGCAGCGTACTTGCTATTGACTTGATGAGACCACAAGTTGGGAGTCAGTTAGTACATATAGGTTATCGGCCTTGACCGCCAGGGCGGCTCGCAGACCTGCGACAAGTGCTTCGTATTCAGCCTCATTATTCAAGGCTGGAAATTTGAAGGCAATAGACTACTTCGTGATCATCCCATCTGGGCTCTGCAAGATCACACCAGCCCCACTTCTGACCTCGCTCGACGATCCGTTGACCTTCAACTGCCACCACGAGGCGTACTCTTGTGGGTCACGCTTAGGGGGAGAGTCCTTCGGGGGAGTCATCGCCTTCAGCACTCACCCAGCTGCGGGTGCTGGCTGATCGGAGAGCATGGGTTCCATCCGCTCTCGCTCAAGCGAGGCGGATTCTATGAGGAAATCCGCAAGACCTTGCGCCTTGATGGTTGCCCTATGCTCAAACTGCACATCATACTCACTGAGCTCGATTGACCATGCGACCATTCTTTCTGAAGTGGTTGGACTCTCGAGAGCTTTCTTCAGGGGTAAATTAGAGCACACGACAATGGGATGTGCTTAGAAATATTGGCGGAGCCTACGAGCGGTGGTGATCAGGGCGAATGAGGCTTTCTCGACCATTGGATAGTTTACCTCCCCCGCTCTGAGGATCCGGTTCACATAGTACTCTGGCTTCTGCACTTGATCCTCTTCTCGAATTAGGATGGAGCTAACAGCTTTAGGGGAGATGGCTAAGTAGAGGTATAGGGTCTCGCCTTCCTGTGTGTTGACTCAGCAGCGGCTTGGTGCTCAAGTATGCTTTGAGTTCTCTGAATGCATTGCAGCACTCCTCTGTCCATTCCATCCTTTTCTTGGGGTCTTTAGTTCCCCTCAGGATCTTAAAGAAAGGGAGGCTCCTCTCAGCCAACCTGAAAGAAAGTGGCCCAAGGCGGCTATCTTGCCGTTGAGCTTCTGGATGTCCTTCATGGTGTGAGGCTCCGGCAGTCGCTCGATGGCGGCTATCTTCTCGGGGTTGATCTCAATACCTCGCTGGGTGATCATGAACCCCAAAAACTTCCCCGACTATACCCCAAAGGCATATTTAGCCGGGTTAAGCTTCACGTGGTAGCGTCTTAAGGTAGAGAACATCTCGCCAAGGTCAGCTACATGCGCTGAGGCTAATTTCAACTTCACCAGGATGTCGTCCACATATGCTTCCACGTTCCAGCCCATTTGAGGGTGGAAAATCTTGATGACTAGCCTCTGATACGTGGCTCTTGCATTCTTGAGACCGAAAGGCATGACCTTGTAGCAATATGTTCCTTGGTCGGTGATGAAGGACATCTTTTCCTGATCGTGCTCTGCCATGAGGATCTGATTATAGCTCGAAAAGGCATCCATGAAACTCAGCAACTCGTGACCCGTGCTCTCATCCACCAACTGGTCTATGCAGGGCAATGTGTAGCTATCCTTTGGGCAAGCCTTATTGAGATAGGTGTAGTCTACACATATTCTCCACCGGCCATCTGACTTCTTTACTAGAACTGTATTGGACAGCCACTCAGGGTGTTGTACCTCTCTGATGAAACCTGCTGCCATGAGTCGGTCAACTTCTGTTGCTGCCGCCTTTTGCCACTCCGGTCCTTGGTGTCGTTTCTTCTGTCGAACCGGCTTACTGTGTCGATCGACAAAGAGTTCATGGCAGATGATGTCGAGGGGATGCCTGGCATATCCTTTGGGCCCTAGGTGAACACATCAAGGTTCGCTAAGAGGAAAGAGATCAAAGCCTCTCGCAAGGGTCCTGGGAGGTTCAAGCCTATCTTGAGAGCCTTCTCGCTTCCGTCACCAATCGGGACATCATGCAGGGTCCTCAACAGGGGTTGTCTGCTCTCGCTTCATCTTCTTTTCCAGCTAAAAGCTCACCTTCTCGATGGGCATAGCTTCGGCCACCCCTTTCCCCTTGGTCGAGAGCACCTAGCAGGGTCGGGCTTCCCATTGATCACTCTTGACGACGCCAACTCCTCGAGGCGTCGAGAACTTGATCATCTTATGGTAAGTGGACAGGACAACCTGCAGGAGTTGGAGGGCGGTCTAGCCTAGTATGACAGTATAGGCCGACTTGATGTCCATTACCACGAACTGGACATCAATTGTCGATCGGCAGGGGTGGTGGCCGACAGTCAACGAAAGAATGATTAGCCCTTCCGGCAGTTGTGAATGCCCCCATGAACCCGATGAGGAGGCCTCTGGAGGGAAGCGGCTTTGATCTATTATTGCCCATGCGGTTGAAGGCGTCTAGAAACAAGATGTCAACCGAACTTCTTGTGTCTATCATGATCCTCTTCACCTCAAAGCCGTTAATGTTGGCTGTGATGACTATGGGATCGCTATGCGGCGTCTCGACACCCTCCAAGTCATCCTCACTGAAAGAGATGGGCGTACTCATCTGAGGCTTCTTTTCACAGCTCTCTACTCGTAGAGGGTGCTTGGTGTACCTCTTGCAAGTGTTGCTGGATTCTCCACTGAATGCGGGGCCCTCGCTGATAGTGTGGATGACCCTTTGGGTGATTGGTCCGGGATCTGGATGGCCAGGCCCTAGTTGGGGTTGAGGTGACTGGGAGCGAGGCCTCCGCTCATCCCTCCTGGGAGTGGGGTCCCTCCTGTCATTCTAAGCAACAAAGTTTTTTAAGAAACCTCTCTGAGTGAGGTCTTTAATGTCTCGCTGGAGGACATGGCAGTCGCTGGTGTCATGGCCATGGTCTTTGTGGTAGCGACAAAATCTCCGCGTGTCTCTCTGGTGAGGCCTGACCGCATCAGCGGGGGAGGCGTGGTGAGAAGCCCCACCCCCTGTGCTTTGTCGAGGGCTCTAGAGAGAGATGTGCTGAGGACTGTGAAGACAGGTGGAGGTGTGATTGCCCTCCCCTCGCCTCTCCTGCCGAATCGACCATTATGGTTGTTGCTCATGGCGAGAAGTTTCCGCGATATTCCCTCAGCTATTCATGCTTAATGGGGTTGTGGGTCGGCTCGATTGGTAGCGATGGAGCCAGTGTCGTGGCTGGCACCACCAACGGAGTCTGCTGGGTTGACATAGAAGGAGTCGGAGCGGTGCAGGGGATAGCCAACGGTGCGGGGGGGACACCTCGATTGGACTCGACCGCTGCTATTGCGGCCTTGTAAGCCTCAGCATCCTCCATGTTCATTTAGCTGTGGGCTTTGGCCATCAAGTGTTCATAGTTCCTGGCTGGCTTTCTGGCGAAAGCCTTGATAGGTCGCCAGACCGCAAGCTGGCCACTAAGGCTGCCATGGCAACTTGACTCCCTGGGTCTTCAACTTCTAACCTTTTCGCTTGAAACCTCTTGAAATAAGTCTTGAGATCCTCCCCCGGCTCTTGCTTGGTGTGTTTGAGCACATGGGGAGGCATCTTGGGTTTAGAGTCAGCCAAAAAATAGTGGATGAACTTTCGGCTGAGCTTCTCAAAACTCCTAATGGACTTCTTCTCCAGTGCGTTCCACCACAGCTTCGCGCTCCTCGTCAACGTGACCGGGAAGCAGCGACAGATAGTCGCCTCGGGTGCTTGCAGCATGCTCATGGTGTCAAAGTAATTCTGAACATGCTCTGCTGGGTCTCCCTCACCTTTGTATTTGACCATAGTCGGCATCTTCAACTTCTCGATTGGTGCCCTCATGATTGAGTCGGCGAAAGGGGTGTTCCCCTTGATGGTGTCTACCATGGGCTTATAAGCTTAGTTGTAGTCGTTTGCCCGCCCATGGGCTATAGGTGTTGTTCCTATGAACTCCGCACTGGGAAATCTTGAAGCTTCAACAGCTGAACTCGACCGGTGATGGCTGGGACCTGGGCTCTGAAATGTCACCTCTCGGATTTGGAGTTGGCGAACAGGGCCTACGTGGGGAGTCAGCTGCGCTGGTAGCGGTTGGGATGGGAGCTCCAGGCAGCCCCTCCTGTGTTTGATGATGTGAGGAGTCTCCGACGGAGGCACATGCCGCATGGGGAGAGGACGGCCCCCGCTGGCGGCGGACTGGCAACTGGCTAACGGGGGGAGCGGCCAAAGAAGCTGGCTACGGTGCGGGAGTAGTGAAGAGGCTGAAGAGCTCATCGGCGAAGGCTTTGAGCTGTGATTGCACAGCTTGTGTGATCTTCTCCGTGGATTCTTAGAGTTGGGCTTGAGTAACGTAGCCCACTAGCAAGTTACCCAACCTGGTAAGATCATTGGCGCCAGACATTGTTGCAAGAAGAGGGAAGGAGGCCCCACGGTGGGCGCTAAACTATTGATGTTCGGATCACATAGCCACTAACCTCCGTGAGATTAGAGTTTAGGAGAGTGGGGTCCGCTTCCTCTCCTAAATGCCTGGCGGTTGCTTGCGTCGGAAGGCTCTCCTACTCTGGGGAAATACCCATGAAAAAGGGCAGAGTTGGAGTCTCTGGTGGTCCCTCCGACGATCAAGTTAGTATGAGAAGAGAATAAAGCGAAATTGCAACATGTGTAGTGAATATCCGGGCTAGAACTTGCTTACCTTGTTCTTGGGACAGTTTACTATTTGTATGGAGGTTTCGGAGGGTACTTTGGCCACTCTGGCTGGTGCTACAGTGAAGTGTGAGTCAGCTTTATGCTTACGTATGTTGACTCAGTGATGGGACTAGAGCTGACAGTGGAGGCTGAGCCAGACAGCCTAGACAGGTGTCGAGTGAAAATTGGCGCAGGAGTTAGTACTGTTCCCCAGGCATTAATGGGGAGGGGATTAGTTATGCGCGTAGCCATAGAGCTCCGAGGTGCCTTAATTATCGTGTGAGATGGGGGAATCAAGGCACTAGAGATTCAATTAATGCGACGGCGACGTGCTGTCGAGTCCAACTCCATATAACCGTCGCCTGGGAGGGAGGGCTTGAGCTGGCCGAGTGGAGAATGTTGTACCATCGAAGAGGCCAGCTAGCAACACTCTTCGCGCCGTCCACAAGGGTAGTCGACTTGGGGGATGACTGGTTTCGTCTCTCGAGCCGACTTGCAAGGGGAGGTCGGCCAAAGGGTCAAGGAGGACGGCAAGTGCGGTCATTCATGTCGTCCCCAAGGGTAGTCAACTTGGGGGACGACTAGTTTCGTCTTTCGAGTTGACTATGGAGGACGGTAAGTACCGCCATTCGTGTCGTCCCCAAGAGTAGTCGACTTGGGGGACGACTGGTTCCGTCTTCTGAGTCGACTCACAAGGGTATTTGCCTCGGAGCAGCCTAAGCCCACTTTCTTACATTAAACGTTGGTATTTTCCTCAAAACCCGAAGGGTAATTAGTGAAAAATGTTCAAGACCATAACAATATTCCTTCAAATATAGCATACAGCTGCCGTAGTGTCATTCAATTGTATTTTTGCGAAATGTTCTTCAATTTTAAATGACAGTTTCAATCTAATGTGTGGCTGATGTGATGAAATGCCCTAAATACAAATTTAGACCTACATGAAGTAATAACCACAAGGGGTGACTCAGGTGGTTCGACTTCATAAATTTGTTCTCAGATGTCTGAGAGGGGGTCTTTACGTGGAAAAATTCTTAGATGCTCATAGAGCACTTAAGTACCTACACCCCTCCAATAGGAGGGGGGTATGTATCATTAGAGGGGAGAATGTGATGTTAAATTCTCCCCTCTAGTGCCACATGTTCCTTTCTTATTGGAGGGGTGTAGACATCTTGCCTAGGCAAAAATTTCTCCTTTCCATGGGTGAAGGTTTTCTCACTTGGGTCGATTTTTTTTCCCCTATGATGCCTCCTGCAGTGCAAGATTCAAACTCAGATTGTAAGCTCCCCCTTGTCATAAAAAGAAAATAAATTAATGAAAATATAAAAAAAAACTGTATATTAAGTAAGATATGTGTAAATTTAGTGCTGACCTTTTAGTATTTTTCTTAATTCGTGTTTTTATCTAGCGTTGGACTACCTACCTTCAGTCAATATAGATATAAATAACAAAATAAAAAATATAGAAATATAAATGTAAATAATAGCAACAATGCAACTTGCTCTCTTGGAAATTTCCACATCATATGTAGACCACGTAAATCAAATGACCTTATCACAACTTTATAACTAATAACATTCCAGTTTCAAACAAGAAAACCAAGTCAGTCAACACTATTATCTCATTCAAAACTTATAATAATCTCAACTGCATTCATACATGACTGCTTCAAATCCCCCATCCCCTCGCTCCTCCTGTATTATATATACCTCTCCACACAACACAAAACCTCCAGACAACAAAACCAAACACACCTTCAAACGAAACTAATCGAAGAAATAGACTGAAGATTCAAAGGAAGAAACGTAAAAATAATGGCCACCCTAAAATCCCATATCTTGGTACTATCATCATCATCATCTCCTTCACCATCGACTTCATGCCGGCGGCATGTGAGATTCCAAGCAAGTCTCCAAGCTCCCATCAGTCCGAGCAGAGAAAAGCCCACAATTTCACTCTCCAAGCAATTCCCAGCTGCCATGATCAACATAGAGAAGCCCTCCCTCAGAGATCAAGACAACATTATGATCAACAAATTAAATCCACAACAAACGGCGCACAGATCATCTAACAGTGTCGATGAGTCTCCAATGTCCAAACTGTATGCAATCGCCGAGGCAGCAGCAGACAGGGCGGAGATGCACTCCATCATCGGCGAGCAAAGGAATGACTGGAACAAGCTCCTCCTCTCCTCCATCAACTCCATCACTCTCTCCGCCTCCCTTATATCTGCAATCTCTTCAATTTCTCAGTCCGCCTTGACACCTCTCAACGTCTCATCTGCGATCCTATTCTCGGCGGCCACCGGCATGATGCTGCTGGTCAACAAGATGCAGCCGTCCCAGCTGGCCGAAGAGCAAAGGAAAGCCACCCAGCTCTACAAACAGCTCGAAAAGTCCATACACACTACCATCGCCGTAGGATCATCTACCACTGAAACAGACATAGCCGAGGCAGTGGAGCGAGTCCTGGCAATCGACAGGGCTTACCCTCTCCCTCTCTTACCATTGCAAGATAAGTTCCCGAAAAAGGTAGAGCCTGCAGTCTGGTGGCCAAAGCTCAAACCTAGGAAGCGGGAGATGACGAAGAAGAAGAATAATGGATGGAGCCAGGAACTAGAAGAGGAGATGAGGGGAGTTGTTCGGCTACTGAAGACGAAAGATCAGAATGAGTACAGACACGTCGGAGAGATCGCCGTGAAGATTAACAGGATGCTGGCCATCTCGGGTCCTGTGCTCGCTGGACTTGCTGCGGTCGGAGCGAGTGCTTCTTCCTCTTCATCAGTTGGGGGGTGGCCGGCGATGCTGGCGGTGGTAGGAGGAGCGATGGCGACGGTGGTGAATACCCTGGAGCACGGAGGGCAGATGGGGATGGTGTTCGAGTTGTTTAGAAACTGTTATGGATATTACAAGGAGATAGAGGAGGAGATTGAGAAGAATTTGGGGGAGAGAGAAGTGGACAAGAGAGAGGATGGGGAGTTGTTCAGAATGAAGATTTCTCTGAAACTTGGGAGGAGTTTCTCTGAGCTCAAGTCCCTTGCTTCTTATGCTTCTCCTTCTTCATGTAGAGATGAAGACATCGAAGAGTTTGCTGGCAAGTTGTTTTGATGAATAATATAAATTGGTTAGAAAGAACTAACTAATTAATGTTCATATGATGATTCACATAAATAACAATTCTTTCATTTTATTGATATTGTATTTTTATAATTTGTGTATACTGAAATTGAGGAGCAACTGTTTTCTAAATTTGCTGCCAGAGTTGAAAGGATTCATGTGTTCATATGATTTTCGAGTTTATTTAGAATTTTGGCTGACGTTAGGGATAGAAATCAAGCACATTAGTCACACAGCCACATAAAAGAACAAAACTAGGGACCATATGATATGTATAACGTGTTTTCATTAACCAAGTCCCAACTGACATTCATGAAACACACGGTAGGAGTTCTTTGTATAAAGAGAATTATTACTTCACACACTTATTTATACATCACTTCTAGCTGTGACAATTATAATATCCTGATGAAATAATTACTCATGTGACAAATGTAAAATTATAACAATTAACTCTTGTCAATAGGGAATACGCATCTCTTTCAGAACCATCCGTATATGAGCGAGTGGTTTCTTAATCATGGATTAGTGACTAATGTTTTGCCCCCTACCTGACTCTGCTCACATAGGGTTGTTCTAGTTGAGTTTCCCTTCTATTTGAAGGATGGCTCAAAGTTGTATCGGGTGTCCTATGTTGTAGACCTAATAACTTGGTTTTTAACTGAAGCCCATTGACCCACTTGGCCCATTGTTACGTCTTTCCCAAGTGTGGGTTAGATCAAATTGAGAGAAATAGCATTTTAACAAGAGAGAAAGTGAGAAAACCAGAAAACAGTATGTTCTACCTTGCAGTTTTTCTGCTCGACCAGCAACCATCAACTCATCGATCAGAGGTTCATCTATAGTCTGATTGAGCTGAAATTTGGTGAGCAGGTAGGATACTCATTGAACTTCATTTTGAACAGTCAGATTGTTGATTGGTTATGTGTAGCTTCAAGATTTGGGCTTCGAACATCAAGTATGTTTCTGGGTGAGATTTTCAATTTCTTTTGTTTTGTAAGGTTGATTCCATTATTGTAGGAATTAGTTTGTGTACCCATTGTGTGAGCTGAGAATGTTTTTATAACCCAAATTGATTATAGAGAGCTCTTGAGATGGACTTTTAATCCCGTGGTTTCTACTCTCCAATTTGGAGGGGTTTCCATGTAAAAATCTGATAGTTTGTGATTGTGGTTGAGTGATTTTTGCTATCCTTGGTTACTTCATATTTGCATCCATTTAATTCCTAGTTCACTTTTAATCTTGGGCTTCGGATCCTCTCTATAGTTCCTAACAAAGTGGTATCAGAGCAAGATGAACATAATGTGTCTGTAAAATTGCTTGAAGAGGTTTGGCCTCTTTGTTGTGTTGACATGATTGAATGATAGTGGTAAATATAAACCCCAATAAAATGATTAGCTTGAATAGCACAAATGATCACATTTGGAAGAAAAATAAAAAATTTCTTGTATGTGAAGAGCTGCATTTATCAGTGTTTGCTAAGGAGAAGCCTGCTTCTAAGGCTGATAAAGAATGGGGATTTGAGCATGAATAAGTTTGTGGCTACATTCAATGTTCTTAACCATATTTGTGAGGAGACTAATACACGAGATTTGTGGAATAAACTTGAATCCTCATGTACTCTAAAGAGCAGTAACAACATATTGTTCTTGATCAAGAAGTGATGAGTATGAAGTACAAGGAAGGGTGCACTATTACTGACCACTTGAGTGAATTTTAAAAGGATTATGCAACAATTATTGGCTATGGGTATACAGTTTGATTTTGAGGTTCACGCTCTTTAGTTGTTAAGCACTTTGCCGGATTCTTGGGAGATAGTTCAAAAATCTCTTTGTAACTCTACCCTGAATAATATTGTGATAATGGAACTAGCTAAAGGTGGTGTACTGAATAAAGAAATAACGAGAAAGTCTCAAACTTCGTCACCACAATATGAGGTTCTATTTACCGATTAGAGGGTAGAAGTATAAGCAAGGGTCTAAAGGGTAGAGGCAAAAGCGAAAACAAGTCAAGATCACGATTCAAAGATGTGAAGTGTTATTATTGTGCCAAATGGGGATACATCAAAAGGAGGTGTTTCTATTGGAAGAAAGTTAAGGAAGATGGCAATGAGAAATAAGAGAAGAATAATCATGACAATAAAGATTGTATTGCCGCCACATCCTCTAGTGATCTTGTCATTGTTTGTGATGAGAATGAGATTACTCTAGCTTGTCATGAGATAAGTTGGATTGTCGATAGTGGAGCTTCACTTTATGTTATATCAAGGAGGGAGTTATTTACCTCTTACACATCAGGTGATTTTGGTGTCTTGAAGATGGGTAATGATGGCTTGTCTAAGGTTGTTAGTATGGTAAGTATTTCTTTGGTGACCAACAGTAGAACTATTATGATTCTAAAAGATGTGAGACATGCATTGGATGTTCAATTGAATTTGATATCGGTTGGGAGGCTTGACGATGATGGTTATTGAAATTTTTTTTATAATTGGCAATGGAAGATCACTAAGGCTCTTCAATGATGGCTTGTGGTAAGAAGTCTTCTAGCTTGTATGTGATGGAAGCTAAACTTTTTAAGAGTGTTGTCAATGTGATAGAAGAGGAGAATGTCAACGAGTTATGACACAAGAGGCATAGCCACATTAGTGACAAAGAGCTTAATGATTGGCCAAGAAGAACTTACTTTATGGTATGAAGAGTGAAAATTGGAAAAGGTGTACTCATTGTTTAGCACTTTACCTTCACAGAAATACTTACCTTCAAAGAAGAAAATCAAGTATTTTAGAGTTGGTGCATCCAATATTTATGGTCCTTTGAAGGTAAATTCACATGGTGGTACTCTTTATTTTGTGACTTTTATCGATCATCATTCAAGGAAGCTTTGGGTTTATACTTTAAAGATAAATGATCAAGTACTTGATGCATTCAAGGAGTTTCATGCTTTAGTTGAATGGCAAACCGAGAAGAAGTTGACATGTATCTGTTCAAACAACGAGAACAGCGGTGGTGAGTATCATGGACCATTTGATGAGAGTTGTAGACGATACGATATTAGACATCAAATGACTCCTCCAAAGACGTCTCTACTGAATGGCTTAGTAGAGAGAATGCACAGGACTTAGAGAGGGTTTGGTGTTTGCTTTCAAATGCATGGTTACTGAAATCTTTTTAGGATGAGATATTGCTTACCATGGAACATGTGATCAATTTGACTCCTGTTATTATTTTGGATGGTGATGTTCCTAACAAAGTTTGTTTTGGCAAGGATGTATCATATGATCACTTGCGGGAATTTGGTCATATGGCATTTGTACATATTCCTAAAGATGAGAGGCTAAACCTAGATATGAAGACATGACAGTGCATGTTCTTTGTTATGGCATTGATGATTTTGTTTACAGATTGTATGATCCAGTTGAGAAGAAACTCGTCTGAAGCTGAGATGTGGTGCTCTTTGAGGATCAGACCATTGATGATATTGAGAAGGCTGAGAAGATCATGATTGTGATAGTGGTGGTTTGATTGATATAGATCTACCAACTATGGTCGAATGGTACATAGATTGATGCTCAGTATGCTCAGTAGGTTCATGATAGCTAGCAAGATGTAGGTGACGTGTATGCTTCTCCTGCTGAAGTTATTAATTATCAACAACAGGTGCCTACAGCTCCACTGGTAGTCCACCAATGAAGTCTACCCGAGATCGACAATTTTCCATAAGATATTCACCCGATGAGTGTGTGCTTTTGACTAACGGAGGTGAACCTAAGTGTCATGAAGAAGTCTTGGAAGATGAAGACAACAAAAAGTGGGTTGAAGCTATGAAAGATGAAATGAAATCTTGCATGACAACCATACATTCAAGTTGGTGAAATTGCCTAAGGGCAACATTGCTTTGCAAAATCGATGGGTTTACAGGTTGAACAAGATGAGATGCTTCATGTACATGATACAAAGCTAGATTGGTTGTTAAAGGCTTCAAGTAGAAAAAGTGGATAGACTTTGAGAATATATTTTTGCAAACCGTGAAAGTGTTTTTGGTCCGGGTTGTTCTTAGTTTGGCTGCTAGTCTTGATTTAGAGCTTGAGTAGATGGATGTGAAAATAGCTTTCCTTCATAGTAATTTCGAAGAGGGGATATGCATGTAGCAGGCCCAAGGGTTTCTGAGTCAAAGAAGAGAAATTTGTGTGCAATTTAAAGAAGAACCTGTATGGCTTGAAACAAGCACCGAGATAGTGGTACAAGAAGTTTGAACCTATTATAGTGGAGCAAGGCTCCAAGAAGAGTACTTCTAACTATTGTGTATTTGTACAAAAGTTCTCTAATAATGATTTTATTATTTTGCTACTTTATGTTGATTACAGGCTTATTGTTAACTAGGTTGCTTCCAGGATTGATAAGTTGAAGCAAGAATTGTGTAAGTCCTTTTTCTATGAAGAACTTCGGGCTGACAAAATAGATTCTTGACATGGAGGTTAGTTGTGATACAAAGGCAAAAAGATTATGGGTATCACAGGAGAAGTATATTGAAAAAGTGCCGTAAAGATTTCATATGGACAAGGCTAAAGTGGGAACTACTCCCCTTGTTACACACTTTAGATTGAGTATTAAATATTATCTTTCTACTGACGAAGAAAAAGAATATATGCAGACAATTCCTTCTGCATCCGCCATGGGTAGTTTAATATATGCTATGGTATGCATTAGGCCAGATATTGCTCATGTTGTTAGTACAGTCAGTCACTTTCTTTCAAATCCTAGGAGAGAGAATTGGAATGCAGTAAAGTGGATCGTGAGATACCTCCAAGGCACTTCTAGTTTGAGACTTTGCTCTAGGAGTGAGAAGCCTATTCTTGTTGGATGTACAGATTTAGATATGGCTGAAGATATTGATTCCAAGAAGTCTACTTTGAGTTATTTAATCACTTTCACAGGGAGAGCAGTAGCTTGGCAATCTCGATTGCAAAAGTGTAGTGCATTGTCTACTATGAAAGTGGAGTTTATTGCACTGACGGAAGCTTGTAAGGAGTTGTTTTGGATGAAGAGATTTGTGTAGGAACTTGGCTTTATCCAAGAAATGTATGTATTGCTTTGTGATAGCCAAAGTGCTATACACCTTGGCAAGAATCAACATTTCATGGTAAGTCCAAATATATTGATGTGAGATATCATTGGATAAGAAATATATTGGATTCTAAGTCAATAGAGCTTGAGAAAGCTCAAACCAATGATAATGGTTCGGATATGTGGATGAAGTCGGTACCAAGGGAGAAGCTTATTGTTTATTGTTTTATTGTTGGAATGGCAACCACCTTCACATAGTAGGGAGTGGAAGATTTGTTGGGTTTTTCTTCTATGTGAAGGATGGTCAAAAGTTATATTGGGTATCTTACATTGTAGCTCAATAATTCGGGTTTTAACTAAAGCTCATTGATCCACTTGGCCCATTGTTATGTGTCTCCCAAGTAGGGATTTGATCAAATTAAGAGAGATAGAGCTTTCACAAGAGAGAAAAGTGAGAAAACCCAAACATAGTGAGGTATGCCTTGCAGTTTTTTTGCTCGACTAGTAACCAACAACTCATCGATCGGAGGTTTATCTGTGATCCGATTGACCTGAAATTAAGTGAGCAAGTAGAAGGCTCGTTGAACTTCATTTTGAATGGTCAGATCTTAGATTGGTTCTTTGTAGCTTTAGGATCTGGGCTTCTAATAGCAGCTAAGTTTCTGGATGATATTTTTAGTTTCTCTTTTTTTTTTGTGAGATTGACTCCATTATTGTTAGAATTGGGGTTGTGTGCCAATTGTGTGACCTTGTAGAAGGTTTTTATAACCACATTTTGATTATAGTGGAGCTTTGGAAATAGAATTATAGTTCTGTGGATTTTACTCTCCAATTTGGATGGGTTTTCCACGTAAAAATTTGGTGTTAGTTTGTGATTGTTGTTTGTTGATTTTTGTTATTTTTGCTTGCTTCATATTTTTATCCATTCATTCCTAGTTCATATTTGATCTTCGGCTTGGAATCCTCTCTTTGGTTCCCAACAATTCTTAGGAGATGTGTATAGTGATGAGAGGAGTGATGGAACATACTTTTAGTTGGACAATTGGTGTGGTGACTGAACTTTGGCTTCCCTTTTAATAAATGGATTTGGGATATTTCTTTTGTCATGCACTTACATGGTATTTTGGTTTTTAGATTCTTGGAGCTTTTAGATATTATGATCAATAGCATTAATTTTATTAGAGAAATGATATTAGAAGCTGGAAGCGGGAGACTAAAGACATTTTTACTACAAAACCTTTTTATTGATTTCAAATATAATTGATGGAGGAAGGAGAGGTGTGTTAGAGTCCCTAACGGTTTATCAATTAGCTCAAAACTTCAAATTTGGGCTGAGGGTGGAGGATTATATGTTTATATTCTAACATGTCCCCGCAAAAAGAGTACCCTTTTTATTGGCTAAAACGTAGACTCATGTAGTGGTATCAATTTTTAGAAAATCCACTTTTAAATTCGTGACTGTGAGATTTGAACCCGGATTGCTCTGATACCATCTTAAAGTCTCTAACTATTACACCAAAATGAAGTTTTGGTGAGAGTTTAGGGTTATAATTTTGCAATGTTGTCTTCATCATTACATGATATTGGCTTAAGATCGTGTAAACTAACTCAGTGTGAAGCAGAATTAGGTATTGAGATCAAGATTTTTTGAATCTTCCTTGCTGCACTTTGGCGATGATCGCATTCGTCCAAAAATCTCTCGTACACCTCTTGGTCAACTTTGATGAATACGCTTAGTCGTGGGTGTAATCTCAATATATTATAATACAATGCTCCCTTTTAATGAGAATCTCAATCCCACCAAGTGTGCCATCTGTTTTTTGCGCAAATTAGGGAATGAAGTCATCATTGGTGGAGGCCTTTGTGACTTGGGCTTCGAATGAGTAGAGAAGGGACTCGGTCAACGTACTCCTCATTTTTGTTTAGGTGAATTTTTGACCTTGTGCTGATGGAGATAAGTTGAGGATCTCCATTGACTGTATGACAAGGTGGAAGGTGTTACATCGCCCTTTTGTGAAGCTCACGCCTTGGAGGAAGAGTAGATCTCGGTTGATGAAGACCAAAGGTGGTTGTTTTTCTCACATGGGTTTATTTGCATACCCTCTTGTGAAAAGAAGATAACTCTAACAAAGGGAGAAATCACTCTCAGTGTTCTATATAACTCAATGAGAGGATAAAACTCCTTAGGGATTAGTAGTGACTCTTGGGTGATTCGAAATCTTAGAGAGAAAACCTCAACAAAGTGGTGATTGGACAATGACAAAACCCCAAAGAAGAGAAGATATGTGACTCCAAGGACCAAGGAGAACCCAAGGTAGCCCAAGAAACTTTCTAAAGGATGAGCAACCCTTCTGTGGAGGTGGAGACCTCAAGCCTCAGGTAAGGAGACCAGGATAGAAGTTTGGAGAATAGCTAGCCCTCTAGTTGTGGGCTAAGAGTCTATTTATAGTGAAACCCTCGTTTATGTGAGTTTAGGTGGTTTACACAAGCTATTCTTGTAGCTTTTCAGTGTACGGAAGCCAAACAGACACTAACGTGGCGTCCATTTCAACAACTCTTGTAGATTTTATCATTTATGTGGTGTTAATAGTGCCGAGTAAATGCTATCATTTGCCACTTTTATAGCCATGCTTAGACTTTGTCAAGCCCTGCGACCTAATCGAAGCACAACGAGGCCGGCATATACCACTCCGACAATGACTTCATTGTAATAATGCGTTAAGCCCATAATTCTTGCTACTCATGTTCATTTACTTATCAAAATAGGTCAATTCGGAAAAGATAATTTTTCAAGAAAGGGAACAAATATTAAAACTAATAATATAGCAACAATAAACTCATACCTGACCATTCATGTTCTCAACCAACCCTTGCTCACAATCTGATTCACATCAACTACCTAGAAAGGGAACCAAAAGTAATCCGTCAAAGCAGATCTAGCAAGTATCGTCAAAGGAATAGGAATACAAATAAATAGAATTGTGAATAATATTCACAATCAAAATAAAACAAATAAAAGATAAACTCAAAGAGATGATGATCATCAAAAATAGTGCTCAAATAAAATGGTAGAGCGGTACAAAAGTAATACATAATAAAAGACAGTAATATAAATAGGAACGTATGCTATATAATCGGCAGTAGACTAATACGGAAAAACTCCCATCAATAAAATAAGGTCTCACTATCGAACATGTCTACTCAAATCCTAATAACTTTTTCAATGCTCATGCAAAAAGGTAAAACAAATCATAACTAAAGATGATGTAAGCATAAACATTAATATATCAACTAATGCAGAGGATATCATCCACTCTACTTCAACATCATCATCATATCACATCATCATATTAATCATGAAGTAAAATGCAAACTCAAACCACAACTACATTAAATAAATATCATTTTGAATTGATCTTAAATTATATTCTTATTAGGATATGCAATGAATGTGCATGGTCGTTTAAGGTGATTACGTATATACATACTCATAACTCATAAATAGACACTCATCTCAGAGTCCTCTGGCCAACCACTCACCTTGAAATGTGACTCATCTCATTACTTATCACCCATTCCCATGTATGTTTAAATTATTTTCTTTGTACATATAATGTTATGCACTAAATCTTAATCCTCTGAAACACTGATCACACAACTAATTAAACGTTATATATCATCGTTCACATCACGGTTGGTAGCTAACCACCTGGCGCGTACGTACGTAATCTCTAACCTAAGAGATCAAATACCTCACAATCTAGGAGGAGGTTACTAAACATGTCTATTTGTACAAAGGATTAACAAATAAAAACATATCAATCATTAACGTTCTGCATCATTTATAATGCAATGATAATTATAAAATTATTTAAATTGTCTACAAGTGTTGATGTATGTAATCACACAGCACTAAACCGCTGTAGGATTAGAGTTTAAGAGAGCGGAGCCCGCTTCCTCTCCTAATACTTGGCAGGCGGTCTTGATCCGGCGATACACCTGTGGAAAAAGACAGAGTTGGGATCTCCGAGGGCCACTCCGACAATCAAGTTAGTACTGGTCGTTCACTGAAATCTAGGGTTTTTTATTATGGCAGATAGCTTACCTTGATCACTATCTACTTTTTCTTTTATACGAGGGTCGAAGGGCATATTGGTCACTCCGGCTGACCTGGGTAGTGTGTCAGCCCTAATCCCACGTGTACTGATTGGACGATGTGACAGGGACGTGCGGGAACTGTTGCGCCAAACAGTGCTGATAGGTGTCGGTTGAAGAGCGGCGCGGGAATGCGTACTGTTCCTCTAACATTAATGTGGATAGGACCTGTAGAGCGCTTGGCCTTAATGGTCTGAGGTACCTTAAATACTGTGTGAGTGGGGAGGATCAATGCACTGATTCTGCTATTAATGCAACGTTGACTCGTTGTCGGGGACCAGAGTTTGATACAACCGTCATTTAGGAATGGGCATTCAGGCCGACTAGGCAACGGCTCTGGTAGCCGCTTTCCAGCTTAGGCGGCGCAGCCGTCAGCTTCGGCAGCGCCCCGGCCCTCCGCCAGTCATCACTCCGTCATGCATGGGGTTCATCCTCCCCCCTTGCAACACGTGCCTCCGCCGGAGACACCCCATTATACTCAGCCAAGGAGGGACCGCCAGGAGTTTCCATCTCAACCGCTGTAGCAGCAGCCCACTCCTCGTGCAAACCCCGCCCGCCACCTCTAATTTTAGGAGGCGTCGGTGGAGAGCCCCGGAGATCCCAACTCCGTCTTTTTCCACAGGTGTATCGCCCGATCAAGAGCGCCTGCCAAGTATTAGGAGAGGAAGCGGGCTCTGCTCCCTTAAACTCTAATCCGACAGCGGTTTAGTGACTGTGTGATTACATACATCAACAGTTTGGCGCACATTAATAGCAGAATCAGCGCATTGATTCTCCCCACTCACACAGTATTTAAGGTACCTCGGACCATTAAGGCCAAGCGCTCTACAGGTCCTATCCACATTAATGTTAGGGGAACAGTATGCATCCCCGTGCCGCTCTTCAACTGACACCTGTCAGCACTGTTCGGCACAACAGTTCCTGCACGTCCCTGTAACATCGTCCAATCAGTACACGTGGGATTAGGGATGACACACTACCCAGGTCAGCCGGAGTGACCAATATGCCCTTCGACCCTCGTATAAAAGAAAAAGTCAACAATGCTCAAGGTAAGCTATCTGCCATAATAAAAGCCCCTAGATTTCAGTGAACGACCAGTACTAACTTGATTGTCGGAGTGGCCCCCAGAGATCCCAACTCCGTCTTTTTCCACAGGTGTATCGTCGGATCAAGAGCGCCTGCCAAGTATTAGGAGAGGAAGCGGGCTCCGCTCCCTTAAACTCTAATCCGATAGCGGTTTAGTGACTGTGTGATTACATACATCAACAGTTTGGCGCCCACCATGGGACCTCCTTCTTTCTTCTAGCTGCTATGTCAGGCGCCGATGATCTTACGAGGTTGGGACACCTACCGGTGGGCTACGTCACTCAAGCCCAACTCCAGGAATCCACCGAAAAGATCACCCAGACAGTACAAGCTTAGCTCAAGGCCTTCGCCGACGAGCTCTTCAGCCGTTTTCTAGCTCAGGCGGCATAGCCGTCAGCTTCGGCAGAGCCCCGGCCCTCCGCCAGTCATCACTCCGTCATGCATGGGGTTTATCCTCCCCCTTGCAACACGTGCCTCTGCCGGAGACACCCCATTATACTCAGCCAAGGAGGGACCGCCAGGAGTTTCCATCTCAACCGCTGCAGCTGTAGCTCACTCCTCACGCAAACCCCCGCCCGCCGCCTCCAATTTCAAGAGGCGTCGGCGGAGAGCCCCGAAGATCCCAACTCCGTCTTTTTCCACAGGTGTATCGCTGGGTCAAGAGCGCCTGCCAAGTATTAGGAGAGGAAGCGGACTCCGCTCCCTTAAACTCTAATCCGACAGCGGTTTAGTGACTGTGTGATTACATACATCAACAACAAGTATATTCCTTAATTTGTATCAATATGCTAATTTATTTGAGTGACAAAACACTCCATATATTGTGTAGGTATCTCAAAGGACTACTCTTACATCACCAATTAATTAAATACTCCTTTTACTCATAATAATATTATAACTTCAAATCAATATTTTATTGTCGAGTCTCTTCCATCACAAATGGACTCTATCAAGTTATAGAATATATAACAACTCAAGTTCAGTTCCTAATTAAATACTCGGTTGAGCAAAAAGAGAATTAACACAAAAAGTGTACACTCAAAAGAATTATGGAGAATAGGGGAACTCTACTTTGATAATCCATCCTCATTTGATTAGTGTAGTTCAAATAGATATATCAAATTATATTAATATGGTATGCTCAATTACAAATTTAACTATCCTCAAATATTTTAAATAGAGGTATTTACATATCACTATAATAAAACAAACTCAATAATAAAAACCTTGAATAATTAACAACTCCTAAGAATTCACCACAATTCGAGTCCGATTTGTTTGTGATTGATAGCAGCTTCCAATTTGCACGTGGACATGCACATGGCTTGGCCAATTAATTGGCTGAAGTATGGATAATTGGAACTGAAGGCAAAGTTGAGAATAGAGTCAGGTTTAAGTTTGATGCGCGAAAGACAAGCGGCTAAAACAATATGTGCTGTGCACATTGATAAGCTTAGGTTTAGATAGGGGCTACTCACATGAAACTATGAGTTTTCAGTTAAAATAATAGCTTTTGAAAAAAAAAGAAAACATAATTCCTAAAAATACTTTGGACCTCAAAAAATTACGTAAAATTATACTAATCCGCTATAGTTAGTGCTAATGGCTCGAGCTCAAGCTGAACTAGCACGAAACTCATTTCGAGTTTAACCGCTTCCAGCTTTGACTACTAAAACCATTTACAAAAAAACTATAAAATATTATCTAATTAATAACTCATATTTTTTTAGTTATTTATGATAAATTTTCAATTAATAGAAATTAATTTATTTAATTTCTAACAAAATTTCTTGAAGATACCAAAATATTCAACGGTAGCTCATAGGCATTACACTTTGACGCCTCTAATCTGCTGCAAATTTGTCTGCCGGTACAACAATCCGTTCGATGAAAAGTTTACACACAGTTAACTTTACATGAGCTTAGCATCATGTAAGTTTACACATAGTTAACTTTACATGAGATTAGCATCACGTAAACCCTATTGCATGACCTTAGCATTGTGTAAACATGTCTTAGTCCATTTTCGAGGGAGCATTGATCTAATTCTCGCTCTACTTACGTCTAGGGCTTCATGACTATGCGTCCTTAACTTCTTTTGGGTCCATTTCATCATGTTGAACCATTCGGTCACTTTGAAATGACCGTTATATCCGGGCGGGCCTCCTTGTGGTGTCATAGGGTGCTTGGTGGACAGTTTGATATTTTTACTCATCTAAAAATATGACCAGCTGACTATGAACATTTTAGAATTTTCCTTCATCTGTAGACTATAGTAGACTTTTGATGGAGCTGACTAGAACTCAACCACTCTTTCAATACTTTCATACTTCCTATTGAACTCCAAACTCCCTTGAACCATTGCTCTAGCACCACTTGTCGGAAGAAATCGGATCCTTATAGGAGTTAGCATGTTAATTTTAAGCAAGTTGAGAACCAATTAACTCAAAAACTTAAAATCTTAAATATCATCCCACTTTATGTTAATTCCATTTAACATAACTAACTTAAAACTATACATTCACATATACCCTTATAGGAGTTAGCATGTTAATTGGATGAACGATGCACTTTTTCCAAAAAATAGTTTGTAAGAATTATGTAGTTAAATCACATGACGACGCCCCAACAGTTAGGGTCAAGAAGTTATACTCAAGGCAATGAAGGACCTAAGAAAGGTTTGATTAGCAACAAACTATGATGTACTGTACGTCTGAAATTGATATTTTTCACAAGACAACACCTTTTGTCGAGCAAGGAGCGTCTAAAGATCTAATCTTTCTGTCTCCTCTCTATTTGTTTCAACGGGTTACGTCATTGAATGATTAATAGTTAAATGTTTCGACTTTTGGTTCTTCTGATGAGGTTTTGACGTAGTGAACGAAGATACCTTACCAAAGAAAACAAAAGAGCCAATAAAGAGAGCTTTGTAACTCCATATTTCAAGGCGGTGTGAGCTGCTAAATAGCATATCCAGGGTCCTTAAAGAGCTACAAATTTCTGACAAAAAACTAATGAAACTCATAATTTCTATATTCTCATATTTGGATATTCTTTTGATTTCCAGATTAATTGATATATTATTTTATTTCCATGGTCATTCAAATCTTATAAGGTTATATTCTCAGCTCCTATCTTTGTTTGTTGTCTTAAAATCTGTTTTTGGTTATTTATAAAATCTTTTCATTCAATAATCTTCTTGTTCATATTCAAAAAAAAATTAATTAAGATTATAGCAAATCATGAAAACACTTATTATTATTGAGTAATAAGCGTTTTTTTTAATTCAGATAATAACAAATCATGAAAACACTTCTTGCTCATATTCAAAAAAAGTTTTAATTCACATAATAGCAAATCATGGAAACACGTATTACTATTGAGTGTTTCTTCAAGAAAATGAATGACAATCATTTAGCCAAAAATCTTAATACTTCAACTCGCATAGAACATTTTCTCAAATATCAGAGAAAACAATCCGGTAAAATTAATAAGAGGACACATGTGTAGCTTGCCCCCTTACCCTAAGATCAAATTTCTGGCTCCATACTAGTTCCCAACATCATATATTGCTAGCTAGTATTCGATTTGATAGAATTTGAGTCATAATTCATCCTTGGGAATATCGATAGTTATTCAACATATATTATACATATTCATAAAAACATAATAAACATTAACACTATAATACTATTGTCCACTCAATATACTCCATTATCCACATACTTTTTCATACTTTTCAAACTCACGTTATGCGCCTAGCTAATTCTAACTAGGCTTCAAATTATCTTTGACCAGGTGGCAAAGTTTTGAAAATATAGTTGACCACGAAACTTCATCACAATTTACCAATTTGTATGTATAGTTGACGTAGCTGATATGGTAAACGTCGGACAATCTCAACTGTCTCGTGATCGCGCTTTTTTGCTGTTGACAAGTAATCAATGTCAACAATAAAAACTGTCAGATTTCAAGAAAAGTTGGAAGTGCACTTGTTTTATATTGATACTCATTTACGGCAAGGAAAAAAGATAAGACATTAACATTATTATTGTATTAAATTATGAATGATTACCGAAGATACACCACTATTTGCTGGAGTAATTTTGCACACTTTTACCATATTCAGTTTTCTATCTTTGATATACTTCAATAATTAATAATCAGTTAAATAAATTTTCTAATACTTCTCATGTAAATTGCAGTGAAATATGTAAGTACTGAATTTTGTTAGGTTTGTGATCAAAAGACCGTGAAGAATTTTTGAATGAGAAAATGAATGGATCTTTGTATCACAATTGTGAAACTATCTTAGTTTTGTGACCTATCACTAGAAGTGCAAAATTATGTTTTAATTAGGTAAAGTTGTTGCAATTTTATCTCAAGCTAATAGTATTTCATTTAATTTCTATATTTGTTGATAGCATCTGGCTACTGTAGTGTAATGAATCTGTACTTATACCAAATATTTTGTCAACTTTAAATGACAGTTAATGTATGGATGATGTGCTAAAAAGTGTCCACTACAAATTTAGACTTACATAAAATAGTAACTATAAACAAAATTAGTAAACAATGATATTATGGTAATAGGTGGGTGAGGGGTGACACATTTAACAAATCTTAAATACGTCATAAATAAGCAAATGAGCACAAATGTATCCACCCATTTATGACCCACGCATTTTCACCCATTTGACATTCCCCATGTCTTAGATTCTTTTCATTATGTAAAATAAAATGTGACTAATGTAGGATTCAAACCTGTAAATTATATGTTTAATCTGAAAGGAGTTAACAAAGCTAATATCGTTTTGTGAATATCTGGCAAAGTACTAATAATAAAGGTCAATGTAGCTAAGAAGTATTCATTTCTCTCTAACTTTTGTTTATAGAAAAAGACCAAATGTATTAGCTTAATAAAGAAGAGCGTACATCCATAGAAATTATAGGGACAAGAAATGATGGAGGATTCTCCACCCAGTGAAATATCCTTGTGATTTGAGCAGCCTTCTTGGCAAGCAAGTGGGCTACCTCATTAGCCTTCCTATCAACAAGACATGGAGTCATATGTGGATTATTTTGTAAGAGTTACTAAATATCCTCCACAATAGTGTCATGCAATGTAAGATAAGGAGATAAGGAATATATTATTTTAAACACTATGCTTGAATCTGTTTCCACCTCCAGATATTGCAATCTAGCGTCTATTTGCAAGCCGAATACCTTTAAGAATTGTGACCGTTTTTGCTATGCAGACTGAACCCCAGAAGCCCCCATTTCCCGTCATTGCTGCAATATATTCTCCACTATGATTTCGAATGATGCATCCACAACTCGACTCCGCGCCGTCAATTTTGAAGCCCACATCGCAACTCAACTTCATTTCTCGCGAACTTTACTGTAAATTGCTATCTAGGCTCGTTCCAATCACGGCTCTTATACTGTAGCATATCTAAATTATACACTGGGCTTGTTCTTGGTTGATGGGCCTACACTAAAGTTTAACAAATTAAAAAAATCGCTATAATGGGCTTTAAGAAAAGTTTTTTTTTTTATTTTGATATTAACTCACTCTTTCATGTTGCATCGTATTTGATTCCAAAATTTTTTATCTAAGAAACTGATTCGAAGGATTCGACCATTCACTGCCATTGTGATTCTAAAATATTTGACCTATTCCTTGTCCCCTTGACGAATTTTAGGGGTCACTGTTATTAATTTGTACCTCTTTGATAAGAGGTCAAATTATTGAAGGCAACCTTTGGACGTGGTAACTCTTGATATTCTACCTTAGTTTTCTATAGAAGCCTACGGTAGGAACGGTCTCTTTCATAACTTCAAAGCTTCATTCCCAATTAGGTGTGTTTATTTTGTAAGTCTTGATAAAATTTTTATTTGTTGTAATTTCCTTGTTTATTTTAAATTTTCATATATGATTCTGTTCAATTGTTGACTAAATTTATATGAGCATTCCCTTTTTATAGCTGAAGGCTATTCATTTCTCTCTTAACTTTAGCGGATGTTAGTTAAAAGAAAGTGGCTTGAAAGCTCGGAAGTCATTTGTTTTTACAAGTGCGAAAGTGGATCCACGTCAGCATGAAAGTAAAAAATGTAATATTTGTTTGTAAAAATAAATTAATTTTGAAGCTGAAAATAATATAGCAATAATTTATTTATTTATTTAAATTCATGTTATACTCTAAACTCTAATGATTTTTCTGGTAACTACTAAAGAATGAACTGAAATCCTCAAGTATATATATCATCCATTACTCATACTAATTTTTACAGATTCTTTGTGTTTTGTATTTATTTAATTTATATCTTCTTGAAAACATAATAGATATCATATTTATATAGATTCGTTGCATTCATATTACAATTGTAATACAATCATGCTTAAATGTGTAGTCGTGTTTATAAATTGTCTAATCCATACCACGTACATGACATAACAACATATACAGCTATTAAATACTTTAAAAAATATAATTAGCAAGTAAGCAGTAAAATACAACTGTGAGTATACATATTTGAAGTCCTTAGTTGCTCAAAGAACTTTATGTTGGAAAAGGGATGCAAGCCTAGATGGGGGTGAATAGGATTGCTATAAATTTTTCGGATAGACACAAAATATGCAGCGAAAAATAAAAAATGAAAAACTAAGAGCAACCAACACAAGAACACACGAGATTTTTATAGTGGTTCGGATCAAAATCCTATGGCCACTCTTCCTTCTCGCGAAGGGTCTTCTTCACTGTGACTGGAGTTATCCCTGAATCTCAACCCGGTATAGTAAGTTTTATAAATAGGACTCTAGAATTTACCCGAAACCAGTCAAGGTACCAAGTTCCTCACAATAACCAAAGGAAACCAAGCCCTAGCCAACCCTCAATTACCAGGGCTTGAGCACGCCAACCCTCAATTACCCCGGCTTGAATATGCCGTCAAACTCTCAAGTTTGAAATACAAAACCAACCCTAAAATAGTTAAAGCATAATTAAAAAGGCCTTACAGCCCTTTTAAAATAAATCCTTCTTCAAATAGAACACCTAGAGGAGTTAGCATGTTAATTTTAAGCAAGTTGAGAATCAATTAACTCGAAAACTTAAACTCTTAGATATCATCCAGCTTTATGTTAATTCCATTTAACATAACTAACTTAAAACTATATATTCACGCATGAGTTCCCAACAAAGACGAAGCTACATTTACCTTTTTTTCTTTTGATGTTGGGGTGTGGGGGTGTTTTTTTTTTTTTTTTTTTTTTTGGGGGGGGGGGGGGGGGGGTTCTTTTACATTTCACTTTTGCCGACATTTTCAATAAAACAAACACTTCAAGTGTCAAATGCGAGTCACTTTCACACTTTCAATTTGTCTAAGTTACCATATTTGTATTTTAATTAGACCCTTTTTACAAATGGGATATTTTAAATATGTAACTCTACATTAAGGCATCTTAGATGAGTTAAAGGTGCAACAAGATTTAAATTTTCATTGTCGGCTAATTTTCCGGTGATGAACTGTTATTTTTGCTAGAAATTTTTTTCTGCCCCCTGGCCTCTCAAAATTATTGAATCTACACCTAATTTTTCATAAGGAGACAAAAGAGAGGGCATTTATGTGAAATTGACTCTCTAAAAAGAGAATATTGAGGTGGAGCCTTTAAAGAGGAGAATCTGCGAGGGTAACGAGAGGGATTTAGGGAGGAGAGGGTGAAAGTGGTGGAGGCCATTGATGATAATAGGTCACGAGAAAGGAGAGAGAAGATGAGGAGTTGATGAAGGAAAATTGAAGATTTTTAAAAACTCAATTTCACATAAACCCCTATCATTTAGTGTAAATTTAATAACTTTGAGATATCAGGAGGGCAAAATGAATTTTTCCAGCCAAAAATAATATTTTCCCACCAGAAAATTAGTCATATGAAAATTTTGGTCTTATTGCACCTTTAACATTAAAATGCCTTCATGTAAAGAGCTCTAATTAAAATATCAATTTGGTGATTTAGCCCTTTCAATTTTAAAGTTCAAGTAAATAAATACCCCCTTAGTACAGTGAAAGTTAAAATCCAATAATTACAGAATATATTAGATAATGTACTACTAATATCTAGATAATATACACTAGTACTAGTAATATTTACTGCTTTTAGGGCATGTTTGGATTTCAATGGGAGTAACAGAAGTTAAGGAAAAGTAGAGAAGGGAAGTGAAGGGAGTTCCCCGATGGATCTGATATGCAAGCCTAGAGGGGGTGAATAGGTTTGCTATATTTTTTGCTAAAACACAGAATTGTGGATGGTCAAAATATACAAACTCTCTCCTAGACCAATGCTCAGTATAGATAACACGAATTTGATTCTTAAGTCCAACACGAGCCTAAGGAGTAAACACCCCATGGGCTAAACACTTCAGATGGTCCCAAATACAAGCCTATGGTGAAGCTTGCCCTAATAGCAGTGAATCTCGTTCAAGTGAAGCTCACGATTCAAGTTGTAGCAAAGCTCGCTCAAGCCTCATGCGAGCTTCACCTAAATGAGTCCACATAGGACGCACCCACGTTCTGGTGAAGTTCGCTAGAGCGCCCATAGCCATTATAGGAAAATTTTGCCTATAGCCATTATAGGTGAATTTCGCCTATGAGCATTTCAAGAACTATTCTTAAGGAAATGGCTCACCCCTATTATCTCCTAATCTCCTAAGTTAATGGCTACTAATCCATAATTAATGGCGACTCTCTCTCTCTCTCTCTCTCTCTCTCTCTCTCTCTCTCTCTCTCTCTCAGCCTATCAGAGGAGGGAAGATTACTCATTTTTGGCCATCTAGCACTCTTGATCATCTAGAACCCTAAGCTTGATCATCATTAGAGTTTGGATTTTGGCTCTACTTTAGCAAGCCTTCTAAATTAACAAGAAGACTCATCATCAATTATTCGGACCGCCAACATGGTACAAGATCAACGCTCCCTGGGCACACGGAAAAGAACCCAGCCCTAGAAATTTTTTTTGTTTCATTGTAATCTCAAAGCTATATCTTCAGTTCATGATAATTTTTGAGTTCTGAAACAGAATGGTTCCTCCGCTGGGTACTTCATTCTCATCTGACAAGAGGATCATGTCACAGTCTGACACTAAGGCTCTAGGGTCTACTACTGAATCACCGGTCATTGAATTTGACCAAACGAAGTTTGAGAAATTCATTTCCTCCCACAAACATCCACAACCACTGCTAGGAATTATCTTAGCATGAAGATAGGGTTAGACATGACCCTTGCCTATAGCAATGTGACCTTCATCAATAATGGTCTTGGCTTCGCTAGGAGCTAGGCGAACTTTGCCCAGAGCGAGAAAACAGTGACCCTCACTCCAAGTGAAGATATAGTTGTTTATACGTCTCTTAATTTGGATTCCAGTCCACAACCCCTCTATGGGCTCCTTCAAAGCATCTCGTGATGCTTAATATGCTTCTTTAACGGAAGCAAGGAATGGGGGTTATCCTCCATCCAAAATCCCACAAGAAGAAACTACCACCTATAGTGATTCTTCATCTAGGTCACAAGCCCCGAGTTGAGATAAGGACTTAATGGACCATGCTAGTCGTAGGTCAAACAATGTCATCATAGGCGATGTTTACTTGTCGAAGTCCAAGAAAGCGAAGTTGCTCTCAAGAAGATCAACCACTATCTTAACCAAACTGAGACCCCCCCTAATCTAAGTGAGTTCCTTTCTCTAAAAAGGGCATGTCAATGTCAGCATTGCGTGACCCTATAAGAAATTATTCTAGTGGTTCAAATGAATTGCCAATGCAAGTCCTTGGTATTTAACGTCTCGGCTTAGTTCTATAGCCTTTAGGGGCTACGAATAAAGGGCGACGACATTCTCAAAGGAACAAAATAATCCCAAGAGTTCACAGTCAACATGACCACTATAACTGGGGAAGAAGATGATGAAGAGGAGGATAGTCTTTCTAATCCAAGATATTCCCCTCATATTAGAAGCATACTCCCAGAGACCAATGACTTACATTGCCACCCAAGGTTGAGGCAAGGGGCAATAATCCCCTTTGATTATTCTCTTCTGAGGTTGCACACCCTGCGATTCTCCTTACAAGTAGACCAACCTTCCTCTAGCGATACTAATTCTATCATAACATCGGGTGCAACCCCTAGCTCAACTCAAGAACTAGAATGGGTTGCAGATATAATGGATAGAGAGGTTCACGATGATCTTGTTTGATAGATCAAGGCTCAGAGAAAAGCATCCGACGAGTGCTTTGAGTGACTCAAAGTGATGCTCCAACAACTCATGATCGCTTCTTTGTAGTCTCATCCAAGCTCCTCAAAAGGAAAGTGGCCAGTGGTTGAGGCCCCCTGAAAGGGAGCGGTCACATCAAGAATACGTCCACTCCGCACACTCAAAGTTTGGGATGTCAGCCCCACCAAAGGTGAAGCATGAATCTAAGCTCCTTGAAGATCTTCACAACCAACTCAACACTCTTAACACAATGGACAAAGCTAAAGAAGGTTGGGATCACCCAGCCTTATGCTATTGAATGGGACTCGGTCCCTTATCCAATGAAATTCAAGCCACCAACACTGCACATATTTGGTGACAAAGGTTCTCCCAATCAACACATATACTACTTTCACCAGTAAATAGGGAATGTAGTAGGAAATGAAGCCATCAAGGTGAGGCTCTTCATTGGCATCCTTAAGGGGGATGTCTTTGAGTGGTTCTGGAACTTGCCCAAAGGATCAATCAAGTCCTGGACCAATTTGCAGTCTTAATTCCATGAGGAGTAGTCTAACATAACCATGGCTAAGCTCCTCTTCGAGAAGTAAAGAGGCGATAAATTCAGTTAAAGATTATATCGAACGGTGTTGAAAGAAGTAATCAGAGAGAGGCAATTAGTTCCCTCTCTTAGGTGTTATTTATACTATCACAAACACAAAGAGCCTTGTCCCTAACCAATGTGGGACTAAACAACATAAAGGAACAACTCTCAACAAACAGTTTCGCAAGTTGAGTTTGCGATCTTGTGGCATGTCATTATCGATGCTATTCCAAACTTGTCAGCACAATTTCTTCAGCTGCATAGAGACCCACATGGGCATTGTTAAAGCGAACTCATGGAAGGATTTGAGGAGAATGTGGAGATTGCTAAAAAATTTGCTGAACGCTTCATCAAATTTGATCCTCATTCTAACTGCAAAGGGGAGAAGGACAAGCAAGGACAATCATCCTAATCAAAGGCAAAGGAGACATTTGTTGTCAAGGTTGAAAAACCTGACAAACAGAAGAAAAAGCCTCAAAAGAGTATCTAATGAAACTACTCTTTCAAAGATGAGCATACTATTGCTATCTTCTACATGCTCAATAATTGCAACCAATTGAAGCTTCCCAAAGCTTGACGCCCCAAAGAAGTTACGAGAACAGATGATCCCAATTATTGTCTCTACCACAAAATATTGGGACACCCGATGAAGAAATATTATATCCTCAAATATAAAATGTAGACATTCGTCGACTCTATGATCCTTAAGCTTCAGCCAGAGCAAAAGAAGGTTATAGCTAACGCGGTGACCCTTCAATTCATATCCATGCTGATGACTCAAGTACGAAATGGGTTCATTCACTCCTATCCCTATTGCAAGGATGGAACTGGTCAATCACGATCAGGAGGGCCATTAGTGTCAAGGCTTCATCCCTCTCATGACAAACAAACAAGAGATAATGTGGGTCCATCTTGACCTTCTTGAAGATGAGCATTGGACTTCTCCTAAACCAATGCCTCACGTGAAACTAAGAGCAAGATAAAGACTTATAATACCATCTCCGCGATTGTACGTGAAGAATCTTTGCAAGTTTCTTTGATGATAGATTTGGAGGAGGAGAAAATAGTCATGGCTGCATACCCAGACCAGGCCGCACAAGTAGACACCAGATCAGAATAGGTTTACTTGAAGAATTATGATCAACCAAGACGTTCTAAGCAGCCCAAACCTGCTAACCAAATGGAGACACAGTTCGACAAGGCATTGCAGCCACAATCCGCTGGACTCAATGTCCCATTCCAGTATGATACATTAGCTTAGCTAGCCAACATTCTAGCTTGCATCACCTTGCATGAACTTTTGCGTTTGTCTAAGGATATGAGAGAAGCTTTGAGAAAAGCATTAATGGACAATGAGGTGTTCCTCGCTCATGTGCCTGAGCCTCCACACATTGATAATCAAAAGAAATGCTATCAATGTTGCCAGGGGGTGCCTTGCATCACGTTCACACCTGAAGGCATGCTCATCAATTATTCAAATTATAACCAACCACTTTACTATACAGGGTATGTCAGTTTGACTAAGGTTGAGTGGATACACATCAATCCTGGATCTGCCTTAAGCATCATCCCTCAAAGACTCCTTAACTTCTTGGGCATTTCGCTCTACAAGCTCTAAAAAACAACAACTACTATCTTTGGATTCAACTCCAGCAGTAGTAGGTCGTTAGGAAATATTCATCTTAAATGTCAAATCTACAATTTAAAGATGTAGGTGACATGCTACACCATTGACGTGGAAACACCCTTTAACTTCTAGGATGACCATGGATCCATTCTAATGTGATCGTTCCATCGACTCAGTGTTTCAAGTATGTTGATGAGTAGTGGGGTCCTCAAAAGGATCTATGCTGAGAAGAACCCTTTTAAAGGAGTGGAGAAATACTTCATTGACTCCCTCCTTCATGACAAAAAATATATGATTGAGGTATCCATTCTCGAAAACCTAGACAGTATCAATGAGGCAAATAGTGAAACCAATCTAAATGAGGACCCTATATTGGAGATAAAGCCTACTGTAATTACTTTGGAGGAACAGTGTATAGACCAATCTGCCCAAAATCAAGATGACTGGGTTTCCAATGATAACATAGAATTTACACACTATTATTCTTCTTGCTCTGAGTATAAAAATTCAGAAGGTGATGCCTTATGCTCTAGGCTAGCTTTAGAACTGACTTTGTTTATGCCAATAAATGAGTCTTATTTGACTCATCAAAAGTTAAGTGGCTCAGAAGATGCCACCTTCACGGTTCCAAACAAAAGAAGCACTCAAGAGGCTATCATTTTTAGGAAAGTCAAACCACAATAGCATTTACTAGTCTTAAATGATGAAGTCGAAGAACCGCTTGAATTTTCTCGTTACAACCAGTAATACCGTCATATAATGGCAAATTTGGGCTACAATTTCACCCTAAAATAAGGGTTGAATTTTAACCAAGGACCACAGGTTTCGTTAATCCCCTTTGTACCAAAAGAGGAAAGCATCAATTACTTCAATTGAACCAGACATGGACTCGGATATATCTCTTAAGAATCCGACATACAATAAAAGCTTGAGAATCTTCAGATACATCTAATTGGGAGTCCAACGTTAGCATCGGTACCATGTTCGAAGAGTTCATGGTTAATATAGCTTCTGATAGGGGCATAATAAACATGCACTAAAGTTTCAAGAGGACAGTTATTAAGTTATAGTATAGTTACAATACTGATCCCACAATGAAGGCATGTAGGAAAATTTCTAAATTAGATCCTAGAAATGTGTGTAGACAAAGAGGAGTGAAAGTGTAGAGATATAGAGAGTGTGTGATTATTTACAAAGAAATCTAGAACAAGAGAAAAGAAAGAGAGTAAACAAATAAAAGAAGACAAAGAATAAACAAGGAGGAGAAATAAAGAAACTAGAAAAGAACAAAATCAAGGAGAGAAAAAATAATCAAAATGTGAAAATCAAAATAAGTAAATGATGGAGGAAATCAAGTAGAGAATATAGGTTTATAGGAATATAGAATTGAATTTACTAGTTAATTTTATTTAGGATTTATGAACTACTATCTTTTTATCACATTTTACTTTAGATTTACCAAGCATAGACTATCAAACCACACAAGAAAAGCATAACCTATCAAATTGTTATCCAAGTAAAATTGTCATTCATAAAAAGAACAAGCAACTAGATAGTAATTCTAAAATTCATAAGCATAACATATCAAACCACTCAAGATAAGTATAGATTATCAAATTTTTCTTTTACCAATTACTTCTCTCGTTAATTATCCTAAACATAATCATTTTAAACATAAGAGAGTAATCCATAAATTATAAAAGAAATCAAATGTTTTTTCATCCAAGTTTAGAATTCCTACAAAATTTAGTTACGCATTTTATAGAATAAAAATAAGGAAATAAAATCTAGACTAAGAAGCATAAAAGAAAGAGATCTAAATTATAAGAAAAATATAAGCTAACCACAAAAATGAGAACAAGAATAAGAAAATAAAGATCTAAACTATGAGCACAAAGAAAAGTTAACAAATAAAAATAAAAGAGCATAAAAGTAAACCTACATTACGAAAGAATAATGAAAGAAAATAAATTCTATAAAGCAACAAAGTAATAAAAAAGCATGAAAGTAAATCTACACTACAAGCATGAAATAAAACTAATCTACCAACATAAAAATAAAACATAAAATAAAATCCTAAAATATAAATTTTTAAAATAAAAAAATAAAAGAGAAAAATAAAAATTTACCTTGCAAGAAGTTGGCCCCTTGAAAGTAAATATTCATCTTCATCTTTGTGAATAAAGAAGAAAAAAATTTTATTTATTACAAACTTAAAAAGTTTATAAATTGAAAGACCTAATTAAAGGTCATCCTCTCTAAAAAGGAGTTTATAAAATTTTTCCACACTCAAACACCTCACCCTTGACCCTTATTTATAGCCTACAGCAATCAATAAGAACCATTAGATTTAGCTTGAGCTCCAAGAAATAAATATCAGCTATACACTATTTCTATTACAAACCAATTGGTTAGCAAATCGATTAGCTAATCGGTTAGTTGACTGATTGGCCAATCAATTGGTGAACTGATTGGTTCATAATAGAATTGATTCCTTGTTGACTTCTTGATCTGATTTTTTCTTAATTCCTTAGGCTTTTATGGGCCTCCTCTTGGCTTGATCTTGGGCTTTAATAAATGGTAGAAAAAATAAGAGAATTTAATTCTTTTGGGCTCTTATTCATTAATTCTTCATTTCCTTCAAATTAAGATAAAAATGCGTTATTAGTAATATATTTATTCAAATAAAATAAATAATGAAGGTTTAAAAGTGTAATAAAATGTGAGGATCAGTTTATGTTGCCAAGCTAAAGAACTTAATGAACCAGAAGTATTCGATGATGCGGAGAATGATCCATGGGCAAAACACCTTGGGGCTCAATGGGAATTATGCTTCGAACCATGTGAACCGCCCACTGAAGATATGATGATCCAAGTCAATATAGGTGATGAAGTAAACCCCAAACATATCTTCATCGGTGAAAGTCTATCATCTACTGAGAATGAATAACTCATATCTCTCATTTGAGAATACATTGATGTCTTTGCCTCGAGCTACAAAGACATACCCGGACTGAATCTAAATGTGGTCATGCATCACCTTAATATTGACCCCAGTGTTAAGCCGGTCGAGTAACAACAATGATGATTCTATCCTGAGTGGATGGAACAGATCAAAATAAAAATTAGCAAACTCATTGAGTCAAGATTCATCCGTGAAGAATAACATCGATATTGGTTAGCCAACATTGTCACCGTGACAAAGAAAAATGGCAAGATCATCATCTGCATCGATTTCAGAGATCTCAATCTACCTTGTCCAAGAGACGAGTTTTCTTTCCCTGTCATAGATATCATGATCAACAATACCTGTGGGTTTGAGAGGAGGTCAATCATGGATGGTTTTTTTGGGTACAATCAAATCAAGATGCATCCAGATGATGAGAAGCACATAGCCTTTTGAACACCGTTGGGGTATACTATTATATATAATAATGCCCTTCGATCTGAAGAACGTTGGGGCTACCTACTACTGTGCGATCAACAAAATCTTTCATGAGCACCTACGCAAGATAGTGGAGTGCTATATTGACGAACTAGCTAGCAAAAGCTGAAGCAAAGAAGATCACCTCAATGACTTGAGAATGGTGTCCAATATCATGTGAAAGCATTAACTCAAGATGAGCCCAACAAAGTTTTTCTTGGGGTTATCATTAGGCAAATGTTTTAGATTTATTGTTACATTCAAAGGGATACATGTTGATTGAAAAAAAGTCAAAGCCATCTAGGAGATGCCACCTCTAAGAATCTCAAGAACTTAGAGGCCTGCAAGGGTATTCAACCTACATGCGCAGATTCATAGCTAATCTATCCGAAAAATATCAACCATACAAAAAGTTAATTAAAAAAAAAGGTGGTTCATTCATTTGGGATGATGCCTATCAAAAAGCCTTCGACAAGATCAAAGAATATCCCACAAAGCTACCTGTTTTGGCTGCGCTAGTATCAGGAAAGCTATTCTTGATTTACGTCAAAGCCATGGACCATTTTTAGAGCACTTCTTCCTCATAAGAATAATGATGGTAACAAACAAGCCATCTAATATTTGAGCCAGACCATGATCGGCGCAAAGCATCATCACAATCCGGTCGAAAAGGAGTGTCTAGCCTTGATCTTCGCAGTCCAGAAAATACGACATTACTGAATTGGTCAATCTATCAGCATCATTTTGAAGGTAAATTCTTGATGATACTCATGACAAAGCTAGGATCTCTAAACTCTAGGCTTTCGAAATAGGCAATACTATTTTCTCAATACGACATATGGCATGACATTCGTACCTTAGGAGGCAGTTAAAGGATAAGCGATTGCATACTTCTAGCTGATTATCCTATCCCTAAGTCTTCCAAGCTCCACGAAGATATCCCAGATGAGGTGTTTGAATCGAATGTCACTCGGACCACTAAGTGTGGCAACTTTACTTCCACGGTGCATGGCATCGCAGTCACAAGGGAACGATTGTCACAGGTGTGGGGATAGTGCTTATTTATCCCCACGGTCACATCCTTCCTTAGGCATATTCACTAACTGAGCCATGTTCTAACAATGTGGATGAGTACAATGCCCTCATAATCAGCTTACAACTCACCCAAGATATGGATGTGAAGTATCTTGAAGCACATGGTGATTCTAAATAAATTGTCAATTAAATAAAAGGAGAATATGAGGTCCAACACAATGATCTCCTGCCCTATCATGAAGTGGCATTGAAGCTCGCTCATTATTTGAAGCTTTCTGCATTGACCATGTAGCTCGCCTCGAGAACAATTACGCCAATGCCTTGGCATCACTCACAGTTACCTTAGCCTTGTCATCCAAGTCTACCAAGCGTATTACGATAGCCAGCCATCAACTATGTTGTCCTAAACAGATCTTAGAAGCTAACGAGGTCCATACTACACTTGGGGGTGTAAAACCTAATGATTGGTATTACCCAATCATCAACTAAGCCTTGGACAGCATATTGCCTGACAATTCAAAGCAAGCAATCTCCATCCAAAGAAAAGCCTCTCACTTCCTTTACGACTATGTTACACAGACATTATACTGCAGGTTGCTCGATGGCATATTACTTAGATGCTTATCATCGAGTGAAGTTTAAGAGTGGCTCAAAGAAGTCCACAATGGCACATATAGAGCTCATCAACCTGGATCCAAACTCTAGGATGGACTCCGTCATTTAAGCTATTATTGGCCGATGATGATTGCAGACGCAGTGGCTTACACCAAGCAGTGCCGTGTCTATCAATTCCATGCAAATTTCTTACACTAACTCTCAGAAGAATTACATCTGACCATAGCCTCATGGCCATTCGAGACATGGGGAATGGATGTCATTGGGCCAATCAGCCTATCATTTGCTATTGATTCATTTTGGCCATCACCGACTACGTCTCTAAGTGGGCCGAAGCCATCCCACTCAAGAAGTGAAAATTTCTAACATGATTAAGTTCTTGAAACACCATGTCATCTATTAATTCGGTGTCCCTGGAGGATTGTCCACGCCAAGGGCCTGCAATTTATCAGTCGACCATTCTTTAAATTTTGCGATAAGTTTTGAATCCAAGATGTGGATTCTACGGCACACAACCTAGCTACTAATGGTTTAGCTGAAACATTCAATAAGAACATCATCATGCTTCTGAAGAAGTTTGTCTCATCCAACAAACAAGATTAGGATGAGAAACTTGGAGAGAGTCTTTGGGCCTATCGAACAATGGTTCGCACTCTCACAGGCATTACTCCCTTCTCCTTGGTATACGGATGTGAAGCTGTAGTACTAATGGAGATCCAAATTTCATCATTGAGAACTGATCTCACGAAAAAGATAACAATTGAAGAACACCATCAGAGGTGTCTCTAAGAACAAGAGGCGCAACATGAGTTGAGACTAAAAGCTCAACAATAAACCAAGATTTATTAATCTCGAATATCAATAGCCTTCAATAGGATAGTTAAAGAATGATCCTTTAAAGAATGACACCTAACCTTAGCTATTTGTTGACCCATGGTGATGACGCACAAGACTAAAGATAAGTTTCAACCCAAATGGAAATGTCAGTTTATAGAGACAGTTTACTCAAATGCGGCATACTACCTGATTGACCCAAATGGTAACAAGCTTATGACACCAATTAACGGGAAATTTTCTCAAGAAATATTACCCTTAAATTGAGCATTTTCCATCTCCCCACAGAGTTGTTGGTCATGTTTTAGTTTTCACCTCTGACCACGAGAATGATTTCTCAAATCAAAAACTAATACAATTCAATCTTAATAAAAATCCCAGAGAGTCATCAAGTTAACACCACACCTATTCTTAACTCTAAGTATCCTTCACCATCATCATGTTAGCATTACACCTCTAAATGATTCGCATCTCTAAGGACTCGACTGGTTAACACTACACCTCTATTAGTCCCTTTCTTTCAAAATCGATCAGTTAACATTACGCCTCTATCTATTTTTTTTTTTTCATTCCGCTAACATCACACTTCTAAATAGTAACTATTCTATGGACTCCCTTGAATCTAATTGGTTAACGCTACACCTCTGTCAGTTGTTCCATTTGACACATCACACTTTTGTCAAATTATTTAGTATTGTTATGTTAACATGACACCTTTGAACAGTACCCAATTTATAAACCTGGTATGTTAACATTACACCTCTATCAGTATGACTTCGTTCGCCATTTAACACTACACCTCTGTCGATTTTTTTCTTTAGATAGGTGAGTTGAATCTCACAACTCAGTCACTTTTTCCCCTCAAAGTTGCTAGTGATTCTAAATTTTGTACGACATGTTAACAGTATAACTCTATCGTTTGACTCCAAAATCCAAAAGCAAATTCTTTATTGCTGAGAAGAGCTAAGCTATTACAAGTAGTTTTGCCCAAAAGCAGAAGATGAAACAAGAAGATGAGCTAAGAATTATCGGCGATACAAAGACCTAATGCGCTTAACACACTTGGCCACTCCAGCCTCGCTCACATCAAAGGTGCCCTTCAAAGCTTGCTCTCTCAAAGCCTTTTGTTTCTGAGCTGCATCCAACTTAGCTTGCGTCGTGACCATCGTGGCTTCATCAATGATGGTTTGATGGTTTGATATAGCCTAAGCAATTTCAGCACTTTGCCGTCAATGGTAGCAAGACAAGCAGTCAATTCCTTTAGACTCTGATTGACCTCTTCTAGTTTCTTCTTAGTTGTCTCCTCAAGCTAATAGCACTGCACCACAAGACGCTAAAACTCAAGATCTGCAATAGTAGCGACATGGGCCTCACGAAAGTTCTATAACTCCTAGAAGTGAAATTTCACTTGGTCAATCATCCTCTGGTAAGGCTCAGCACATTAACCTCCAGCAGTTAATACCAGAATGTCTAGCTAACTCTACAACAAATGCTTAATGTGGACAAATAAACCCTTACCATTGACCAGAGCCTTCTCGACGCTCTAACTAAATAGCTTCATTAAGCTCTCAATCAAGATCTGAATCTCTAACTCAGCTGAATCATCAGAGTCCTGAGATAGAGGCACTTCCACTATTGCTTGCCCCATCAAGCTTGAATTAGTTGTAACGACCAAAGCTTTGGTTACGACAGGAGGAGTGACTGAAGTCATTAAAAGTTGGTCCCCGCCTGACATGAATAATTGAGCAAGCGAAGCTAGCATGCTCAAAACATAAACAAGAGTGGGAGAAGACTGAATTGGCATGAGTAAGGGCTCAAAGTGCCGCACAACCATTGATGTCATCATAGTCTCAACCGGAGGCTCATCGCTGGTAGCGGCAATTTTAGCGTCAGCTGATTTTTCAAACGCGGCTATAGACCCACTTCCTTTTTCAACTTGGGGGCGCGGGCTCAGGTTTAAGCCCCAGTTCTTTTTCACCAGGAAGCTTAGAGGTTGTCACATCCTCGACAGGCTCAGGCATTGATAAATCTTTAATAGGAATCGAAGGTTCGGTAACAGGAGAAGGTGCGGAAGCCATAGTCGTACCAACTTCCTTTTCGAGTTCAATGTCTAAAAAAGGAAAGGGATGAAGTGTTAGTCATCAAACTGAAATGACTACACCATTCCTATGAATGAAACCATACCAGGGATGTAAGAAGATCCACCTGCGTCGTCTCCATAAATGGATTCATTAGGGTCTATGATGTAATCATCGGTCTCGTAATCAACCCTCTCTTCTTCTTCCTCTGAATCCGTCTAATCAACCTGTACGGATCCCTTATCTGCAAATAAAGAGCATAAGTCATTAGAGCACATATTTATTGAAGCAAAGTAATGGAAAATAAGAAAATTTACCTAAAGCATATGCATATTCGACCACCAGTCATGTGTTGGAGCTTCAAGAGATTTCTTCGTCACCGGAGATTTCTCCTTCGTTGGAAACTCCAAGAGTTGGCTCTTGGGTGGTTTTTGGGGGTGTAGAGGCTGTCGTAGTCTCTTCCCATGGGCATCTTCTTTTGTCGCAACTTGGTGGGTTGTCAGCTCTCACGCTAATGCCAATGGGCCTACACAACGGTGACATCTTGGCGGGCACATCTGAATCATCATCATCATCTCCTTCTCATCCTACTCCATGAGATATTCATGGAGTCTGGGCAGTTGGCTCTTGGATCCTTTCCTGAAAGTTTCTTTATATTTCTGGATGATCCACTTTACCCTACTCTTGTTAACCTTGAACTGAGAGTTGGGGACATTCACATGCTATACCATTTACAAAACCCTAAGGTCATATAACAATTAGGAGTTTTGTATGGCAAGATGAACTTGGCACCGGTGGACCCAGCGGCGAAGTGATATCAAGCATGGGCTCCAACTACTAAACTCCCCAAATGTAGTAACCCAGTATTCAGATTACCAACATAAAGTTGGTCATATCCAAATTGTCATGCAAAATAGCAAGAAAGATAAGGCTCTATGTAGCACTCTGTCCCATTCAATCAGGCGACGACGTGCTCAAGCCTGATATTTACTAACCAGTTAAAGCAACCAGCGGTTAGGTAAGTAAACCCCTCAGCCATAGTGTTATCCTCGAATTCATCACCAAACCTAGTCCCAATGATGTCAGGAAAGCCACAGTAGAGGCGATAGTGATACTTATTCTGCATAATTCGACAGATCCCGGTAGCATACTTGACTGTCCACTTTGAGGACTCATATCATTGCAGCAAGAAGACCCCTTCTTCATGTCTTGTAGTAGAAAACATAAGAGAGGAGCAATGGAGCATATACCATAATATCAAATAGGTATATGGCAACTCTACCCTCGAATTGAGCACTTCTTCCCTTGGACAACACCCTTTCTAGTTTAGATACTCTGCCGTCAGCTCCCTCAATCCGTGATGGATGCAGCTGACCATAACCGGGAGCAAAGCTGAATTATACCCATAGGCAAGCAAGGCTGCTGGGTACAAAACCTTGATTGAAATGCAGTCCTTCGGCTGAGACGGCATAATGAATCCTTTCAACCAAATCAAAAGGAAGCCTACGGGTAGAGCTTGAGCGGATGCTCTTCATCTCAGTGATGGAAGCTCTCAAAAGTGTCCTCTGCTTTGAACCCATAGTCATCCGAGTCAGCAGTATGGACTATCGGGCCATGCTTGAAATACCGAGTCTCCACCTTGGGACCAGTACTCGGTGGGCTAGGCTCCACATTCACATTCTTGCTCACATTCTAGAAGAGATACTAAATTGTTGCCGAACACATCAGGGACTATAGGAATCTCATTTGTTGGAGTGTTCTCTTAAATAGACTTCGAGAGAAGCCCGACAACATTGAGGGCGCAGTGTCCTTCTTTGAAAAAGCATCCTTCCTACTTTAAATTTCCCACCATCACACTGTCTTATTTGGCAGTGATGGAGAATAGTATGAAATGAGGAACGGCGATGTACTGCAAGAATATGAACAACACGTGTCATTCCATCACTGACAGATAAAAGTGATGATCCCCTGAGCATAGCAGCACCACTCTTTCTCCAAATTGAAGATGAAAGTTCCCGCTGAATTGCCCTCACCGAATAAGAAAGTAGCTTTTCAGATTGATTCACTTTAGGAATAGAGAACTCAACATCAATAATGAGTTCCCTCAAAGTAGTGGCACTACCACGACAGATTGTGTCTCTCCGATCTTCACTACCCTCCTCATAAAATAGAGGAACACTACCCCTGAAGACATGAAACGTCAATGGGTCATGAGTTCTATTGTGACCAAAATAATTGTGCCGACTAATAGACGTATCTAGCAAGAGAACTGCACAAAGAGAAGAAGACGAGTTACAAGACTTGGCTCTTGAAATTCAACTAAATGTTGAGCCCTACATATAAGCGAAGCTCACTAGTCTTGCTTAGGCGAAGCTCACCCACAAGTAAAGTCCGCCCACCACTAAATTCAAAAATTGGCTAAGTGTTATAAGCCTAATCGAAGGTCCCATCAAAAGCGGTGAATCTTTGTACAGTGATGAGACACACCCAGAAGCACAAATGGGCTAATATAGCGAACCTCACTCAAGTGAAGTTTGCTCAAAAGCCAAATAGGCCAACACAAAAAACCTTCCTTAAGTGAAGTTCGCTCAGAAGCCAAACATGCTAAAACAACGAACCTCACTCAAGCAAAGTTCACCTAGAAGCCTAACATGCTACAATAGTGAACCTCGCCTGAAGAGCGAAGTTCACCATGAGAAGCATATTGATGGCGACTGTCGAAGCTTTACTGTCGCTAGTGAAGCTATGAATCACGACCGAAAATGACTAGTTAAGCCTTATCATTGACGGCAAACCTAACTTGAATGCTTTGAAACACTGTTTCAAGCCTAATGGATTTGATTTTGGCAATCAATAGCCTCGCCATTGATGGCAGGGCAGAAAGAGATTGGTTTTGAACTTACCGATGTCAACTCTAACAACGGTAGTGCAGCTGCGAAGCTTTACCGACGAGACTCGCCGACAGCTTGCTCTCCCATTACGAGTTGACGATAGGGAGCCATTGACAAGAAAGTGAGTTTGAAAGTCTTAGAACTCTAGAAATCTCGAGGGGTTTAGGGTTTTAGAGGTAAAGTGAAAAGAGAAGAAGATAAATAGTCTATTTATAGGCTTTCAGCAAGCTTCACCCAGGAATCTCGCCTCAAACTTTGCTTGAAAATCTCGCCCTGAGCTTTGATCAAGAGTGATCTTCCCCTTATATTAAGACACAAAAATCAGAGATTTTAAATTTCAAATCACCTGAGTGAGTTTTGCCAATGAACTCGGCAAGTTTCGCCGGAATGCCTAATGAGTTTCGCCAACTAACTCAGCAAACTTTGCCTAAGGCCTAAATCGAGCGAACTTCACCCAATTTGCAAAACACTTTACTCGCAAACCACATGCAAAACCCAAGCTTCACTTTGAGTCTAAAGAGTAAACCATGTAGAGATGAAAAAATGCAAGGATGAACAATTTCATAAAGTCATCATTCTTTCATTGATCATAAACCATGCATCATACAAGCAATTTCCAAATCTTCAAACTATAAGGTAAGTGAGCTTTTGTTCCCACAAATTGTATGATGATTGAGGAACAGAACGGAGACACACGAACAAAGTTAGACGTTAAGCCTAAGAAAGTTAGACGACATCTAATTACACTCTAAGTCCACACTTTGTGGAACCTAATCAAGTCTCCGAGTCCTCACTCGTAGAACTCTAAGGATCATTCTTCAGGCACCATCAAAACTTTGAATTGTCCTACGCAAAGCATGACATTCAAAGCTCCATGCGTCCCTTTTGCGATTCACTTCACACCACATCTCTGACTTATTCTCGAGGGCTCGTGAGACAAACTTTCTTGGCTAAAAGAAAGTCCACCAATTGGTAGAGAACCTGAGTCTCCTGCACAGAACCACTAGCGACCTGGGACAACTCTTGTTTTAGCCACTTGATCTCAACGTCTCCATCAAAGAGCAACTTTGGTCATGTAGGAGTAGACTTAGACATGGAGAAGATGAAGTTGGAAGAGATTGGAAGTGAAAGGGGCTATTTATAAGTCTTTCATATCAACTTTCCCATAACAAAATTCACTCTTTACGAGAAGTGATTAGACCGCTCAAAGAGGTTAAAGGATAGGCTAAAGAGTAGGCCGACGAATCACGCCCGAATTATTGACTGCTAAGAGAAATCCTAGCCACAAATCAAGGCACGGATCTAGGAGCAATAGTCTCAGCAACCCTCGCTAATCAGTGGAGTTCGCTCAAACAATCATAATCGACCGAACCCCACCAAAATTCATGGCCAGGTGAACGTCAATTAATGTAAGTCAATCCCTAAACCTCGCCCTAATCTAAAGGCAAGCGAACTTCATTCTAAACAAAGAATTGGATGAACTCTCAATAGAAGAGCACTCAGATACAACTAAGTATTTAACCGAAATGCGTCCAAGATGAAAGAAGCAATGTTCAATAGTACACCTCTGATAACCAAGTAGTCAAACTAAGATATATCCAGCCTGAACAAGATAACTGAAGCTAAGTTCAATAGTACATTTCTGACTATTACTTAGAGTATATCGACCCCTGTTACAAGTCAAATGCAAGATCTCAAAAACTTGGGGTGGGGGGTCTTGTAAATGGTCAAAATATACAAACTCTCTCCTAGACCAATGTTTCATATAAATAACACCAATTTGATACTTGAGCCCAACACGAGACCAAGAAGTAAACACCCCATGGGATAAATTCTTCGGATGGGCGCAGATACAAGCCCATGATGAAACTTGCCCCAATAGCACTGAATTTCGCCCAAGCAAAGCTCGTGCCTCAAGCCGTAGCGTAGCTCGCTCAAGCCTCATGCAAGCTTCACCTAAATGAGTCCACATGGGACACGCCACCCACGTTCTAGAGAAGTTCACTAGAGCGAACATCACCCATAGCCATTATAGGTGAATTTCGCCTATGACCAATTCAAGAACTATTCTTAAGAAAACAGCTCACCCCTATTATCATTAAATTAATAGCCACTAATCCACAATTAATGTCCACTAATTCTATCTCTTAACCTATAAGAAGAGGGGAGATTACTCATTTTTGGGCATCTAGCACTCTTGATCATCTTGAACCTTAAGCTCGATCATCATCAGAGATTGGATTTGGCTCTACTTCGACAAGCCTTCTAAAATCAGCAAGAAGACCCATCGTCAATTGTTCGGACCATCAACGAAGTACAAGATCGACACTCCCTCGGCATACAAAAAAGGACCTAGCCCTCAAAAAAAATTGTTTTATTGTAATCTCAAAGTTGTAATCTCTAGTTTATTACAATTCTTGAGACCTGAAACAAGAATAAGCAGCAGAAATATAAAAAATAAAAGTGAACAACCAAATAAAAAACTAACCAAGAAACACGCAGGATTTTTATAATGGTTCGGATAACAATCCTACGTCCACTCTTCCTTCTTATGAAGGGGCTTTCTCACTATGACCAGAGTTCACCTAAATCACAATCTGATTCAATAGACTTATAAAGACCGCACCCTAGAATCTACTCGAAACCAGTCTTCTAACCTAACCCCTCTCATATGAATAACACCTAGTCCTAGCTAGTTCTAACCCTCAATTATCACTGGCTTAAGTACATTATAAAAATGAGATGAAACACAAACTACCAAAATAGTTAAAGCACAAATTGAAAAGATCATACAGCCTCTTTTCTAAGCAAACCGTTCTTTAAAAGATTGAAGCTAAGCTTGATGAAGAAATGAATCCAAGGGCAACTCCCCTTACTGATATGATCCGAAGATGCTGAGCACGACGAGAAAGAGTTTGACAAAGCTTCGGAGGTTCGAATCACAAATCAAATCTTATTCACAAACCCTAGAATAAAATCTCTCAAAAATCTCTCACTTTTCTCAAAGCATAAAACCTCTCCAAAATATGATCTCTTCCTATCTTTTATAGTCTTTGATAAATAGGGAAAGAGATATTGAAATTATAGTAGAGCTTGGAGATGAAATGGATCAACGAACGGTTGCAATTAACTCTTGAAATTTGACAAAATGCGTCGTTACCATCGATGAGCAATACCAACCATCGATGGTCAATTGATGTACCATCGATTGTTCCCTATAATTAATCGATGGTTGAAAAACTAGTTTCTAGAAATTATCAATTGTACACTGTGCACCATCGATTGTGGTGTTGACCATCGATGGTTGCCTGGCGACTATCGACGGTATCAAACCTAGTTTCTGGATTTCTTCGATTGTGTACTGTAGTCCATCGATTGTCTCATAACCATCGATGGTGTGTAAATGTCCATCGATGTTATGATGGCTGAAAGTAACATAAACATTGACTTTTGCATCATTTCACCTTGTATCTTTGTGTATGCCTGTATATAATTGTAATATATTATCTCAAACAATCACCAATAACAAATGAGTGTTTGTTATTACTTAAACAAGAGATATTGTACAAACTCCATTCTAACAATCTCCCCATTTTAAAAATAACAAACCTCAAAATTTAAAATATAGAATTATATGCATTGTGAGATATATATATTCAGCAAGATTAAGCACATAAACACTTTTCATGCAAAGGAAGAAGATGTGCAAAGCTCCCCCTACATTCATGCGTCCATGAAAGTGTAAACATGTACAGGTATTGTAAAAACTATCCCTAAAACAAGCATCAAGTATTTCAAAAAAAATTCAAATCAAATCAAAACACATGAAACCACTTGAAAATTATACTTGGCTAAAAAAACACCACACATGCAAAGCAAAATTTCAAATTTCACATCAAATATTCTCCCCCTTTTGTTATTATCAAAAGATGAAAAAAACACACCAATGGTTATACTATATACCTGAAAAATCCAGATAAAATCCATCCAACGATGTAAGGAAGAGAAATATACACCGGTTCACACAGAAATTTATAGAAAATATAGCACATGAGATAAAAATCTAATCACAAAACACATGAATACGAGAAAAATTATATCAAAAATCACACGCAAAATCATGAAATATCAATGTAAAGTATATGAAATAAATAGCACAAGGAATTACACTAGTTCAATTGACAAATTCAGACATATCAAAGAGAATAATGAGCAAGAATGAGACTTTAATGATCTTAACTTTAGAAATGAAGAACCAAAGTGTCGCCCTATCACCTCAACCATATAAGATTTTTAAGAGGAAGAACGATATTGTTTGACGTGCAATTTATACCATCTCTAAATTTATCAATATTTAGTACAAGATGGCTACCCTTTGAGATAGGCACAATTTTTATTCACGAGTGTGGATCTTTTACCATCTTTTAACAAATACACTCAATTTTTCTATGGATTTTAGAGTGTAGATCTTTGATCATCTTTTCACGAATTCACTCTTTTACTTTGATATTTTTAGCACAAATATACTTTTGTACATGTAAATGTATGTGTGTGTGCTAAAAAACAAGTCAATAACAAGCTTGTAAACCCTCAATATATTCCAAAAATATCGCATAAACCAATAATAAAAAAACTCTTTACCATTATCTCATAATACAAAACATGATAAGTATAGAAACAAGTATGTGAAAATATAACATGACATATCTCGTGAAACAATGTGTTAAGAAACCAAATTTCAATCTTTGTGTGCATATGTGTGTGTGTGTGTGTGTGTGTGTGTGTGAAAACCATATTTGAACCTATATGATATAATCTTTGTGTGCATATGTGTGTGTGTCTGTGTGTGTGTGAAAACCATATGTGAACCTATATGATATAATTAAGCCTATATACCAAAAGATAATATCATCTAAATCAATCACATAAAAGCATATACATAGGTATATTCAAAGATTTTTTTTTTAAAGAAAGCATAAAGAAAGAAAGAGAATTTTTTTTATTTTGGATATATAAAAAAACAACAGCAGAAAGAAAAATCAATGAAAATTTAAGGAAAAATTCAAGAAAAATCAAGAAAAAATGAAAAATTTAGAAACATTTATGTACATATAGCAGGTCAGATCAACATGCTAGATATTAAGAGATAGAATGCCTAAGTCTTATCTCAATCTAGTAAAACGATCTTCATAGAAAGATTTTGTAAAAATATCTACAAGTTGTTAATCGGTGAGGACAAACTCAATCTGAATATTCTCCTTAGCAATGTAGTCCCTAATAAAGTGATGTCGAACATTTATATATTTTGCGCGTGAATGGTAGACTGGATTATTACTCAAATCAATAACACTTTTATTACCACATCTAAGATGAACTTTCTTAAAGGTGATGTCGTATTCCTGAAGAGTCAAAGACATCCAATGGGCTTGTGAATAACACTACCTAATACAATATACTAGCCTCTGTAGTAGACAAAGCTACACAGTTTTATTTCTCACTAGACTAAGAAACTACAGAATGTCCTAAAAGATGTACTGCACCACTAATTCTCTTCCTATCAGTATGACACCTAGCATAATCGCTATCAGAATATCCAACTAAATCAAAATAATTACAAATAGGAAATCATAAACCAAATTTTTACGTTGCAATTAAATATCAAAGAATTCATTTTACAGCTTTTAAATGTGATTCTTTAGGATTTGACTTGAAACCTTACACATAAACCCATAAAAAACATAATATCAAGATGAGAAGCAGTAAGATGTAAAAGACTACCAATCATTTCTTTGTATCTCTTTTCATTAATTGACACTCACATCACATCCTTTGTAAACTTTGCTGAAGGATTCATCGGGGTTGAAGCAGCTTTCAAACTATCTATACCAAAGCATTTTAAAAGTTCTTTCACATACTTCTCCTATAATATAAACATTTCATCTTTTGTTTGCTTCACCTGAAACCCTAAAAGGTATTTCAACTCTCCCATCATGCTCATCTTGAATTCATCCTGTATTAACGTTTTAAACTTATGGCAAATACCCTTACTAGTAGTTCTAAAAATAATATCACCAATTTACACTTGCACAATAAGGATATCTTTACCAACAAATTGAATAAATAAGGTATCATCTGCAAACCCCTTTTTAAAAGGAAATTTAAGTAGATAAGAACTTAGACGATCATACCAAGCTAGAGGTGCTTGTTTAAGACCGTACAAAGTTTTATCTAACTTTTATATATGATCTGGAAAAGCATGATCAATGAAACCTTGGGTTGCTCTATATAGACTTCTCCCTTCAGGTACCCATTTAGAAAGGAATTTTTATATTTATTTGATAGAGTTTAAAGCCTTTATAACAATAAAAAGGAAGCAGAATTCTGATGGCTTGAAGCCTAGCAAACGGAGTAAAAGTTTCATCGAAATCTATCCCTTCTCTTTGATTGTAACCCTTATCAACAAGCCTATTCTTATTTCTCACGACATTATCCTTTTCATCCAATCTATTTTTGAATACCCATTTAGTTCCTATAATAGGGTGATCATTAGGTTTAGGAATTAAATTTCAAACTTTATTCTTTGTGAATTGATTAAGCTCTTCTTGCATGGTAATAGCTAGTTTTCATCATTTATTGCTTCATTCATATTTTTTTATTCAATTTCATATATAAAATTCATATATGCATAGAATTCACCAAGAAAGGAATGATAATTTTTACCTTCACCCACCTTTGTGATTGACATTGAGCAATAGTAATCATTCAAAAGAGGAGGTGGTTGACGATTTCTTTTTGGATAATCTCTTGTTGAAAAAATTTGCTGCTTTTGCGAATTGGTTAGATCTTGAGAATCCTCTGAAGCTTCATGAATTGTGTCTTTATTGTTGTCCTTTGTTTCCACATGAGCTTTCTTCTCACTTTCCACCAAAGTCTTTTCTTGTCCAACATGATCTTTGGATTCATCACAAGGGGGCCATCTGCATTATCAACCAAAATGTAGATGTGTGAGTTTCATTGAATTTAACATGGATAGATTCTTCAAGAATTTGAGTTCTTTATTGTATACTATGTAAGCTTTACTACAAGAAGAATATCCTAAAAACACACACTCATCAACTTTAGAATTAAATTATTCTAATCAATCTTTTGTGTTCAAAAGATAACATTTACATCAAAAAATACAAAGACGTGAGACATTTGAGGATATTTGATAGTAAAGTTCATAAGAAGTCTGGTTTAACATAGATTAAAGATAAGCTCTATTACTTACATAGCATGTTGTATTCACTGCCTCAACCCAGAAGTGCTTTGGTAATTTATATTTATTTAACATAGTTCTCGCCATTTTTTGTAATGTCCGATTCTTCCTCTCAACAATTCCATTTTGATGTGGTGTTCGAGAATAAAAATACTCATGAGTGATACCTTTATTAATGCAAAATTCTTTGAAAATTTTATTCTTAAATTCACCTCCATGATCAAAATGAATTGTATGAATAGGGAGGCCTTTTTCTTTTTTAACCCTCTCCGAAAAATTTTCAAACATTTAAAAAAAATCACTCTTTTTTATTAGAAATATGACTCATGTAAATCTAGAGTAATCATCAACCACAACTAAACAATAACCTTTTCCTTCTAAACTCTGTATGGAAACTAGTCCAAAAAGATCTAAGTAAAATAATTGCAGAGGTATAGAAGTGCTCACCAGATTCTTCAACTCTTAAAAGTAGTGATAGGCAAACGTCTAACTAATTCTTTCTTTGAGAGTTTTTGTAATAAACGCATGCTCGCATGTCCAAGTCTCCTGTGCTAAAGTTCACAATCCTCTTCTCCTGCAACCAAATATTTTACTATATCAGATTTAATATCAATGAAATTCAATGTGTATACATTAGCATGCCTATTTCCTATAAAGACAATCGAACCTGTTTTAGAATCAATGATTTTGCATATATTGTATTCAAAAAGAAGACGTACCCTTGTCTAACAACTGATTAATGAAAATAAGATTGTGCTTTAGACTATATCCAAGTAAAACTTTAAGGAGTTTAAAGGAATCATTACCTATATCATCAACTCCTATAATCTTATCTTTATCGTTATTTTCTAAAAGTAACATCTCCAGCTGTCTTCTAGTCAAGGCTAAGAAACAAATCTTTCTTACCTGTCATGTGACGAAAACATCATGAGTCTAAATACCATGTGCTTCCATGCTCCTTAACTTTCCAATGAATTTTATTATATGAATTGTCATCCTCATAATCTTTTGTAGTATGGGCATTGGCCATGAGACAGTGACTCTTATCATTTGAGCTCATATAGCTTTCTGATTCTTTATCTTCGCTTGAAAAATCCCACGTCACCTTCTTGAAGCTCTTATTCTTTCCTTTTTAGTCGCTTTTGTTGAGAGGGCATTCGTTTCTATAATGTCCAGGTTTCCTGTAATGATGACATATAATTTCAGAATTTGAATTTTCATATTTAGTTTTAATTTCCTTAGTGAAATTTTGATTCTATTTATTTTGCATGAACTTTTGCCCATCTTTTGTCTTTAGGAATGATTTCAATCCTCTAACTACCAATCCCTTCTCACCCTCGTCATTACTATCAGAATCTGAGCTTGATTCTTTCTTCTTCTTGAATTGAAATTTCTCCTTTTTGGCCTTCAGAGTTAATGACTTTTTCTTGGAATCATCTTCAGAAGCATCTTCTCTCTCTTTTAATCGAACTTCATATGTGAGAAGATTATCTACAAGATCTTTAAGAGTTCAGTTAGAAAAATTTTACAACTCTTCAATAGTTGTTAACTTTAGTTCCCAATCCCTAAAAATATAATGAAGAATTTTTCTACACAGCTCTTTGTTATCGTACTCCTTTACTAAAGCTCTTGATTTGTTCACAATATCGGTGAATCGTGTGAACATCTCTTAAATGCTCTCTGACGCCTTCATCTTGAAATTTTCATATTTGCTGACTAGCATCCTGAGTTTTGCCTCCTTTTCCCTGTAAGTTTCTTCGTGTACAACCTCTAGTGTTTTTCAAATTTCCTGTAAAATAGTACAATTTGAACTAGGATTAAATTCTTTAGCAGCTAAAGACCAATAAAGAGCATTCATAGCTTTAGCTTTTAATGAATAAAGCTTTTGTCCTGTGGTGTCCACTTATCCCTAGATGTGACAACTGAAACCTCTTCTACAATAGTAGTAGGTTCATTATAGCCGTTTTCTATACTATTCCAAATATGAAAATCAATGGACAATAGAAAAACTCTCATTCATGCTTTCCAATAGGTGTAGTTTGTTCCATCGAAAAGTCAAGATCGGTTCACAGCGTGTCCCTCAGGAAAACTCATTGCGACGGTCAAACTAGACATCTCTGCCCTAGGTTGTGAAATGTAAAGATGGGTAATGAGGCTCTAATACCACTTGATGGATCTGAGATGCAAGCTAAGAAGGGGGTGAATAGGTTTACTACAATTTTTTATTAAAACACAGAATAAGCAGCGAAAATATAGAAAATTAAAGTGAATAACTAAACCAAAAACCAACCAAAGAACACGCGAGATTTTTATAGTGGTTTGGATAACAATCCTCCGTTCACTGTTCTTTCTCACAAATGGGCTTCATCACTATGACCAGAGTTCACCTGAACTACAACCCAATTCAGTAGGCTTATAAAGACCGCACCCTGAAATTTGTCTGAAACCAGTTATCTAACTTAAATCCTCTCAGATGAGTAACACCTAGCCCTAACTAGTCCCAACCCTCAATTATCACCAGCTTGAGTACGCCGTAAAAACAAGATGAAACACAAACTACCAAAATAGTTTAAGCACAAATTGAAAAGATCTTATAGCCCTTTTTCTAAGTAAACATTTCTTCAAAAGATTATTCTGTGTGACAAGGGTACGTGACCGGTGGGATTTAAATCTAGGTTGCTTTGATACCATCTTAAATTTAGTCCCTCTAACTATTACACCAAAACTCTGAAGTTATGGTGAGGGTCGATGATTATAGTTTTATATTAATTCTGATAGAAATAGTGATGATGTTGAATCCAAGAGCAATTTTCCTCGCTGATGCGATACGAAGATGTTGAGCGCAACGAGAAAGATTTTGACGGGGCTCTGCGGGTTCAAATCACTAATCAAATCTTCTTCACAAATCCTAGAATAAAATCTCTCAAAAAGCTCTCTCTTTTCTCAAAAAGCATAGATTTCTCCAAAATATGATATCTTCATATCTTATATAGCCTTTGATAAATAGAAAAAGAGATATGGAAATCATAGTAGAAGTTAGAGATAAAGGGGATCAATGAATGGTTGTAATTATCTATTAAAATCTGCCAAAATGCGTCGTTACCATTGATAGGCAATCCTGACCACCAATAATCCATCGATGTACCATTGATGGGTCTTTGTAACGAATTGATGGTTAAAAAATTAGTTTCTGAAAGTTATCAATTGTGCATTGCATACCATCGATTCTAGTGTTGACCATCGATGATTGCCTGACGACCATCGATGGTGTCAAACTTAGTTTCTAGAATTTTTTGATTGTGCACTGTAGTCCATCGATTGTCTCATAACTTTTGATGGTGTGTAAATAACCATCGATGGAATGATGGCTGAAATTAAATATTGAGTTTTGCATCTTTTCGCCTCATATCTTTCCATTTACCTATTTATACATGTAATATATCATCTTAAATAATCATCAGTAATAAATGAGAGTTTATTATTACTTAAACAAAGAGATATTGTGTGAACTCCGTTCTAACATTCTCTTCTCCTCCATTACACCCTAATTTAGGGGGAAACAATGTTTGTATTGTTGAGAGTAAACTAAGAGAGGGTCTTCACCCATTAATTAAAAAAAACTATCTAAACGAGGTGGATGTCTATCTTCAACTCTCATTGTCCCTTATTCACCTCAATCCAAACTGAGCGTCAATTACGTGCACCACACGTGTATGCTTAAAATAAGCCCCTCGCCTTGGCCGTCATCAGCCGCAGCGTTGAGAATCTTTTCCACTATCGGTATAGTTTTGTCCGTACCAATAGAAATCTCTCTCTCTCTCTCTCTCTCTCTCTCTCTCTAGAATTCCTGCTTGCGTCGTCCCATTTTCTTCTCTCTCCTCCCTCTTTCCTTTCTTTAGTCCTCCAAGTTCTGCTACCAAACTTTAGACCTGGAAAAATTCCCTTTCTTATGAGCTCCACAATCTCCTCTTTCCCTTCTTCTCCTCATCAACAACAATGGCTGCTGATGATGAGAAGAAGAGACAGCCAAATCACGGGATCGAGGGCTCGATCCCGACGATCGTGAAGGAGCTCGTCGCCGGGGGCGTCGCCGGTGGGATCGCCAAGACCGCCGTTGCCCCGCTCGAGAGGATCAAGATCCTGTTCCAGGTGCTTCTTTGTGCTAAAGTTGGGATTTTGACATCTGGGTTTTGGTTGAAATTGAATTAGAGTTGTAGGGTTTGCGTTCTTTTTTACTTTAATTTGGCGTTTTGTTTTGTTATTTGGCCTCTTGTGGAGGAATTGATTTATTAGAGTTTGATGAGGTTTCTCCCAATTGGGTGGATTAGAAGCAGTTTACCAAATTCTTGACACGCTTTGGTTTGTAGGTATTGAGAGGGAGACGTGTATTTGTGCCTAGGCCTAATTGGATTGATTTTGGGAGTATCACTAAGTTCATCTTGATAACTGTGCATGTATTAACTCTAGAATGATACTACGGAAACCCACACTATTTTTGAACTACAAGAAACATAAGTGACAGCATGGGCGTCCTCCCTCTTGAATTGCTGTCAAAATTGATAGTTCAAAAGAAGTTAAGAGCCTGTAGTCGAGTTATCCCTACTCCTAATTGTATGCATGTGCACCAGCGAGACACCAATGAGATACATACATAGACATCTAAACACATATAAATTGAGTGTTATAATGATGGCATTGTTGCCTTCTACTATCTGCAAAGTGAAAAAGAAGCATGATTACGATATATGTGCCTACCATCAGTGAAGTACAATTAGACAGTTATGCTTGAATAGAGAGATAGCGGTTCTTCAATGATCCTCAGGGGATTTCTATTTGGAGTCTGAGGAGTCTACACAATTGTTTGGTCATTATTTGCAAGAATTCTACTGCAGCAACAAGAGCTTCATATAGCTTTAGCTACTATGTTAAGAGGTAGCATTGGAAAGAAATTGTTATGCTTTAAGATAACTAATGCACGGATTGAACTCGTGCCTAATTTATTATAGTTATCTTTTAATGTAGATGAGAAAAGGGGAGCTCGGTGCATGCAGCCTTACCTTGCATTTCTTTTTTTACATGATGTTGTTTCCACAAGTCGAACCTGTGATCTCTAGGTCACCCAGCAACAACTCTTAATGTTGTGCTAGGGCTTCCCCTATCTTTAATATAGCTCATCATCAAAATAATTGACATACATCTATATATCTAATTAGATTATTCTCTCCTTGCCTCAAACTTCCATTTAGCTTTGCTGAGATGTTTCTCTTCATATGCTCATTCAATTAATTTTGATGTATTGAAGACTGCTTTATGGCTATTAGCAACAATGACAGATGATATATCACCTTCACATATTCCTATGAAGCAAGGAACATGTTACATTGTTAGGTGTGAATGTAGGAGTAACTAATTATTTGTGAATAACGCAGAATGAGGCTTGCAGTAGTGCTTTGTTTTCTGTATTTCAGTTTTTTTTTTCGGTTGTCTGATTCCATTTGATGAAACTATTCATTAAATTCGCTATTTTATTGATTGTGCAGACCAGAAAAGCGGAATTTCAAAGTATTGGGTTATTTGGATCTTTTAGAAAGATTGCTCAGAATGAAGGGTTGCTAGGGTTTTACAGGTCCGTCTTGTTTCTAGCTCACTACTATTTTTTGGGTAAATTGCACATAAAGCCCCTCTTCTATAGCTTTAGTAGCACTTCCCCCTCTCCCTCCCCCTCCCCCAACTAATTTATTAGCATTTAGCACAGATAGATTGCAGATAACACCTCTCTCCCTCATGAATTGAGGGGGGCTAAGTTCAAGTAAGTTACTTGAGGGGTGTTAAGTGCTACTAGAGATATAAATGAGGGGGCTTATATGCAATTTACCCTTTGTTTTTTATGCTATTCAGCATTTATCCCATAGTGTATCTTTCAGAGGTTGACTTGCTTTGTGGTTTCTAGGGGAAATGGAGCTAGTGTTGCTCGAATAGTACCTTATGCAGCTTTACACTTTATGGCTTATGAGCAATACCGCCGATGGGTTATTCTCGGTTTCCCAAATATTGGAACAGGCCCTGTACTTGATCTAGTAGCCGGATCAATTGCTGGAGGGACTGCAGTCATATGCACCTACCCTCTTGATTTGGTTCGCACTAAATTAGCTTATCAGGTAAAGATTACTGAACCATTATAACTTTTAAGTATCCTCTTCATAAACTTTATTTTGATATGACACAACGGCCACTGAATTTTAGTTATCTTTTCTGCCTAAGTTTTATCCATCAAGTCAAAGAACCAAAGTAACAAATTTTGATTCTACCTGCTTTACATCATCTAGTTAATTTTAGGCCTCAAAGGAAATTGTACTTGAGCTCATGAGAAACTCTCCTTCCAGGTTGTTGGATCATCTAGGTCAAAGTTCAGAGGATTATCCAGCACTGAACATGTTTATAATGGCATATTAGATTGTATTTCAAAAATTTACAAAACTAATGGCATCAGAGGCCTTTATCGAGGTGTTGGTATGTATCTCGTATTTTTCTTGTTTTCTTTACTGGGTTCCCACTGGTCTTTTATGCATTACTTCACACAATGTTTGCCATTTCAACCTTTCCTAAATTGCCTGTTCTATATCAATATAACTTTGCGCTGCACTAAGTAAACATATTGCTTATGTCATCATTCCATCATCATCTAAACCTTTCCTATGAATATGGGATTGATCTCCAAAAGCAGACTTCAGGCCAAGGTTGATTGAATTTTTACAACTGACTGTCAAGCTGAGACAAACAACCCTTTGAATTATGCCAATTTCTGGCCGTGGAGTGATAGAGAAGAGAGCAGTTTAGCATAAGTCCTGTTAGACGAGTTGGTAGATAGAAAAACTTGCCACATTGCATCTTGGACTTTAAGATTATGCAACTAAGCAACCCTTGATAATTGTCCTTGAATAAAGATTATTCAAATAAATAACATTAGAGATGATTTTAGGAGAACTTCATGGACATTCTTTAGATTAGATGTTGATATAACCCTTGTACCATCCTTAATTTTGGACAGATCCTCTATAGTTCTACTGTTGCAGAGTGAAAATTTTTGCCTCATCTACTGGGAAGTCTATTTGTCAAAAAAAACAATTGTCTGTTTCTCAAGGTTTCAAATAGCGGCAAAAAGCACCGCTAGAGCAGTGCTAATAGCATTAGCGGTGGTCCACTGCACTACTTTGGGCAATTGCAGTGGCGAAAGGCGTCTTCGTGATTTGTGCTCGCAGTAGCACTAAGAAGCGCGCCAAAGTGGGAAAATCCGCTTTTTACCGCTTTAACCGTTTATTTAAAAGCAGGCAGTTGAGTTGGATATTTAAAAGCAAACCCGATCGGTACCAAACCCGACCCGAATTTTTAATAACACCTAATCCAGTTCCCATTTGCCTCTCTCCTCCTCTCTAATCTTCGTCGATAAACTAAACCCTAAATACTGCCACCTCCTCTCTTCATTTCCCATTTCTCCCCCAACCCTACCGCCTCCCTAAAAAACCTTAATTATGTACGTCTTTTCACTCTGTACAGTTCTTTGTTAATATTATGTGATTGTTACACGTATATTTCATGTTTAGAATCTCTATAAATCATCAAATATGCATTTGTAGCGTTTTTTCTTTGAATTTTTCTTTTTTTTTATATATTTATATATATTTAAACTGGGCTGCTATTTGGCTTTGCACTTTTTGCCGCTATAGCCCCAAATAGTCTTAACGGTACCTCACCGCTACGCGATGCTATCCGCTATCCACAACCTTGTCGTTTCCCTGAGGTGAAAAGAGTAAAAAAAAACTATATACTCAGGGTTCTATCATGCAACAATAGAACTACAAGGGATCTATCCTCAATTGGGCAATAATACAGGGACTCTATCTGCAATTGGGGAATAGTATAGGTTGTCTTTCTGCAATTGGGCAATAGTTTAGAGGGTCTATCTGCAATTAACCCTATTATTTTGTGAGACTCAAAAGAGTTGTTTTTTATTGTCCAAATGTTCAGGTTTAATTTGACATACTAGATATGTGATCAGGTCCAACCTTATATGGAATCTTCCCATACTCCGGATTAAAATTCTACTTCTATGAGGAGATGAAGACCCATGTTCCTGAAAATAACAAAAATGATGTAATTGTGAAGCTTGCATGCGGATCTATTGCTGGTTTATTAGGCCAGACAATGACCTATCCCCTTGATGTTGTCAGGAGACAAATGCAGGTATATTTTCCCTTTTGTACTAATATTTGGATATGAAGTTTTAGCAAAAATGGAAATGGAAATCAAATTGGAAAAAATTGCTTTTCAGGTACAAGCACTCTCAACTTCTAACCAGGATGTGGCAAAGGGAACATTGGAAAGCCTTGTGATGATTGTTCGAAATCAAGGGTGGAGACAACTCTTTTCTGGGTTAAGCATCAACTATCTGAAGGTGAGTAGGATCAGTTTTCTTTCTATCATACACTAGATTAAGTTGATTAACACTAGATGCATAGATCAATTTTTCTGTGTCATGTTATATTACGATATATAGGTTTAATTAACAAGGCTTTCAAATCTCGGGTTTTGGCTGTTTCAGATAATTTGGTGGAGCCAATCTGAAAGAAGGCCAAAAAAGTTATTGTTGGGCCTTACAGAACATAGAGAGTTTGATCAAATACTGAGAATAAGTTCACTAGGAAAGATCTATGAACTTAAAAACTATTAAAACCTAGCCATCTATTTAACTAGAGTTTATTGATGTAGGAATCCTAGTCCAATTCTTGGGTGATTGCATCAGATCTCAGGGACTACTTACAGGGGCTTATAGGTTGGGGTGGAAACGGACCAAATAATTAACAAGTAGTTCGCTAATTGTTCGTCAAACTATTCGCTTGCATTCGATTTAGTAGTTCATTTAACAGTAAACAAATAGTTTTTAGCATTCAGTTCATAAACCCTAGAAGTCAGGAATTTGGAATGCTATAGCGAACCACGACCTGGGTTTAATCATCCCAAATTTGCGTGGAATATGACCCGATTCACCAATTCCAATGACCCGATTTAGAATTCAAACCATTTAAATTTCTTAAATTTGACTCTTGCTAAACCTCTGATTCGTACATTTAAGAACCGAACCTAAAGTGTACCACGTACCCTAGCATACTGTATAAGACTACCCCCTCGTACTCGATTCCTAATGAGCAGCATACCACGCTCCCGAACGAACCAGGTTCCATACAATTATGTCATAAACAAAAAGAATTTAACTAGATGTATATTCGATTCGTTTTATTGTCAAATATTCATTTGAAGTTTTATCCCTTATAATTTGTATTATTACATGTATGATATTATATTTTGACCCATTTCCATTTTGCGATTAAAATTCTATACCAAGTATGATAGACTTGAAGAGCCCTAAGTCATTTTAAAAATCAATTTTTTTAACGAAATAAATGTATCTTTTCAATCGCATAATTTAATGTTCATAAATTATAAATTATTGTTGAAATAAAAACACCATAATATTCGGTAAATATTCGTGAATAGTCAAAACATGATTATATTCGAGTTTGAAGGAATTTGGAGAGCGATATTCGAATTCGTATTCAACTTCGAAGATTTTAAATGAATACAAATACGATACAACAATTTAAATATTCAAAAGCAAGAGTCCATAGTAAAAAAAAGGATATTGGTTCGCTCATATGCCAAACCTCTTAATATGCTGCTTATCTATGGTTTATAGTTTCTAGTGGCACATGTGAATCATAGAGTGAAGCATTTATTGTTGTCTTACGAAATGTTAGCTTCCCCTGTTTTTTTTTTTTTAATTAAGTTGATAGTATTGTCATTAAACATGCACGTATTTAACTTCTGCAGGTAGTTCCCTCTGTGGCTATTGGTTTTACAGTCTATGATATGATGAAATCAATTCTTAAGGTACCATCTCGAGATGAAATTACCATCCCAGTAGTAACCGAAGAAAGAAGTAGCTCATCATCTCTTCATTCTGGTTGATCGCCCGGGTACCGATCAAAATATTCACGTCAACAAATAACAACCTATATTTGTTCACAATTTCTGCTTCTGAGGGCACATTCCTCTGTACATTATAACTCCCCTATCTGTACCTCTTCATTGTTTTGGGGGATATTTTTTGCCCTGAGAAGCCACATTGTTTTTCCCTTCCTTCAGTGCTGATAAATAAGCCATCAATGATTCTTTGTTGTATTTGGGATTGATATAAGAAAAATACGTACTGAAATTGTGTCATCGTCATACGCATGGTAATCCTTGTACAGTAAGCTGTTTCTTGTACGACCATGCTCCGCCTCTACTTCTGTAGTTAAGAGTATGGTAAACATTTTCATGAAATATACTATACTCAACAAAAACTCATCATGCTAAAATTTACCGCCGCGTTCAGCAAGTTAATTGGTGTAATGGAGCTCATCGTTTTTGTCCATGTATCATCTGAATCTGGGTTCTAGCATTAATCTAAAAGCCTGGTGGAGAACTTCAGATAGAGCATTGCATCCTCCTGTACAAGTTAAGGCTTGTAATTGACTGTGTATAGGACCTTAACTTTTTTAGTTTCTAAGAGCTAGTGAGAGGGTAAATTTAAGAAACTACATGAACTCTCAAACTTTGCTTAAAAACTACTTCGAACTTTATTTGCTAAAAGAACTGACGTGTTTGGCAAAGTGAAAGTAAATAGAAAGTGAGATGAAAAAAAACTGAGATGAAAAAAACTTTCTCATGAAGATACTTTCGTATCACTTTCTATTTTGTAAAATCTTGTTTAGATGTTAGAAAGTAAAATGAGAGAACGCTGAGGTGGCAAGTGAAGTGACACTTTCTTTCTTCTTGTTTTGTTTGGTTATCAAGGAAATTAATAATAGAATGTGGATAAGTAAAACTAAAATGATACGTGAAAAATCTAAAAATATTTTTTCACTCTCCTCTCTCTTCACTTTCCATCTATTTTCTCCAAATTTTGGTGAAAGTGAAATGGGTTAAAATGTTGATGTGGCACTCTTTACTTTTCGACCACTTTCCATAGACTTGCCAAATACCAAACAGGATAAAAATAGAAAGTGAAGCCACTTTTCAATTTTCACTCTGCATTTACTTCTCGATTTTCAAACACGCATTTGGTATTATCCACTGATTTGGTATTGTCCACTATCAAAAAGTAAAGCAGTAGAAAAATCATTATTTCTACTCATAATTATTGATTGTTTAATATGCAATTGTGATTCATTTTAAATCAAACATTTATTATGTATTCCTAGGATAATAACAATGGAAAAAGTTCATGTTTACCTGGATAACTAAACAAAAAAGGCCAACATGTAGTGTTGCGAACTTAATACCCCTTGCAAATAGACCCCCTAAGCAAATGCTTTTGACTATTTAACCCTTGGGGGATCTATATGTCAAAAAAACAATTTTTAGGGTAATAGAATCAAAGATTCACTTAGGGGTCTATCTGCAACAATAAAACTATAGGGACAGTAAGTGGATGACGTTGATACTAAAGCGCATCTATCCGCAACTAACCCTAGATAAATTTTATCGTAGTTTCCTAGAAGCAGTAAGACGTATTAGCATCTCTGTAAAATAGAGCTGATTACTTTGTGGGAAAGGTGAAAGGACTGCTCCAGGCTTTTGGTAAGGTGTGGAGTCTGTTCATGGCAGCAAAAAGTTTTCAGGTACAGGTGACAAACTGCACTGAGCAGCATCGCTGCCAAGCGGGGCCAAAAAAAAAAAAACGCACAGCAAGGGTTATGTTTTTAGGTATTAGACCGGTACACCATAAGTATTTTGATATTTGTCCATCACATCTTTATATTTTTGATATTAGTCCCCCCAAGTTGCATCAATATGTCGGTATTAGTCCATCTGTTACTATTTTCTTTCAAAACACTCAATGATGATTAGGTTTAACCTAACCGTGACAAGATAATTACTAAAATACTCACTCCCATTAAATTCCCCAATTAAAGGATCTCTCTTCTATTTCCCGCTCTCATCTACGTAAAAGGTTTTTTTTATACCCTAATTGTGATCTTGCTCCCATAATCCCTCCCAAATCGACTCAAAAAATCGAATCCAATCCTTCACTGAAGGCTGAAGATGAAGAATCCCCACAATATTTGGGTGAAGTAGCATCTAAGCAACGGTGGTTAAGGGAAATGAGCTTACATCTAGTTGAATACTGGAGAAGATGATAGGTGAAGGTTTGGCGCTCTTAATAGGTTTCTTAAGTTTTAATGGGTATATAGGTCTGGAATTAGGAGGGAGTGGCATAAATGTCCAATGCCCATTACATAAAAAAAGTTAAACTTAACAGAATATTTCCTAACATTTATAACTCCAACTAACCACAGTGACTAATATCAACATGTTAATGCAATTGGAGAACGAATATCAAAATATGAAGATTTGAGGGACTAATATCAAAATAGTTATGATGTAAGGGACTAATATCAAAAGTACCCTTTTTTGAGTTTTGGTTGGGAGCACATGAACACGCTTTGTTATGATCAGTAATTATTATTAGGGTAAATTTCATAATCCCCTCCCCGAACTTTGGGCGGCTTCCTATGAGACCCTTAAATTTTAGGGGTGTCTCACAAAAAACGCAAAACTTTCACATTTTCCCAACAGACCCTCCTAATAGTCTTAATAGCGTCGGTGACCATTTTTAGCATTCATCCATTAAGAATGTTGGGTATGGGTGTAAAAAAATGTATGT
>JBAKGM010000001.1:24037049-24051200 GCA_037177215.1 Asparagus racemosus
TTTTACTTCAGCAAGCACTTTATTTCTTCTTCACATACTGACTTGATCGTCGGAGGGGCCACCGGAGATCCCAACTCTGACCCTTCCACAGGTATTCCTCGGTGTTAAGAGCAGCCGCCGGACATCATATTAGGAGGAGAAACGAGCCCTACATCGTAAACTCTAATCCAACGGTGATTAGTGACTGTTTGATCCGAGCGTAAGTTTGAGCATCAACAGTTATGTTTAGTGTTTTGACCTGAGACCATCATGGTTTCCTACATGAGGATTGTATACGTTGATATTACCAAACGTTTTTCTTGGCAAGATAACAATAAAGGTATTAGTCGGGTATGCTATGAATCATGCAGACAGATGTGAGTGGTCAAGATGGAATTTGTCCCTCGTTATGTTCGGTGTTTTGACCTGAGACCATCATGGTTTCCTACATGAGGATTGTATACTTTGATATTACCAAACGCTTTCCTTGACAAGATAACAATAAAGGTATTAGTCGGGTATGCTATTATTAATCATGCTATTAGTCATGCAGACGGATGTGAGTGGTCAAGATGGAATTTGTCCCTCTCATATGAACGAGAGTATGATATCTCTGGGCTCCTCGAAGAAGATAGACTGAGAAAGTGCATGGCTATGTTTAATTAGTTGATAGTCAACTATTAAGAAGTCGGTCTAATTTTAGGTGCGAAAATTTAAGGTTGAACTGTACAAGGGTGACATGTTTCCTGTCTTGAGTTCAATCAAGATATCTAATGATGAAGAGACTGACATATGTCCATGGTGGACTAGGTTTTGTCTGAGATGATATATACGTGATTTGGCTAGTCATAATGTCCTGCTAGGGTCCGCTTATGACTTGTGGATCGAAAAGTATTTTGGCCCATTGCCAACATTATGTAAACCTAATGGGACGCACACAAGAACATGTTGGAACATTATTGAGAAAGCCCGCATAAATTAAGTCATATAGAGATATGATTAGATGTAGATAATCGGGTAATTAGATAATGAATGATTTGACAAATCTCGGTTAATTGATCTCAATTGAGTAATCAGATAAGGAATGATTTGATAAATCTTGGTTAATTGATCTGAATTGATTTGATCAATCGCGTTTTGGACAAATACTAGCCAAGTTCAATGAACCTATTTCCTAACAATCAATTGATAAGATCAATTACGGTTTATAGATATGATTTGATTTGAACAAATCTTTTCGGAAAACCGTATGATTGCAAACCCGATCTCTTTTCGGTTTGAGAAACTGCCTCACAGCCCTATAAAAGGGAGCATAAGATGAAACTTTAAAAACACACCAATTCATCTTCTAAAATCGTGAGGGAGAGAGAGTAAACTCCAGAGGCCGCCATCTTCGAAGTGCTACCAAACCGACGAGCGGAATTCCAACAAGTTCGTGTCGATACTAGTAGAGGCGTCGCTGATATTGCTGCGCAACATCTCTCGAAGACATAAGTTTTTATTGCTTATCTGCATGATTCAGGTAATCATCTAGCTTGGATCTTCTTCTACGTATGGATCTTAGGATGTAGGTAAATAAATTTTAATTTTTTAATGCTCGTTAGCCCTCCTACTTCCATTCACTATCCTAGTGCAATTCGGTCAACTTCCTCATCTTGCATATAATATTGTCAGCCTTACCTTTTCACGTGTAGTATTGCAAGTGTCTTCTTCTCAGATATAATAACAGCAGCCTCTTCTTTTTCATATAGTCTCGCTGGTCTCCTCATCTCACACACAGTCTTATTGACCTCATCCTCTCGCACGCAGTCTCACTGGCCTCAGATTTTTGTCTGTAATCTTGTCAACTATTTTCCTGCATGTAGTATTGTTAACTTCTTTGCACATGAAGTCTAGTCACCCTTCTCTTTTCATGTGCAGTCTTGTCGGCCTTCTTTATTTTTGTACAATCTTATTCATCTTCTCTTACTTTGTGTAGACATATTTATACAATAAGGTGATTTCGTTCTTTCATGTTTAATCTATGGAGCAACATGCCGATATCCTTAGGCATTCACGGTCAAGTTTAACTTCGATAATATCTACATAGACCTCCAGAGGGGAGTGTTATAGAATCTAATCTATTCAACAATCTATTAATAACACGATCTTCATAATCAAAGGTATTTACATTCTAAATAGCACATTGAACCTCTTTCTTCCGTATTCAAATCTTTTGATTGTGCTCTTCTCTGGAAGGTAGCAGAGTATGAATAAAATTTATTGGATCCAAAAATTTATCAAATTCATTTATGAGCAATCCTAGTATTGTTTGCACCAGAGACTTGTCTCTACTGAGCAAAGTGTCTTATTCTTCATATTTTTCTTTGGAAAGAAGAGGTAGCATCACTAGAATAGGCACACAACTAAGAAAAATTATGCTAAATGTCTTTTCTCTTCAAATGCCCCAAGAACACTCTTGTCTTCATTCCACTCCGTGTTTCATAATTAAGCTCAAGTACCCTCTAATAATAGCAAAGCCAAAAGTCTACTCAGAGCTGTCTATTTTAATAAGGAAAATCTATCTAATATGTGTTAGGGTATCATTATCAGCATTCAATCATGGCTAAGCTGTGTAGCACTTGTGTTGATATTCAGGGCAATTTGACTTGGGATTTAAATCCTCTACCCAACCAAAAAAACAATGGAAAGACCACTACTTTAATCTTAACTGTTGATTTATGTAGTTGATGATTATGATTCATTCTAAATCCAGTCTAAATCCAGCGCATCATTGTACCCCCATGAATTGCACTCTATCTTAATTATGGTCAAATACAAATTACAATCACCTACTAAATAAATTACTAATTATACAAGTGATAGGTCGCCACCTTTTTATAGTAGAGAAGATCCAAATCTTTTTGACTTGTATCATCCCTTGGTTATAGTGCACAAGCAGATCCATGATTATAGCGTATGAGGCTTGCTTATAGCTGCTAAAGTATGGCCTAAATCTTCCATCAGCCCACACTTTCAAACCAATAATATTGGTTATAATCAGTTAAAACCCAAAATAATGTATAGTTCATATACTTACTCTTTTATTTCTCTAAGGGGGTTATTCATTCGGGATTGTTTGATACGACTAGGACAATTGTCCAATAATCTGGCATTCTTGAATTTAGAATAGAACTATAATTTTTCTAATTAGAATCCTCGACTTCTTGGTAGGATATTTGAATTTTTTGCGTTAGATTCCAAACTAAAGGGTGGATTCTCTGGCTAAATCTTAGATTCACAAACTATTTGAATTATTGCGGTATTAATTGTGTGTTTAAATATGTAAAGACTAAATATATTAGAAAATTTTATTTAAACATTTGACATCAAATATTTAAGTGATTTAACATTAAATATTTTACTATTATTTAGGTACTTAAATTTTAAATATTATATATAAATTATATGTAATATATATTAAATGTATAAAGTATTTATATATTTAAGAAATGTTAAATAATAAAAATAATTAAATTAATAATAAATATTAAATATATTAAGTGATTAAATAATAAATTTAATATTTAAATGGAAATTTATAGAAGTTGAGTAAAAATATTTTAAAACTAAATATATTCAATTTTAATATAGAAATAATTCAGGAATATTTAATATTTAAAATTAAATATATTTAATATTAAATATGTTAAATATTTAAATAAATAAAGAGATGAGGAGAAGGAAAATCCATGGGGCGATATCACAATCCACGAATTTTCACTAAGGGGGTGTCATTCATTCTGGATTGTTTTGTAAGACTTAGATTGCTATCCATGAATCCTATATTCGAGGATTCAGAGTACGACTAGGATATTTTGATAAGAGCCTGAGACTTTTTAGAAAGATTTTTAAACTTTTTAATAAATTCTTGGACAAAATGTTAAATAACCATTAACAAATATAAATATTATTTTATAAAAAAATATAACTATTATTCAATTAATAGTTTTCTATAATTAGTAATATATTTTATTGTAATTTTCTATAAATACAATTTGAGTACAAACTTTTACTAATAATTTGTATATCTAAATATGTAAATGTTTAAATATAATAGAAAATTTTGTCAAAACATTCACTATAAATATAAGCTTATTTAATTTTTAATATTTTTACTATTTAATATATGAAATATTAATTACACTTAATAGTAACTATTTGCTATATTTCCTATCTAATACCTAAGTAAATATGTAATATATAAATTGAGATGAATATTTAGAATATATTTAATTATTAATAAATTATTTTATACGTGATAAATAATTAATATATTTAATGTCAAATATATTAGACTATTAAATGTATAATACTAAGTATTAAAGGTACAAATGATAAAATAACATAAAATATTAAAGAATATATAATTTTTAAATTATTAAATATATTTAAAGAATTTGATTAAAAATATTTAAAACTAAATATATTTAATGTGAAAAATATGTTAAATAACGAAAAATAATTAAGCCACTTCATATTTGATATTTTATTAGTTAATTTCAAATATTACTTACATTTAATATTTATATATTTACTATATTTCTTATCTAGTATTTAAGTAAAAAGTACATATATTTTATATTTATTATAACATAGAAATGACCAAGTGTTAATCCCATCCTAGGAGATGACGTGTGTCCTTGATTAACTATACACCGAGTTGACCCAACTCCGCAAAGATCGAACCACGAGACATCATCACTCAACCCCTTCCTAGAAGGGCGAGTCGAAAGGCGTCCTCACTCAGACCCAACTACTATGGCACCTAAGAGAGTTCGCTTGGGATCACCATTTGGAGTTCGACTTTGAGTGTCTTAGTTGTCCTTTCACAAGGCATTATATAGTCATTGTGAAAGGGATAGGCGATCCAATCCAACTCCGTGCATTGTCGTTCATTGGGTTGAGTCAAGAAGCCTTCTCATCAGAGCTGCCGAGTTGAAAGGCACCCTTTTTTGGCCCTCTCGCAAGGCCGAGATAAAAGGCGGTCATTCTCAAACCCCTCGCCAATAGGCAATCACTATCACATTAAATGCACGGTCGGAGTTATCATTACATCGTCCCCAAAAGTGTTAATGACCCATCAGACCTAATCAGCATCTTACTTCCCCTGTCACTCTCGCATTAATCACAAAGATGACTCACATAACCTGCAACCGACATATGTAAAGTATCAGCCAAATAGGCTGACTGCTTGGACTCAACCGAAGTTAAACAATTGCCCTCCTGGATCTGCTATAAATAGGTGCACTGCCTACTGCATGAAGGTATGTGATCTTGGCAATGTAACGCACTGTAATCGTACTTTATCTCCACTACTTAAAATCAATGCTGACTTGACCATCGGAGGAACCCTCGAGAACTCAACTCCGATCCTCTTACATATTATTTGTGTGTGCAGGATCGAATCCTCTACTCAATTATCAACCAACAAAGAAGATTGAGGAGCCCTAAAACTCTACATAATCCACACTAAATTTCCTTATTTGATATCTGGCATCGACAGTTTGGCACCCACCGTAGGGCCTCTTTTTCTTCTTTATAAGATGGCTAATTCTAATTGACCAGACTGATCATTAATTCCTCCCACTGAAGAAACACACAATGCAGGCTATGTCACTCAAGTTCAACTAGAAGAATCCACCCGAAGAATTTCTCAATCCCTTCACCAACAGTTCACCTCCTTCACAAATGAACTCCTCCAATCTTCTCTGTCATTCATTGCTCCTCCCCCTGCGGGCCAGACTGAACAATGAACACAGGAGGAACATGCTGAATACACCTGTTATGGTCATAACCACTAATAAGTGATTAAAGAGGAAAACAGAGCATCAACTTAAGTGAACCCGTTCCCTCGCCAACTTAGGGCAGCACAAACCCCCATGTCCGGCCCACGATAGGACCTACACTCACCACCCATCAATCCTTGAACGACGCTAAAGGCGGTGATGGTCGTCCACTCAGCCAACCACTCACCCTAGCGATCCATGGATGACACGAAAGGTGGTGACGGTCGTCCACTCGGCCAAGTATTCGTCCTAGCGATCCATGGATGACGCGAAAGGCAGTGATGGTCGTCACTCGGCTAACCATTCACCCAAGTGATCCATGGACAACGCGAAAGGCAGTGATGGTCATCCACTCGACCAACCCTTTGCTCTAAAGATCCTTAGACGACGCGAAAGGCGGTGATGGTCGTCCACTTTATCAAATTACTCTAAGCGGCTCGAGAAACGATCCAAGCTGACCACTTAGCCTAGACTCCCTCCTCTCATCGTTCGTGGTCCCCCACCTACACGATGGCTATCTAAAGTCTACACTCGACAATCAATCACTATCGCATTAAATGTGGTGACAGGCCCCTTCACTCCTCCATCCCTCACGGTATTTAAGGTACCTCGGACCCATGCTACTGCAGACACACCCAATCCCATCCCCATTAATGATAAATAGAAAACACTAACTCTCAGTCCCCTCATAGTTTGACACCAGTAAAGGCATGCTACTGTGGCCGGCGCATACAGGAGCTGGCCCAATTGTCTCCTAGCATGAGGAGGAGAGGGCTGACTCAGCAGCTGTCTCTTGAAAGATAAGAATGCCCTCCGAACTCTAGGTATAAATAGCAGTAAGAACAGGAAACTAAGTAAGTAATCTTATCTCAGTGAATCCTCCCTACACATTTTCTCTTCTTCCTTTACTAACTAGACCATCGGAGGGACCATCGGAGATCCTAACTCCACCCCTTCCATAGGTACCCTCTTGTAGGTGAACCCCCTGACCAGAGCAACGTCACCAGGCATTAGGAGAGAAGGCGGACCCTGCTCTCTAAAAAGCTAAACTCGCACCGAGGTTAGTGACTATTTGATTACATACATCAACAGTTTGGCACCCACTGTGGGGCCTATTTTCTTCTTCTTGCGAATATGTCTGGCGGTGATGATTATTCGAGGCTGGGAAACCTACCATTGGGCTATGTTACTCAAGCCCAACTCTAGGAATCCACTGAGAATATCACTTGGACAATAGAAGCCCAGCTCAAAGCTTTCGCTGACGAGCTTTTCAGCCGCTTCTCCGTGGTAGCAGCCCAACCAAACACCTCCGCTAGGGGCCAACCCTCGGCTAGTCACCACTCCACTACCCATGGAGGCTAGCTAAGGACCATGCAGCAGGTCCCGCCCCCAGAGACCCCTCATCTAAATAGATTGAGGAGAAACTACGGGCACGCTACACAACCTCTACAGATGCAGCCAACCCAACATGCCAGTCTCGGGCGTCGTGCTCTCATCTTTGACGACATAACTGACAAAAGCCCAGCTCTAGGCTAGGGCCCCGAGGAACTAGCGGGCACGGCTCCAAGGCACCACATCACACTCGCAACCCCAGTCAAGGCGACTCCTAACTCCCTAGGCGGCTACAACCAGGTGTACCGGCCAATCGCCGACGCCATTAGAGGGAATACTCCTTTCACTGATGCCATCATGATGGCGCCAACAGAGGAGTTCAAAATGTTGACCATGGAGAAATATGGTGGTGACAAAGACCCGGCAAAACACATCCAAAACTACCACAACACCATGGTAATGATGCAGGCACCAGAAGCGACCATTTGTCATTGTTTCCCAGTCACCTTGACAGGGAGCACCAAACTCTAGTGGAACTCTCTGGAGAAGAAGTCCATTGGGAGCTTTGAGGAGCTTAGCAGAAAGTTCGTCCACCATTTCCTGCCAACGCCAAGCCCAAGCTGCTGTCTAGTGTACTTATCCAGACCAAGCAGGAGCCGGGCAAGAGTCTTCGTGCCTACATCAAGAGATTCTAGGCAAAAAGACTAGAAGTGGACGACCAGAGGAATGAAGTCGCTATGACGGCTTTGATGGTCAGGCTGCAACCGGAGGATCTATCCAAATCCCTCAATAAAAAGCCGGTTAGAAGTTATAAGCAGCTGATGTCCAAAGCTCATGCTTATATGAACATGAAGGAAGCTGAAGCTTATAAGGTTGCGGAGGCAGGGTCTAGCAAGCCAACTACCCTGGCCTCCCCAACCGCTCATGAAGCTCCCCGACCGACTTCTCATGTAACCCCTCCAGCTCCAGCTGCTGCACCCGCCAAGCCGACTCAAGCGCCATCTCAGCGGGAAGAACCCAGAAATGCTCTAAGGAATCCTCACAGAAACAACCATAATGGACAGTTTGATAGGAGGGAAGACAGAAGAGCAGAAGTCGCTCCCCCAGTCTTCACAATCCTCAACACTTCCCTCTCTGGGGTCCTTGACAAGGCTCTGAAAGATGGGCTCCTCACCAGGCCGCCGCCGCCGATGAGGACTGGCCCCAGCAAGAGAAATCCCCGACAATACTGCCGATATCACAAGGATCATGGCCATGACACCAGAGATTGCTGTGTCCTCTAGAGAGACATCGAAGACCTTATTCAATGGGGTTTCATGAAGAATTTGGTCTGTAGGGACCAGCATCTCAGGAGAGACGACCGGAAGCCTCAATCTCGTTCCCCTCGACCTTGACCCGACTCAGAACATAGAGAGGTAGGGCAAGGGAGTCGAGAGGTCATCAACACCATTAGTGGTGGCCCTACTTTAGGAGGGGAGTCCAACAATGCTCGGAAGAGGTATGCTAAGCAAGCCCTACAAGTGAGTAGTTGTGACAAGAGGCCGAAGTTCGAGATGTCCATTTCCTTTAGTGAGGCCAACCTGGCGGGTGTCGAGACGCCTCATGACAACCCCATTGTCATCACGGCTGATATTGACGGCTTTGAAGTCAAGAGGATTATGGTCGACACTAGGAATTCTGTCGACATCCTGTTCTTAGTGCGTTCAACCACATGAAAATCGGCAGGTCGAAGCTGTAGCCCTCTATGGGCCCCTTGATCAGATTCACGGGGCACTCTCACTTGCCAGAGGGGCTGGCCCCCCTCCCTTTGACCGTGGGACGACCTCCCTGCCAGTCAACCGTCGATGTCCAATTTGTGGTGATGGACATCAAGTCGGCCCACAATGTCATTCTCGGCCGAACTTCCCTTCATCATATACAGGCTATACCATCCACCTACCATTAGATGATCAAGTTTCCCACCCTGAGAGGAGTCGGGATGGTCAGGAGTGACCAAAAGGAGGCCAGAGCTTACTATGCACTCTCCACCAAAGAGAAAAGAGTCGCGACCGCCATGCCCATCGACAAAATAACCCTCCATCTCGAGAAGAAGATGGAGCGGGAGCGAATAACCCTTGTTGAAGACCTTCACGAGATCCTGGTTGACTGTGAAGGAAAGAAAATGCTCAAGATTGGATCTAGCCCTTCCGAGCCCTTGAAAGGTGCGCTCGTTTCATTTCTTTTGACTAATCTTGATGTGTTTGCTTGGGGCCCAGAGGATATGCTAGGCATCTCGCTCAATGTCATCTACCACAAGCTCTCTATCGACCGACATAGCAAGCCGGTCTGGTAAAAAAAGAGGCACTTGGGACCAGAGCGACAGAAGGCTGCGGCAGAAGAAGTCGAGCGGCTCTTGATAGCCAGCTTCATTCGGGTACTCTAATATCCCGAGTGGCTATCCAATGTTGTCATGGTGAAGAAGTCAAATGGCACGTGGAGGACGTGTGTCGACTTCACTGACCTCAACAAGGCTTGCCACAAGGACAGCTATTCTCTCCCCCGCATCAATCAACTGGTGGACAAGAGTGCAGGCCATCAACTACTGAGCTTCTTGGACGCATTCTCAGGCTACAATCAGATCTGCATGGCCGAGTATGATCAGGAGAAAATGTCCTTCATCACGGACCGGGGTACCTTTTGCTACAAGGTCATGCCCTTTGGCCTCAAGAATGCCAGAGCGACCTACTAGAGGCTGGTCAACAAGATCTTCAAACCTCAGCTCTGTCGCAATGTGGAATCCTATGTGGACGACATTCTGGTGAAGTCGAGGTTAGCATCTGCCCACATTATCGACCTCGAGGAGACCTTTTCCACCCTCCAGCGTTACCACATGAAGCTTAACCCAATGAAGTGCGCTTTTGGTGTACAGCCAGGAAAGTTCTTGGGGTTCATGATCACACAGCGGGATATTGAGATCAACCCTGAGAAGATAGAGGTCATCGAGCGACTCCCAGAGCCCGCACCATGAAGGACATTTCGAAGCTCAAGGGCAAGATAGCCGCCGTGGAATGCTTCCTCTCCAAGTCGGCCAAGAGGAGCCTCCCCTTTTTCAAGATCCTCAGGGGGACCAAAGATCCCAAGAAGAAGTTGGAATGGACCGAAGAGTGCTGCGCTACTTTCAGAGAGCTCAGCGCCTACCTAAGCACTAAGCCACTCCTGAGCCAACCCCTAGAGGGGGAGACCTTGTATCTATATTTAGCGGTCTCCCCTGAAGCTATAAGCTCGGTGCTTGTTCGAGAGGAGGACCATTTCCAGAAGCCGGTCTACTATGTCAGGCGAATTCTGAGGAGAGGAGAACTGAACTACCCCTTGGTCGAAAAGGTGTCCTTCGCCCTAATCACCACAGCCCGTAGGGTCCGTCCATACTTTCAAGCACACCCTATTGTGGTGTGGACGAGCCTACCTATGAAGAAATGTTTGGAAAGCTCGACCACGTCTGAAAGGATGGTCACGTGGTCAGTCGAACTCAGTAAGTATGATGTGCAGTTCGAGCCTAGAACCACCATCAAAGCACATGCCTTGGCTAACTTCCTTGTGGAAACAACCTTGCCTGACAAAGAACCGACCGACCTTGCTGACCAAGGCTAACTGTCGCCCCCCAAATAGGCGAAGAAGCAGATGACGGAGCCTTCCTCACACCCAGACCCTAGGGACGACTCTCCTAAGGTCACCTCCTGGTGGGAGTTGAAGGTGGACGAGTCGTCACGTGAAAGTGGGAGCAGGGCTGGCCTTGTCTTGCACAGCCCCGGGGGACAATCATCAAGCAGTCGATCACCTTCAAGTTCCCCACTTTGAATAACGAAGAGGAGTATGAAGCCCTCATTGCTGGCCTGTGGGTCACCCTGGCAGCCAAAGCTGAAAGTTTGAGTGTGTTGACCGACTCCCAATTGCTCATCCACCAAGTCAACAGCAAGTACACCGCCAAAGAGGAGAGAATAGCCTATTACCTGGAGGTCGTTAAGAGCCTGCTGACTCGCTTCATCAACTTCAAGCTCACCCAGGTCCCTCCTGCTAGCAATGCTCGAGCGGACACCTTGTCAAAGCTCGCATCAACCAGCACCCTCAGCAGCTCCAGGCCCATCTACACTGACACTCTGCAAGCGCCCATCATCGCGAGAACTTCAAGAGTCTTGCAGGCAGACATTCCCCGGGAAGCCAGCTGGATGGACCCATTTATCTAATTCTTGATCAATGGTGACCTCCCCACAGATGCGGTTGAAGCGAAGAGCCTGCAGAGGACTGCCGCCACTACCTCCTGATTGACGACCAGCTCTACCGGCTATCCAACCAAAGCATAGGAGTAGGGCCCTATTTCTGATGTCTTCGGCTAGTTGAAGCCGAGTACGTCTTGAAAGAGATCCACGAAGGCGTCTATGGCAACCACCAAGGAGCGAGAACCCTCGCCCAGAAGGCCATCCGTCAAGGATACTATTGGCCAACGATCATTGTTGACTCGAAGAAGTTCGTCTCCCGATGCCGGAAGAGCCAGCTTTTTGCCAAAATCCCTAGGGCTGCCGCCACAGAGTTGACACCCATCTTCAGCCCCATTCCATTTGCCCAGTGGGGCCTTGATATACTGGGGCTACTCCCTCTTGCTTTGGGTCAGCACAAATTCCTCATAGTCGCTATAGACTACTTCACTAAGTGGATCAAAGCTGAGCCCCTAGCAAAAATTAGAGAGGTCAACATTGCTGGCTTTGCGTGGAAGCCGATTATGTGCCGGTTTGGCATTCCTCGCTCTTTCATTACTAACAACGGCACTCAGTTCAATAGCAGAGGTTTCCAAAATTTCTGTGAAGAGTGGAGGATCAAGCTCAAGTTTGCTTCGGTAGCGCACCTCTAATGCAATGGACTAGCAGAAGCTGCCAATAAATGCATCCTCCAAGCTCTATGAAGAAGATCGAAAAGGCAGTCAACAATTGGGTCGAAGAGTTGCCAAGCATCCTATGGTCGTACAGGACGGCCCACAAGGACTCGACGGGGGAAACTCCCTTTATGTTAGCCTATGGGGCAGAAGCGGTGACCCCCGTGGAGGTCAGCGTGCTCACCATCCGACTCCAACACTTTGACGAGGAGGTGAATTCTGATGGACTTCGGGTGCAACTGGACCTAGTAGATGAAGTTCGAGTGACTGTCCTACGCAAGCAAGTTGTTAACCAGCAACAGATCGCCCGGTACTACAACAGCAAAGTCTGACCAAGGAGGTTCTGGGTCAGTAACTTGGTACTAAGGAATGCAGCATTTGACAAGGACACTAGGCATAGCAAGCTAGCCCCCATTTGGGAAGGGTCTTACAACATCCTAGAAGAGCTGCACCCCGGGACGTATGGGCTCAAAAGCCTAGATGGGAGGATCTTGCAACACCCACGGAACATTGAGCACCTCAGGAAGTTTTGTCTATAAGTTTGCATTGTACATTTTTGCTCTATGTTCCAATGCAACTTGGTATTCTGCTTCTGATTATTGTCACTTATTATAAATTGTGCAAGGGACAACGAACCACTCAGCCAAATCTAATGGTAGTCAATTCCTTACAGCAGCGTCATGTGGCCCCTTACTTAATAAACAAGTCAAGGTAGCCTGACCACTCTAGCTGAATCGAGGTAATTCCCTAATCAAAATTGAGCTAAGCAAACCTTGTTCGCTAAGTAGATTCAAGAACCCCTTCTCGCTATTCCGAGCTAGGGGACTCTTCTCGCTAAATCGAGTCAAGGAACCCTTCTCATCAAACTGAGTCAAGGAACCCTTCTCGTTTAGCCGAGTCAAGAAAACCCCCTCGTTTAGCCGAGTCATGGAACTCTTCTCACTTAGTCGCAACAAGGGATCTTGCTCACTCAAGGAAGAGAACGAAACCTGCTCGCTAAGTGAAGGTCGAGCTATCCGACCTCGTTAAGTTAGGCCCCCTACACTTGCTTGCCAACTCCGGATGAAGTTGCCACAACGACCAGAGATCGGCAATGTCGAAAAAGACCTAGGCACAACATAAGCCCTAGGCACCTGACCCACAAGGTCATCTTCAACGGAGTCGCCACTCCCACGTTAGCTGACTCAGGCTTGCTCTTTACATCAAAACAGAGATCAGCAAATGCTGAAAAAGACCTACGCACAAGGTAAGCCCTAGGCACCCGACCCACGAGGTCGTCCTCTACAGAATCGCCACTCCTGCGCAAGCTAACACAAGAGTGCTTGGGTATGTCACGAGTCTGGGACATCCGGCCTGTAAGTCGACAGCCCCAAAGTCACCGACCACATCAGAGGATCAAATCTGTCAGTTCCAGACCCAGTTCAAGCTCTGCCAGTCCTAGCGATCATGGCTCACTTCCGGACCAGCTCAAGGAATCGAGACTATCAAAGCTGAGCTCACTCAAAACAATGTCAACTGTAAGGCCCGTGAGGGCCGAGAAGGTCTTGCTTAACTAAATTCACTGTACGCCTCACCGAGGCCGAGTCAATTTCACTTGATCAATGTTTGTAGGCTCCCAGTGGACCAGATTGATTTTAATTAACTAATTGTTGTTTGAAAGTCCCGCTAAGGACAACTTGATTTCCACAACTCGATTTCTGATCTAATAATATTCATCGATCGCGACCCCACAAAAGTAGGCCTAATTCTCTGCTCAACCAACAGAGCTCACCATAAGCCAAGACAAAAAGAAATGAAAAGAATAAATAAATTTTTATATTTTAGTTGTCTTTTCTGAAATGCAACCATTCATTGATAATTCGAGCGAAGTACATTCATGAGGGTCGACACGACCAATACAGAAATATTGTAACAAGGAAGAAAACAAAAATCTAAGTCCTAACTCATGCCCCCCACTTTTTTGTCACATTGTATTAGCTATGACCCTTCCCCTGCTTCGCAGATAACAACCAAACTCTAAGCCAGGGTCGTTGTCATTACAAAAGGCAAAAAGAGCACACAAGAAAAAATAAAACTCGACAAGAAATGCTAAGTAAAATCCTCTTTTAT
>JBAKGM010000001.1:24089219-24103822 GCA_037177215.1 Asparagus racemosus
AAACCGTTCCCGTAGGTGTTACGAGTCAGTTTTTGTATCTAGAGGGACGGTTTGCAACCGTTCCGATAGAGCTGAAATGTGGTAGTGTTATATTATTTTCTTGTATTTTTATTTTGTAGTATAGATTTATTTTCTTGCATAGTTTAGATTTTCCTTTATGCTCTGTTATTTTTGTAATTTAGATTTATTTTAATGTTCATTATTTAGATCTTTATTTTTTTTGTTCTTATTTTCCTTTTTGTAATTAGTTTTTATTTTTCCTTCTTTCATACTCTCTAGTTTATAATTTATTTTGTTTTTATATTCAATAATGCGGAACTAAACTCTTGTAGGATTTCTAGAGTTGTATAAAATTAGTTTGATTTCTTTTATAATTTATGGATTGATCTCTTGTGCTTAAAATAATCATGTTAAGAATAATTAACTAGAGAACTAATTGGTAGAAGAAGAATTTGATAATCTATGCTTATCTTAAGTGGTTTAATAGGTTATGCTTATGAATTCTAGAATTAATATCTAGCTGTTGTTCTTTTCATGAATGTCAATTTTACTTGAATGATAATTTGATAGCTTATGCTTTCCTTAAGTGGTTTGATAGTCTATGCTTAATAAATCTAAAGTGAAATATGATGAAAAGAATATAATTCATATTTTCTAAGTGAAATTGACTAGTGGATTCAGTTCTTTCATGTCTTTATTTTTTTATTATTTTCTTGTATTTTTATTTTGTAGTATATATTTATTTTCATGCATAGTTTAGATTTTCTTTTATGTTCTTTTATTTTTGTAAGTTGCATTTATTTTTATGTTCATAGTTTAGATCTTTATTTCTTTATTCTTATTTTCCTTTTTGTAATTAGTTTTTATTTTTCTTTCTTTCATCCTCTCTAGTTTATATTTAATTTTGTTTTTAATTTCAATAATGTGGAACTAAAATCTTTTAGGATTTATAGAGTTGTATGAAATTAGTTTGAGTTCGTTTATAATTTGTAGATTGCTCTCTTGTGCTTAAAATGATCATGTTTAGGATAATCAACCAGAGAACTAATTGGTAGAAGAAGAATTTGATAATCTATACTTTTATTGAATGGTTTGATCGGTTATGCTTATGAATTTTAGAATTAATATCTAGTTGTTGTTCTTTTCATGAATGTTAATTTTACTTAGATGATAATTTGATAGCTTATACTTTCCTTAAGTAGTTTGATAGTGTATACTTAAGAAATCTAAAGTACAATGTGAGAAAAAGAGAATAATTCATATTTTTTAAAGTGAAATTGACTAGTGGATTCAATCCTAGATTCCTCATATCTCTAACTGAATCCCTCATCTTTTACTTTTGTGGTTTTCCTCTTTATTCTTGATTTTCTTTTTGTTCCTTTTTTCCTCTAATTTCTTCTCACCTCTTAATCTAGTTTTGTTTTATTTGCATATAATCACACCCACTCTTTATCTCTCCACAATTGTCACTCTTAATTGTCCACACAACATACACTTAGAAACCAATTTTGATTATCTATTACAACACCTTACTCAAGGAATCGATATCTTTTATACTATAACTTGATAGTTGTGCACTTGCAACTAGGTTTTATTTATTTCCTATCACTCAGGCACTAGAATTTTCTTATCGACCTCTAGTCCTCTAACTCTTACTGCCTATTATGATTTAGATTGGGCCACATGCTCCATCTCACATTGCTCAATCACTATCTATTGCATTTTTCTTGGCTCCAGTCCAATTTCATGGAAGTCTAAGAAACAACAAATAGTTTATCATTCATCCGCAAAAGCCGAGTTTAGGTCCATGACAAATGCAAGTTGTGAACTTTAGTGGCTCACATTTCTTCTAATGGACCTTCAAGTTCCTCTCTGACCAGCCATGTTATATTGTGACAACCAAGCATCCCTTCATATTGCTTCTAATCTAGTTTTCCATTAGTGTACAAAATATATTAAGATAGATTGTCATCTCATACGTGAGAAGATACAAAGTGGTCTTATTTCTACAAAATACAATCCTACAGCAAAGTAGCTCACCAACGTCTTCACAAAACCATTGGGACGTGATCAATTTCTGTTGTCAATATCCAAGCTTCCGTGTGCTCTTCACTCTCCAACTTGAGGGGGAGTGTTATATGTTAAAAATATGATTCAAATTTGTTCCTATTCTCTCTCACATGAAATATCAATGTACAACTCACAAATCTGAATTTGTTGCTGTTGTTTCCTGATTTCATTCACTACCAGATTTGTTGCAGTTGCTTTCCATTTTCTCTCCCATGGAATAAGAAAGTACAGCTCACACCTTTGAACAGAATGTACAGCTCAAAGATTTGTAACATATGATGTCATCTATAAATATATTAGACATATGAAATAATAAAATCACTCACGGATTACTATCCAACTCTAGAGTTTTTTGTTACTATCTATCCACTGTCTTAGTGATTTTTGATTTTTTTTTCATGTCTTGTTTGCATGCAAAGTCCATGAAAGCACTGACTCTATTAATGAAAACAGATTGCATGCTTTCTGCGTGACCCACGTACATCCAATGCTTAACTCTTATATAGTCACGGGACATGCTAACCTACGTAAAATAATTTATCAGTAACAACTCCTAAAAACATAGATTTAGAGAATAGTCTAAGCATTACCATGACTTTTCTTCGGATACAGGGTTACATGTAAGGTTATATACTAAACACGAGAGAAGAAACATTGGTGTGCCACAATATGTATGGATAATAGAGGGCAATAGGTCCTAGTTGAATGAACTAGCCATGGATCATTATAGATAAATAAAGGACCAAGTGGTCATTGATTAGTGCAACCAACTGAAATCCAGTTTTCTCTACTTGCTTGTACACAATTGAGTTCATATCAAGATTTTAAGCAAGGGTTTAAGTGGATACATAATGACTTGTCTTTTATTAGTTTTCAAGTAAGCTGATATGATAGAGCTAAAACTAAGCAATGCAGTTGATATCAAATAATAACAACTAATACATGCCAATATTTACTAATAGGAATCAGTAAATGAGAAATGTTTGAGTTTTGAAGTAATAAATTAGATTTGATTGTGCTAAATTGAGAAAATAAAGTAAAATAAGAAATGGTGTAAATAAACATTGAGTTATTCTATGTACCGATAGTTTTGATTTAGAACTGTCAACATCAAGAAAATTCTTGATAGTGATACTAGCAAAGGTAAACCAATACCGCAGTTGATATCTAGAAGAACCTTATAATTCCAACCCCAACCTTAATCCTACAAACAAAGCAAATGCCTATGCCAAGCTCCAAATCAATAAACAACAAACTAATCTCAGAGCAACCTATGAGAGATGGAAGATGAGGAGGCTGCAGTGGTGGTGTCAAACTCGGTGGAGTTGAGGAGGAGGAGGTCTAGCTAGGGTTTGCTAGTTGTGTGGGAGTCGGTGGATTTGAGGAAGAAGCTGCAGTGGTGGCTGCAGTGTTTGACGACGAGAAAGAGGAGGAGGAGGTCTGGTGTTTGTTGGCCGTCGTGTTCGATAGCAAGGAGGATGATGATGAGGAGGTGTTTGTTGGCGTTGGACTCGGTGCTCAACAAGGAGGAGGAGGAGAAGGAGGTCTGGCATTTGCTGGCCGCCGTGTTTGACAACAAGGAGGACGAGGAGGAGGATGCGTTTGTTGGCATTGGACTTGGTGTTCGATGACGTGCTATCTAGGGTTTGTTGGCCACAGTGTTTGATGAGGAGGAGGAAGAGGCGTTTGTCAGTGTCGGACTTAGTGCTCAACGATGACGAGGAGAGGAAGTGATTGGAGGGGTTTTGAGATTTGAGGGCAGTGAGGATCAATTTGGAGGCGAAAATGTGGTTCTGATAATTTTGGGCTTATACCGTTAGGGCAATTTTATTTAAAAAAATTGTCAATAAATTTGGCCAAATGGTTATATACGTTTGGGCTAACTGTTTGAGCATTTATTCTTCTATATTTTATTGGACCCAAACAGTTTAAACTGTTTGGATTAATCACATCCGAAAGGATTTAAACTCTTTGGGTTTCATGCGCTTGCCCAAACGGTTACGGGAACCGTTTGGGCAAACCAATTTTTATACTAGTGAGATAACAAATTCCATTGCATGATTTCATCTGAAGAAGGAAACGCAATGATCTAAAAAGTTGAAAAAAATACATCAAGTGAACTACAACAAAGGAACTCAACTTCACTTTATATAGTATATGTTTCTTAGATACACATTATATTTTTCAGATTCCCCATCGTTAATTCATGGGTTAATTTTAGAAAACCCCCCTCAACTATGGGGCTTGTCTTAGATAACTCCACTTAGCTATTTTAATTTTACAAAACCCCCCTCAAATTTGAGGGTGTCGTAGACAACCCCCTCAACTTTCAAAATATGACTTAACCCCGCTTAACAATGGGGTGTCTCACAAAACCCCCTTTATCATTCTATTTTTTTTCAAACAACCCCTTTAATATTATTCATTTAAAATATGGAATGATAAAAATACCCTTGGTTGAAAAATATTCACGTGTATTTAAAACTCAACCCAATCAAAAAATTAGACTTCGTTTCCATGGGTTTTGATGAGGAGACTAACCTTAAATTTTTTTAAAGGTTTTAATTATTTCAAACATTACAAGCATGGATAAGTAGAAAATAAGAGAAGTTTTTAGTGTTTCTAAAAAAGAAAATAAAAAATTAGATTTTCACGTGAACCTAGCAATGAAGATGGAGGAATAAAAAAAGGGAAATAAAATGAAAGCTAGTTTTAATAAAACAAGTTAGAAAAAAACACTACAGTAAATGTTTTAATGTCTTAATGATAGTATAGTCATTTTAAATCATTTATTCATTTAGATATTAATTATATTAGTTTAGGGGGTTAAGTGAGAAAAATTGAGAGGGGATAAATCATATTTTGAAAGTTGAGGGAGGTTATCTACAACAATTCCATAATTGAGGGTGATTTTCGAGAGTTAAAATAGCTGAGGGGGTTTTTATGAGAAGACCCCTATAATTGACGGGGTTTTTGTAAAATTAACCCATTTTTAGACAGCTTCTCTTTCGTATTAGCTATATTCCCCCAATATTTCGACTGTTCTTGCATTGAATGTTTGTCAGTGGGTTTTAAGTCTTCTACCTATAACCTAATATTGGTTACCTTAACCTACACATACACAACGCAGAAGTTTAGCATGACAACAGTTAACCACTAAAGATATGAAGTTAAACCAAAGAATATTTAGAGCTAACCAATTACAAAAAGAGGCCGGTCACCTCTTTCTTCTCTTCAATATGCTAGATAGGTAACCAAAAAAAAATTACTGCTAACAATACACTATTTATTATGAAATTTAACTTAAAATCAAATCATGGAAATCAGAACAACAATACGCTTAAAACTTCCTAGATTCAAAGAGACTACCGATTTCTCCTCAAGTTCATTTTCTCAGAATTTTTGGTGATGTCACTGTTTTCTTCGTCAAAGGAATTTTCTTCGTCAAAGGAATCATTGATGTCTCTGTTTCTTCGTCGAAGGAATCAGAGCTAGATGATGATGGAGATGCAAAAATTGTAAGTCAAAGACGGAGCAGGAATATTTTTTTGTGTTTGTTGGGGTGGGGAGTGAATTTGGAAAGAAGAAGATGATGAAGGGGGTTTTTGTATAAAAGGTGAAACGGGATCATCAGATATTGTACTTACTGCTGGGATGTGACAGCTTGTAATTGAGGGTAGAGCGGGAAGGGAAAAGGGACGTTCATACCCGTTATGTACAATATACGGGTATTGGAGGGTAAGCAAATGAAATATAAAGTACAAGGGGGGGAGAGCACGTTTGACTTACTGACCTGGGGTGGGAAGCATGACTTATTTTTCATAAGGGGGTGGAAGCGATTTTCTTGAGAAAAAGATGGGCCTCTAAATCAAAAACTTTTTTAATTATTAATATACTATTTTTTTATAGCTTTTAAATTATATTTGTTATAATATTAATATTAGTTTTTATTTTAAATCAAAAATATCAATAAATATATTAATAGGTCTAACAACTTATTTATAATTTTACATTCACAATCAGCACTCCATTAAATCAATGGAGTACAAATCCTCAACTAAACATATATAGTCATTAATCTTTGCCAAACATATTACTTGATCCTCATCAAATCTAATGGACACATGAGAAAAACAATACAACCAACCATAACGTTCTTTTCTTACACCGCCTAAGCAATTCCATCTATCATTACAACAAACACACATGACATTGAATGTTCATTGGAGTATATAAATCCAATCATGCATGCATGGAAACATAATACGAAATGCGAATTGGAAGTATAGCAAGAAATACGAATCAATGGAACCATGATCCATCACTGAACTCCACATGACCTCCTCCGCTCCCTCCACTAGTAGAAATGACCTCCTCCGCTCCCTCCACTAGTAGAAATCTAAGCATTCAAGACAGAAAAATCCGTCTAAGATGCCAAGAAATCCGTCTAAGATGGCCATCCTAGATGGCCATCTGTCTAGGAAGGTTCATCTAGAATATTTCCGTTTAGGATATCACATCCTAGACCGAAATCCATCTAGGATGTTCATCCTAGACAATAAGCATCCTAGACGGAAATTCCGTCTAGGATGTAGTAATTATTTTTGAAAATAATAAAACTTGCTTATAAGCTTTCACAAGGATCAGCTTGAATGTCATTGGCATCTAATTACAAATACCAATGTAACCCTCCTCAACAATAACACAAACTGTAAATTTTGGAAAAAAAAAATATGAGTATACAATTGAGTGTCACCAACATCAAAAGTACAAGTATCCAGTAGTTCTCATAAACAATAACCGTAAAATTAAAAACAAAAGAGTATACAATTGAATGTCAATATCATCTAACTACAAGTATATGGACAATAACAAAAATTGCAAAAAGTTAAAAATGAGTATAATTGCATAACGTCTCTACACCTCCTTGTTGAAGATCTCTGACTCAACTTAAAACTTTTTGCAAGTCCATCAAACTCTCATTCTTGATTATGCAAGATAAAGCCTACATGCAAAATAAAATCAGTAAGTAAGTACTATGTTTAGGATGCAGGTAAAAATGATATACACATGTCAAAACTTTAACGGAAGGAAAACTTAACATGAAGAGTTGGACTAGTGACAACAATATAACAGAAGTAAGTTTACTGATATTAAACGGAAGGAAGCTCACATGGAAATAGCAAAGATGTAAAACCTATAATGCTTACCAATGAAGCTACACTAGTAAAAAGGGGCTCAGCCCCAATGGTTGGAAGGAACCGTTGGGGCTGTGAAAACCAGCCCCAACGGTTCCAACCGTTGGGGATAGCTTGTTTCCACCGATTAAATTGGAGAGAATTTTCCCCCCAATTATTTTCATCAAAAATTAAAAAAAATTATGAAAAACGAATCGCGATCCCCAAAACCCCAATACCGCCGTTCTCTCCCTCCCTCTCTCTATCTCTCTCTCTCTCATAAAAAAACCCCAAATTAAACCGCAGCTGCCATTCTCCCTCCCTCTCGTCTTCCCTTCCCCACCAATCCGAACTCGCTGCCGCTGTTGGAGTTCGCCGGCGCAGTTAGAGGTCGCCGCTGCTTTCAGAGGTCGTTGACACGTCCTCGATTCCTCCCTCGCTCTGCTCCATCCTCGGAGCTCACCGTCGAAGCTCGTCGCCGCCGTCGACGCTCATCGCTCTGCTCCGTCATCTTCCCCCAACACTCTCAGGTAAGCTACTCATTATTGCACTCAATCTCTCAACTTTCATAGTTGCTATCTATATTTGGAATTAGCCAAACTCATTCAAACTCAATAATAATTAGGAAATTTTATGGTTTGTAATTTGTGCAAGTGATAGATGCCTGATATTTTGTCCTTCATTGTTCTCTTGCTTGTTCTTGTGAAATGACAGCTTCATTGAGGGGCATTCCTCACTTTCCTTTTTTGGGTAAAGGGAGAATTTGTTCTGTGCTTAAGTTAAGGAGGAGCAAGAGAAAGAAATGAAGAGTTAAATCAGTTTCTCAACTCCATTGTTTTTTTTATTTTTGTTCAGGGTTCAGAGCAGAAGTTGGCTGCTCTTACCTGAGATTAGGACACGGGCACTTGTACTCGCACCAGCAAGGTTGGATTCTTACAATGGCTTTGATTTTGTTTCATTTCCTCTCTCCTTGTATGTTTGGTGCATGATCCTTCTCAATATTTTGCTTCATTTTTGGCTTTGAAGAAACATTTGGTTTCCATAAAATTTGTCTGTTAGTGGGTTCTCTTGGTCTATATCGTTTTTTACTCATCTATGCTATAAGAATGGGAATCCAAGGGTTTGGTATATAGCAAGTGATGGATATAAACCATCATTTTGGAATATGAGCATGTTTTGATTAATGCATTTAGTCCTGGTCCATGGCATTTCCATTAAACTTCAGAACTTAGGAATTTGTTTCTAAGTATACTTAAATTCAGATTGTTCCCCATGTTTCTCCGAATTTTGCATCATCAGGGAAAAAATATTCCTAAAAAAAGTAAAGTTTTAGAAATTAGTCTCCTTACTATTTTTTTTGTTTTCTTTGTCCTTTACTCATAAAAATATTATTTATTTCTTCCCATTCGGAGAAAATGTCTTATTTTTGAGTGTCCCCTATAAGTCAGCCAAGGCTTGTAGAATTTTGGATGACACATTTTGGTAGAAAAGTGTAATTCTGTGCTCTTCTTGTGTGCCTCTCGGTATGAAATTACTACCATATAATCTTTTATATTCTCCTTGTTCACTTTTTTAATAATTTGGGCTAAGGCCCTATTTTCCTTTAAAAGAAATGTTACTTATATTAATTGGTTGTTTTCTATTGTGTCACTCTACATGCAAATGGTTGAAAATTTTGTTCATTAAACTTTTTCATGCATCATGCTTCTTAGGAAGATTTTTTGATATTAATTGGTGACTGTACTAATGATCCACTGTCTTCCACCTAGTTTTTTGCACATTCCTCTTCGTAATTTATTTAGCCAATGTCACACTCACAATATTATGTCACAATTTTCCTAGGTTTCAGATCATCTCCAGTTAATTGTTTTTTTGTGATATTTGTCATCTTTAGAAGCCAAATGCTCTCATGACTTTGAAGTGAGAGCATTCCCAGTTTTATGTTAGGTTGGTAGCTATGCAAATTTCCCTATAGTTACGTTCAAGGAAAAGGAAACCATGAAAGGATAAACTTATCATAATATAATCACTATTTCTTCAATATAACATTAATTCCCTACACCTCCTGTATATGTTATCTTTTTGCCTCCTTGTTTCCTCTCTTAGATAGTCAGAAAAGGCTGATAATAGCAGAAAATGCAACAACTGATGTGAAGGAAGTGTAATGTTTATTTATAGTTTGTTGTCTTGGAGTTTTTGGTTTTGTTTGTTCAGCCGAGGTTGTTTTGGCTCTCCCTTTTGGGATATTGATATTTTGTTTCACGGTTAGATTCTGATCTGTAGCCTCCTACAGGAACAACTGTTTTCATTTCTGCAAATGTAAGAATTTGAGACATTCTATTTTCATTGCCGCAGATGTTTCATTAAACTCTTGTTAATGAAACACAGCGGGTTGACACTCACCGTTCTTATAAAAAAAGAAAAAAAAACAGAAAATGCAACAAACTTGCCACTTTGAAGAAACCTCTTTTAGAATTCTTTCTGTGACTTGGGTAGGTTTCAAGAGGTGTGAATCTAGATTTCTTTGTTCATTTGCTACATACAAGTGAGATATGCTCTTAACTCACCAGAGGGTAAACCATTATGTGATTGAATCTGACTGAAATTGTGTGAAGTGTTCCATTTTTATAACTACAATTTTCTTTTAGCTTGCATCTCTTAAATGTCTTGGCTTGTAATATTGTGTCTAAAAAGATTTTGCTTTCAGGGGCAGGTCTGCTTTTTTTTTCGTGATGGATCTTTGAAGGAAAAAAGATAGGAATCTGAATTTTAGTCCGTAAAGCAGAAGTCACTTTAATTGGATCAAAAATCTGTGGCTCCTTGTGTTTAACTATCGGCTGAAAATCAAAGGCAGTTTATATATAGCAGAATCTTTCTGTAGTTCTTGGAGTTGTCCTTCAATTTTGTCCCCTGAGTTCAAGTTAGATACACTATCATGATGGAGAATGATATGTTTACTTCCTCACTGCCAATGACAGATCATAGTCATATGATCTTCAATCCAACTACACCTCAAATGCTTTCTGGTTCTTTTATTCAACATGGCATTCAAGACAATCTTAGCTACAGGCAGATCATGCCTAGTGCTCCTTTGTTTTCTACAGTGCAGGAGGAAGCACTGAACGACCTGTACACTTCAAATAATGGTGACATGATCAATAGTGAGGTTTCGGTTTCTAGGATTATGCCTCACGTCGGAAATATTTCTTTAAATGGATCCGATGGTTTCACGGGGAACTTGATATCTTCATTCCCAAATCTAGCATCCGCTGACACTAATTTGCACGAAAGTTTCATAAGTTTTGGCATTGCTCCAACTTCAACTTTATCTTCGGAGGAGTTGAGGAACTCCCAATCTAATGATAGCTGCACTACTCTCAATTCATCAATTGGCGCTTCAGCGCATCACGATTTTGGGGTGCCAACAGCCGAAAAGGATGCAGATTTAAGTGCATGTCTAAATTCCAGATGGAATTATGACGATGTCTCTGGGCATCAAATTACAGTTCGCCCATCTTATCATATTTCTGGGAGATCAGAGTTTGGTTTTATTTTTAATACCCCGTACACTCATTTTGCTCCAAGCAATGAGCTTTCTCTCAGTCTCGGGTCCTCTCAGCCTTCAGTGATCAACTTTTCCAGTGCCTCAGATCAGTGCTCCGAAGTCAGTTACTCTGGTATTAAACAAGATTCTACAGGATTGCAAAATCATTCTCATGGTGTTGGATTTCAATTTCCTCGTGTAAAGTTAGAATCAAGATATCTCAATGCAACCAAGGAAATTCTTGCTGAAATCACAAGCTATGCACTAGAAAATCTGGATGATGTTGATGATCCACTTGATAGAACTGAATGCGAGCCAAAGATGTCCTCGCTTTCTAGTAGCATCAGTGGACTACAGAACCAGGAAACTGATGGGAAGAAGTCTGAGCTGTGTACTATGCTTCAAGCGGTACGTAAACCTAGTAGATGGTAGTCGTATTTGGGTTATTTTTTATATTCGTCCCTCAAATCTTTAATTTTTGATATTAGAACACCGAATCATTGAAATTTGATTTGAAAATTTGAAGATTTGTGGTACTAGTTTCAAAACATTTGAAAAAGTTTTTTTTTGTTTTTTTGGGGGTGGGGGTGGCTAATTTCAAAATATGAAAGATTTGGGAATATTTACATATTGCAGTAGATATAACTGTGAGTAGTATTATTGTCTTATTAGGTTCATAGCAACTCCCTACACTGAGAAGTGAGAGAGGGAGAATACATTTATTCTCAAATTGGAACAAACATGAGACTATATTTTTAAGGGTTAATTGCTCATACAACCCTGTATTATCTCTGTTTTGAACTTACTACCCTGTAGTTTCATTGTTGTAGATAGACTCCTGGGGTTTTTTGTGTGACTCTTTTACCCTGGATGAAATTTTGGAAGATATTGCCCATAAGTAAAACTTGTGAATCTACTTGAGGGTAAAAGAGTAAAAAAATTCAACTCAGGGGGTCTATCTGCAACAATGAAACTACAAGGGTAGTAAGTTCAAAACAGTTATACTACGGGGATCTGTGTACAATTAACCCTGATTTTGGTTAATGCGTAGGACTAGTGTGAACACGAAACAGATAGTCAATAAAGGGATTGATAGTCGAGAAACATATGATAGAGATTGGGTTACGGGCAATTATATATAACAATTTCTTTCTCAGTTCTCGTTTCTTGTTGGACTTGTAGGTCGACCATCAATGTAAACAGTACTTAGACCAAATGCAGAGTGTGATTTCTACATTCAACGATAAAATCAATCTGGGAGCTCCTCAAATGAACGTACAATTTGCTCTTCATACAGTATCCACCTTCTATAAAAATCTGAGGAAAAAAATCGCTAGTCAGGTCATTTTAACCAGTCATAATCACTCTGACAACGAATCAATCAGACAAAAGGAGAGAAACTTCGAATCATCATTTATACAGAAGCAATGGGCTATTCAGCAGCTGAAGAAGAATGATACCCAATCTTGGAGACCTCAGAGGGGCTTGCCTGAAAAATCTGTCTCTGTTCTACGGGCATGGATGTTCGAAAATTTTCTACACCCGTGAGTTTTATTGCAGTCGTCATTGAATATCTAGAGAAATACTTGAAACCACTTGAACTATATAATTCAGAGTCTTTGACTCCTATTTCAGGTATCCAAAAGATAGTGAGAAGCAGTTGCTTGCCCTTAAGAGTGGGTTGACAAGGAGTCAGGTAGTTTAAGATTTCAAATTCATGATGTTATTCAAGCAATTCAACATTTCCTTCTGACTAAAATTTCCTACAGTACTTTTCACGACACTAAAACTTCGAAGTTGCCTTTGAGGGTTCAGGGTTAATATAATTTTGTAGTCGTAACACGTGAATGCATGGGCCATTTTATGCGACATTGTCAATTTTTCACCTCAAGTATGCTTTCAATAGGGTTAATTCCAGAAAGACCCCATTTACTGTTGCCAGATTGAACCAACTACCCTTGTAGTTCTATTGTTGTAGATAGACTCCTTCAGTGAAAGTTTGTTGTTGCAGATAGACCCTCTGAAAAGGTAAGAAAATTCGCTCAGGTGTTCTATCTGAATTACAGTGGTAGTAAGTTCAATATGACGATTGTACGGGGGGCCTATTCGCAATTAACCCTTAAATGTATGTCAGTGGGATCTGAATTTGGATTAATTTGATACCATTTTAAAAATGAAAAGTCTCTTTCGTTATACTAAAAGTCTAAAGTTGTGGTAAAGCTTGAGGGCAATAATTTTAACAAATTTAAATTACTTGAGTTGGATTTGTGATATTCTTGATTATCATGGTGTCAGGTGTCGAATTGGTTCATAAATGCACGTGTTCGCCTCTGGAAGCCTATGATCGAAGAAATGTACTCAGAAATTAATAAACGGAATCGAACAGAAGAAGGATCTGCAACTGAAAGTAGAAACAATGGAAGTACTAGCAATCAGAGGATTCGAATGAATTGAATCATCAAGATTTTGTAAACCTATCAAACAAATGATTGAGCAATCAATTCTGTAATTTATTTCTCAATTTGGTAGTGTTTTCCTTCAGTATATGTTCCTCATATGTATATAAACTATCTACATTACATAAATGTAAGTGTTAGCAATTATCTGTCTAACCTTCTGTGCTTGTTTGACCATGGAAGTATTTCAAGTTGTAATTATAGAATCATGGAGTGTAAATTAATTTGCAAACATTTGACCCTTGTGAAAAAGGGAGCTCCGCTTATTTCTTCATCTCTTTTGATGAGGAGTTGAGACACCTGTATCTACAAAATAGCATGTCTTCAAATCTAACGGATATTTGATGCAAAAGTTATTACTTCAATGTATTAATACGCAAAATCTCGACTTTTTTTGCAATTACTTAAAAATGAAGCGTACATATGCAAAAAGTCCCCTCCCCCCCCTCCCCCCACCCCAATCTCCAATTTAAAAGCAAAGAAATTTTCAAAATAGCCCCATTCCCAAATGTAATCCCAAAAATCGACCCAATCCACGTTTGTTTAGTAAAATCGACCCAGTTTTTGGCCACGTCAGCATCGTGGCCAGAAACTAGGTCGTTTAAAAAAATGTGAACTCCTAATTAGTTGGGGTTAGCAACCTATACTAATTAGAAGCTCTTCTGAATACGAGCGGGATTAGCAAAGCCAAATAAGTCGTGTTAGGGCCAAAATAGTTCTTGTTAGAAGATAATTTGTAATTCTAAAAATCTCTCGGATATTTATAAAGAGCATGTAAACTAGAATGTCTAGAATAATCTAGGAACTAGACACAATAGGCATGGATGTATGTAGAAAATAGAATTATATAGAATTCTCTAGCAACTTGATGTATCATGAAAAATCTAAACGTTCTAGAGAATTCCTTATGATCCTATAAATAGGCATTGGATGTAAACTTTGTAACCAAGCTTTGAAGCAATTCAAACAAAAATTTCTTCAAACTAGCCTCTTCCCTTCTAACTTCTTATTCCCCTTTTACTTCCTCCATTCTCAATCCTCTAAACTAAAATCAATTACCCATTTAGCTTCTGCAACCCCAACAAATTTGGTATCAGAGCCATCCTACTTCACCTCAAATCTATCTTGAAAGTATTTAGCCTTTTACTACCATTCTAAATGGCAGCCTCATCACAAATTGCCCTGTCTCTTTTCAACTACTCTCAAAACTTAGCCCCCATTTTCGATGGCGAAAACTATGACTTTTGGAGCCTCCAAATGAAGACTCTCTTCATCTCTCAAGAGCTTTGGGAGCTTGTCGAAGAAGGCTATGAGGGTCCAGATGACTCGGCGATGTTAGCATCATGGACACCGGCA
>JBAKGM010000001.1:24111510-24130299 GCA_037177215.1 Asparagus racemosus
AGTACAGCACGGATTTGCTTGGACGACTAATTGTTTTTATGGGTGTTGCTTAAAAAAGTCTGTTTCTTTTGCTTGGAAGAGTCTAGGCTAGGGATCTGTCTTCTACAGTGAGACTGTTGTTGAAGCACATCAGTTCTCAGTATACAATCACATATAAAAGGAGTGATATAGCTTTGAACAGGAAACGTTGAAAATGAATAGTTGAGAAAGTCTTTAGAAGATAAAGGCATCACATAAATATAACCTGTATATTAAATAACGGGTGTAACAATTTCTGCAATTTAGTATGTTTAAAGAAAGGGGCATTCTAGACCTAAATAAGTTTATACTATGGAGCAAAGTTTGGGTGGTTTCGTCTAGGTTTTTGTTTTGAAACTGGAAGTTAAATTTGATTTAGCTATTTGGGTGGCACAGTTATACCTTCTGACTAGTTTCTCACGGTCTCCATAACTTTAAACGAAGCTTATCAAAGTTGAAAGATAGAAAGAGGAAATAGTATATACTTGTTAATAAGTTCATCTCCCTTCTAGTCATCTAAAATTCGTAAATCCTAATCGACCATAATCTAATGTATTTCTATTTGGTTTTAATTATAATCTCAATTTAACTTTGATTTGATGACATTCGTATTAATTGAATTGCTATCTAGATTAATTGTTTTATTGTTGTAAGTTCACTTCTCTTGATTTCGACATCCAGTTTGCCTACCATCTATATTATACGCTTTTCAAAAAAAATACATGTGAAGGATCAAAAGATGTCCCGTATCTGATGATTATGGACACTTGACTACATGTTTATATACACTCGAATAGAAATCAAAACTTGCAAGTTGCAACAATACTTTGAAACACATAGAACCTGTGGAGACCTTTTATTAGATGACTGTAAGGGTCTGGAAGCGGAATTAATTCTTGAACTTTGGTGTATGCATGGAAAAGTTATACTGCTTGGGAAACAAGGTTCCAAAGGCTTTTAATTCTGATGCCCTTTCAAAATCTTACAGTCAAGAAGACAAAAACTTGTTATCTTATTTGTTTCTTTTTGATACACTGCATGATGAAGTAGGATTTTGTCAGAAGATTCCATTCCTTAAACTTTAAGCATTTGGTTCAGTTAAAATTGTCTGATACCAAAACTGTCTTCTTTAATTATCTCTTATTGCAAATTTTAGTTGTAAGTCATTGTTAGAGTGCTCATTATATACATTTATCTCTCATACTAGTATAATGCACGTGCGTTGCACGTGGGCACACTTGCTTTACATTTTAAATTTATTTCTTAAACATTTTCATGAACATTATATTGATATATTTTATAAGGTATATGAAATATATTAAACTAACATAACAATATTTTAATATACCTATATAATTGAACAAAATTTGACTTCTAAATTTATTACTAGTACAATATATTTTAGATGTCGGCATTGACATAAATAATATAGTGCTCAAACAGTTTAATATCTGGATATATTTCATTTTATACGTAGTATACTTTAGTAAAATGTCGTTTCCGCAATCAATATGAACAAAAAACAAAGTTAACCTTCATGGACAAACACATGTTTGCGCAAGCCTTTGTGCTCCTTTCTAAACAAGTAAACATTGCTTTCTTGATCTTATCTTACAAAACATTGGTTGGTTAGTGTTTTGAACTCTTCATTTTCTATCATTTAACTCATGGTATGAAGAAGTATTCCTACATAGATCATTAGTAGCACTCAAGAAAAAACATAAAACTCATCAAAATTAAGAAGGTTAGGTGCTCAACTACATAAACTTCACAATTGAATCCTCTGGAAAATAAAGAGCAACTTGAAAAACGTGAAAAAAGAAATGAATAGATAAAATGAAGTTAATATTTTTTGCTTGTTTAGACATTAAATTACATGCTGGCTGCTCATTATTTCTCACAACACATTCTAGATCATGCTATCATTTTACCTTTGTCAGTCGGATACGCAGATCAAGGAAATGATTATCAAAACATATTATTACTTGCATGGGTGTGAGAAATCAAAATTCATGGACTAAGAAAAGCTTCCCAGTCAACAACTGTTTCAGGTCATTCCTTAGGATGCAAATGCTAAGATAGTTCTAGCCCAAATCCAATAAAGAACATTGAATCCAAGTTACATACAAGAGTCAGTTCATGCACGCATAAACATTAAGACAATGAAGTACTACAATCAAAGTAGTGGTCACTATTCCCTCCCACTCATCCTCTTCGTCCAAGTGCTGTTGTCTAAAATAATGTTTATGACATTGACCACAGTCAGAAAACAATAAAAAATTAGATCATTGTCATAATCTACCAAAATTTTCATTTATTGCCTAAAATAATACATATGTTAGATCTCAACCCAAAATTTCAAAAATAATATGTATCTTAAGATTTACTCCAATTATTAGCAAGCCAGAGAACTGAAGGAATCGGCCAAAATAATGTCTGGAATATTATGGCCCCTTTTCATTTCACAAGGTCCGCAACTGAAATTTTCAAAAAGAAAAAAAAAAAACAATAGTCAGACAAGTAAAATTGGAGAGGAAAACCAATCAAAGCGAGATGCAAGCTGGGCCGAAAAATTATTGTAGGCTATATAAAACATTCTATAATCAATACAAATTAGACCAATCATAAATATCAGGGTCCTTGTCTAACCAATTATGCTGCATCATTAATATCACGGCTCAAAGAAGACAATTGAAATTTAAATTAAAAAGTATAAGAAAGAAAAAGGGAAGTGAAATGGCCTTCTAAACTGTCTTTAACTTCATGGGAACATCATGACACCCTCCTGTGTAAAATTTCAGAATAGGGTATCTCATATAAGTTAACCAAGCGAAATTCCATTGCTTCTCTTTACCAGAAAGTCTAATGATGGAAAACAAATAATAAAGAAAAGTTCCTTAGCCATGTTGTGCTCTGCACTGGATCTTAAATTTTCAGTCGCCTTTCTTCCGGTGATAATCTCAAGAATAACGACCCAAAACTGTATACCCAAAACTATATACATCTGATTTTAGAGTCAATAGTCCAGTCATAGCATATTCAGGTGAACAAATATCCACAAGTACCCATCAGTCAAGTAGAAACATGAGTCTTATCACCAACAGGACCAAGCTTTGCCAATAAAAATCAGAGAGCTTTGGGTGAAATCCCTCTCCAAGCAAAATATTGGAGTATTTTAAATCAAGATATATAACTGGAGGGTTTGTTTTATCGTGCATAATTAATTCAATCATTTAGCTGCACCAGCGGCTATTTTCATTCTCGTATTCCAGTCAAGCCGCCTTTTATCTGAACCAAGATCTGCGAGATGAATATAGTTATAGAGAAATTTACATCATATGAAGTCTAGACAAATGAATTCGATACGTCGAAGGATTATATTGTAATATACCATGGAGATGGTCTTTGAGATATCCTAGTGCATGGATGTATTCATAGACTAAGATTCTTTGATCATCATCAGCACAATAGTTAATTAGGTTAACAAGGTTCGGATAATGAAGTAGCCTCAATATGAGCACTTCTACCAAGAGTTCCCTTTTTCCTACAAGACTGTCGACTCTAAATTCTATTAGCTGTAGCGAGTTCACGGAAAGTAAAAGTTTGGGGGGCAGTGCGTGTTCACATTCACTGAGCTATGCTTCTTTGGTTATGATGATGAGGCCGGCTCTAGTTTCTCCTCTAAAAAAACGAGACAGATTCAAAATCAAATAACAAAACAGAAACCTAATGATATGTAACATGACATTCTTTGCAACGAAAAAAATGCATCCGGCCTCTGTTTTAAAAAAATAAGATGCAATCAATTAAGAACATTACCTTACCATGCTTCTTCTCGTCCCATCACAACTCTGGTGCTGATCTCCTCCAATATCTTCATGATGTTCTCCACTGTCTCTTTTATTTATGCTATTTGAAGAGGAAGATAAAGTAAGAAGTGGTACCCCTATTTGCGGAGAAAATGGAGACGAAGCAGCGGGATGAATTATTAGAGAATGGTTGATTTGGAGGTAAAGAGGTGGCAAAAGAATAATTGTATTAATTATTAGAGATGGTAAAAGATTAATTATACTAGCCACTAATTATCAATTTGGTTATACTTTGAACATCCAAGCGGCAACAATAATCTTATTTTTTGAGGCTTTGGATGGGTTGTAGATAGAATAGTTGAGCAAATTAAGGGGGAAAAGTAAGAATTATATTATTTCCCTTAAGTCCAACTATAGTGTACATGACTAAATGATAATAATGCTTTAATTATTCTCATAATAATTGTTTGTATGTATTAATTAAATGAGACTTTGAGTGCAATATAGTGATTTGGATGAATGTTGAGGGATATGTTAGGAAATCAAAAGTTTTGACAACCATTTTCTCTTTTATAAGTGGTATAGATTTTCTTCATGTGTTACTGCATTCGTTAAGTCTGCTCCATTTATTACTTTTTGATCCTGCTATTATTCTATTTTCTAAAAGGATGTCAGCTCTGGGCATTCATATCTGTTTGCACCAAGGTTACCTGCTGAATATGCTGTTTGGTTGGGTGAGATAAAGCCGTTATCTTACTTTAAGGTGAATTCGTGTTCGAACTAGTTATACGTACAAATTTATGTGCTTACTTCATCTTGGAAAACACTTAGGGTTTTTTCCTTTTTCTTTCCCAACATTTCTTTATCTACAGGAGCGGTATATGGTTGACATGGTTTTCTATGTTGATGAAATAGTACAAGTTCTACATGATCATTTTGGTGAAGCTGGGAAGCCTTTACTTTTCTTGCTGTATGGGCAGAACACTGATAGTGATAGTTTCTCAAAGCCTGCAGAACTTGAGGTGCCTAATTGTTCCATTACTATTACTATTAGTATTACTGTGAACTTTCTTTTGTTTTCTACTGTTGTTCAATAGTTCTGTTTTTGTAGAATGTTAGATGAATATTTGGAACATTTTTTTCCAAATGTTTCGTGGGATGTTTCTCAGTCCTATTCCTTTGTCGCCTAATATAAAGGAACATCATGTCATGTTTTTTGCTTGAAAAGTAACTAATCCCACAGTGGGATAGCCAAATTTTATTTGCAGGAAAGCGTAAACTATGGTTACATAATATTCCAATATGAGGTTACTCAAAAAGTTAATCTTCCAATGCGAGAGTAAGCAGTCTTCTCTAGATTCCTAATACATTAGTTAGTCTAATACTCTCCCTCAAACTGGAGTATATATATTAGTCATGACAACATACAAACCTATTCTATGGAACTTTTAGACTATTCACATGCTTCGTATCTAGAATTATGACTTCTTGATAGTAACTATGCTTTTAGTTTGTCATCAATAGACTATTTACTGAAAGTTATTGCAATATTTGGAATGAACACCGTGATATTAGTAATTCAGGGCATTGGAATAGTTGCATTTCTGTGTATTGCTTCAGTTTTTTGATCTGTTAAATAGCGAACTACATGAAATTCTAGCTTCATGTCTATCCTTATTATCAAAGTTTCTTAATCTTTTGTGAGTACTTATTATGCCTTAGGAGATGGAGAAATTCGAAACTGATCTGAACACTCTACACCCAGTTCTAACCGAATGTCGTGTTATCAAGTCTGAGTTGGAACTTGCCCTCATTCAATATGCCAATGATGTAAGCTCAGAAGCTCATGTTCAGGTAATGTCGACTCTCCCGCTTAATATCATTCATCCTGTACGTTATACTTCTTTTTTTACGATCCAATGCAAATACTTATCAGTTTTCAAAAAAATTTCGTGACAAAACAAATAGTTGTCTACCTAGAGCATATTTCTCTGCCAACTTCTTTTGGCTATTGCATCCTGTTTAAGCAGTTTGTTCTCGGCTTTATATTTTTTGTTTTTATTTATTGTTGCTACCCAGACATTAAGCTATACATGTTGCTGGTATCTTTGAATCGTCTTCTAATCTTTTTGTTTTACTGGCAGCTTGAAAAATGGATCTCCAACTTATGACTGCCAAACTTGAATATTCATGGAATAATTTTTAAGTTACCAAACTAATGGCTGTCTACCTGGAGGATATTCCTCTACCAACTGCGTTTAACTATTGCCTCTCGTCATTGACATTAAGTCAGTTGTTATCTGCGTTATATATTTTTTATTTTTCTTTATTGTTCTACACTGTCATGTATCTTTGAATTATGTTTTTTATTCTATTCTTTTTTGCTTTAATAGCATTTAGAGTGTCCAACTTATGAATGTCAAAACTTGAACATTCATGGATAAAAGTTTAGGTACAAGGTTTTAAAAAGGGGGCGCCTAGCCTGTCTAGGTGCCCGCCTAGGCCTAAGCGGTACCTACGCCATCCACTGGGAGCACCTAGGGGAGCATGGGGCGCTTACGCGGATTGCACTACTTAAGTACTGGTGGTGATTTTCTCCAGTGCAGCCTCCACATCCTTCAACCTCCTCCAAATTCCTCTAGTCTACACTACCTGTGAAGATCTCCTCCGCCTCCTCTTCCTTTCAGAAAACCTCCTCGTCCACAACAAAAGAAAACCTCCTAGGTGCCTAGGAACTAGGCACCTCGCGGTGCCTAGAGCTTTCTATAACATTGCATTTATTATCAATTATTGTAACTAAGAAATAAAGAATAGCAAAAACTGCCTAGGCTCTGCCTAAGCCGCCAAGTGCTTTCTAAAACCTTGTTTAGGTAATGTATGTTCTTGCAGTAGCATGCCACGCTGATTATCTATGGTATTTATATCTTCTATTCTTGTAATGATTTACCTGATTTTCTAGTTTTTCATCTTTATTTGTTCTTACAGATCTAACATATTTTTATAAGGTTATGAGAAAAATAAGACCAGGCATGAAAGAATATCAATTGGAAAGCACCTTCCTTCATCATAGTTATATGAATGGCGGTTGCAGGCATTGCTCATATACATGCATATGTGCTACTGGTGAAAACAGGCAAGATTGTCTTTGTGAAATAGAGAACTTTTTTAAACAGGAAAGAGATATCATTACATTTTAATTAGTAACCTCTTATATGTATGGATTTGCTTTGCAGTGCTGTTCTTCACTATGGTCATGCAGCTGCTCCAAATGACAGGGTATGCTTATTGTTATTGTTCAACATGAAGAATCATCTGATATTGCAATATGTTATTGTTTCCCACTTTATGCTTCACATTCTAGTTGATGCATTGATTTTTTGCTTCAATTGATTTTTTTTTCCTTGAATTAAAAATTGACTACATGGATAACCTGTAATAATGTAATTGTTTTGTCATCTCTAGGCATGCTATTCATCCCTGTGTGTTTGATGAAACACATACTGTCACATCCTAATGATGGTAGAAATACAAGAGGCGTAAAGCTCATTTTTCCAATGAAGATAAAGGCACTTTGTTCTTTTTGTTTTACTGGCAAAATAAGCCAAAAATGAAGGTGTTGGAACAACACTCAAAATTTAAGATTGTTGCAACATCATGAGTTGGAACACCAACATTTGTTGTTCCAACTCCTACCAAACACACCCTAAATGGAAATACTTAACAAATTGGTAATCTACGGAAAATTTTACATGCCTGAGATCTGAATGGTAAGAAGGTTTACTGGATTTTCTATTAACATTGAGAAAGGGAATTGTTGAAGGAGATATTCATTGCAAGCAGTAATCTTTCTTTTGCATAGAGTCCAAAACCTGAAATATCTCTAGACTTCCAAACTCTTTAACTGCGTACTAAAGAAAGACACCAAAACTTATCAAAAACCATAGACACATTCAAGCGAAGGAATAGTAGGATCTTATTTAATATAAAAGAAAAAAGTAGAGAAATTTGCGCTTGGCTTTTTGAACATTATTTATTCCTATTTTGATAATAAAAAAATGTTTTACCATTCAAAAAAGTAGAGGAATTGTTCTCTCTTACTGATCCTTGCATCCTGAGAATCTGCTACCTTTTCAAATTTGCTCCATGAGTTTTCAATAGTAGCATGAATACCCAAATTTTAATCTAGCTTTCAATGTTGAGCTGAGGAAGTATTTAAAGTTTAAAGCTACATGCATTCTTACCTTTTGATTGTTTATTCAACATGATCATCCATCACCTGTTTCAAATCTATGAAAAAGTGAGATTTTTGTCATGAACTGAACTGCTTCATCTATCACCTTGTTAGATTCTAATGGAATGACTATCATTATCCTTTAATATCTCATATACAATGTGCTTTCACAGTTCCGCTTGTACATTCATATCGGGTTCCTTTATTCTCCTTTTCTTTTTTCCTTAGGATTTTTCTATGCCATAGCATATCACTTGTTCCTTTCCTAAATTTGTTGTTTAAGATTTGTTGAGAAGCTCAATTCTGATCTTGATACTGCTTGATGAACTTATATTATCGTTAGAGTGTGACCTTGAAAATGGAAGATGAAAACAAAAGATATTTTATTATGGGTTTGAGTTTGAAACTAAACTAATTGGTAGCATATTCAACACTACTATGCTGTTTGCCATTCTGTACTGTGTATTTACTTCATAATTCCCTTTTTTTTTGGAGAATGAAATATGGCAGTTAATTCTTTTTCCTTCGAACTATTACACCAATTGGCAATGAAATTGCCTCATACCTCAGTGAAGTTGAGTTCCTTTCAATCTGTAACTTTAACAGTTATATATGTTTGCAGACTCTACAAGATGGAGACATATCTTTGTTTGACATGGGAGCTGAATATCATTTTTACGGTTCAGATATAACATGTTCATTCCCTGTGAGTACAAGCATTCTTTTACTGTTTTTCTCTGTATAGCCATCCAAATTTAGTTCTCGTATGTACTTAGTCATTCAAAGTCATATCTGTTGATATACTCTGAAGTCTAAGTTCAGGTATAAATTTTCATGTTGTCCTGTTCCATTTTTGTCATCAGTCTTCTTTGCTTGCATTAATATGTTTTTGTTTTAGTTTGGTTATGTTAGTTGCTCTTCAGTAAAGTCCACTCTTGTAGCTAGAAATTATTGTCAAGTCTATATTGCATGTTATAGTGTGACTCTGTGAGCCTAAGTACTTTTTAAGTCCTGCCATTTAATCCTTGAGTTCTGCTCGATTGTGGGACAACATCAGTTTGACTGGAGAAAATAAATTCAGGAGACTTGATGTTCGTTATCAGCCTAATTTAGATAAAGGAGATGTTGAATGAGCCATCAAATCGTATACAGGCCTGGCTCCGTGATGAAAGAGTGGGGTTGGTTTTTGAGGTACCAGGTACAAATCCTTGCTGTAGCCCTTGTTAAAAAATGAACAGGAAAAATCATATGTTGGAGATTGGGCTACCTCTTGTATATCATTCACTTCTGAATTTAAGGGAAACAGTTGATGATTGCCAGACTATACTGGGAGCTTGGTCACTAGAATATGTACAAGTACTTTAGGAGTGCCACGGTTTCGATACGGCTTGGATATGATACTTATCATATCCGTATCCACTTGTCATTCACGGATACGGATATGGATATGGATATGCCTTGGTAAGGAAAACTCATACCCATATCCGCTAAAATCGGATTCGGATATGGATATATATGTAGATATACACGTGGATACTAAATGGATATGAGAATACCAAATAATGTTGGAAAAAAATATAATTTATATGATACAAGAGAGTTCATTAATATGTTCGTTATATCTGAAAAGCTAAGATTGGATTTCTTGATCATCAAAATTAGTCTCAAATCTATTAATCTAAGGATTAAAATAATTGCAACTGTATGATCAACATATATTCAGATATTTCGTATACGGATCCGGATATTTCACTACATAACCGTATCCATAACCATATCGTATCCGTTATAGATTTTACTAAACATACCCATATCCTAACGGATATAGATATATCCACGGATACAGATATGTTTGTGTACCTCAAGTCAAGAATCCTTGAAGAGATGTTTCCATATAACTGAGAACCAAGTTTCTTTAGATTGAGCTTTTGTGATTTATGTTTTGAGCTCACTAGAGTAATGTGCTGTATGTGTATACTCTGGGTCATTGTTTTCATTTTGTACCTATAAATTGGTTTTATTGCTTGTTTACCAATGCCATGGCTAGAATTCTGAAAAGATTCCTATTACCTACTCTTCCTGTCAAAAAAATTGTGGTCAAGTTTGGCTCTCGATACACTGACTATTGACATTTATGTGAGTTGCAGGGGCAGAGCCAGGATTTTCATCCAGCTTAGGCACTCATTGACATTGTTTTGAGCAATTCCTACAAAAGCATTGCTATAAAGATAGTGAAATAACAATTAAGAAAACATAAAACACATTTTAGTCCCATATAATTAAGTATATGCATTTACATGAAAAACATACATTTAAATGAAAATTTCAAATGTACATTGTAAACTTGGGACATATCAACTTTTCTATATGAGTTAATGGAGAACAAGTTATGATAGTCACAAAGTTAAGGCTGAAGCAACAATAATATCAAAATCACCAAAATCATTATAATATAGCTAATTAGATTTCAGTAAGGTAAAGCTGTTTTGCTTTCATGGCAAAAGAAAAATGAGGCTAGGCACCAAGCTTCTGTTGCTAGTGTGCTAGGATAAAGCTTACGTAACTACAGAGGTTTTAAATTTGAGGTAGGGCACGTGCCCTGCCTCATTTGTATGTGGCTCCACCCTAGGTGAGTTGGTTATTATGTTGAAGTTGCAGTCATGAATCTAGATTACATTTCACAATTTGGAATTCGGGTAGTTCCTCTTTTTTTTTCCGCTAATGAGTTTGTTGAGTTTTCTTTGACCACCTGGCTCTCTAGGTCTTGTGGTCTCTCCCTCCACCACATGATAATCAGTTATTAAAGATAAATCTCATTGGACATCTGCATTGTAGATGGTGGGAATTGAACTCCTTACCTCTTATTTTGGAGAGTAACGCCTTGGGCCTTGACATATTTGCTTTTGGTATCTAGGTAATACTTGATGTATAGCATTTAATAGTATTTTGTCATTTTGGTCTTTTAGGAAAGGCAGGACAAGGCACTTCCATCTTGTAGCCCTGCTCTTGGTTATCAGTAGAAAGATTCTTGCAATTATTAGAGATAAATGTCATTGGACATCTCCGTTGTAGATGGTGAGAATTGAACTCATTACCTCTTACTTTGGAGAGTAACGCCTTGGGCCCTTGACATATTTGCTTGTGGTATCTAGGCAATACTTGATGTATAGCATTTAATAGTATTCTATTATTTTGGCCTTTTGGGCAAGGCATAACAAGGCACTTCATCTTGTAACCCTGTTCTTGGTTAGCAGTAGAAAGATTCTTGCAATATTTTACAAAGCGCTAGGTGCTTCTAGACACTGGACCAAGCGCCTAGCGTCCAGGCAGGTGCTTAAGCGGCATGCGGGCGTTTTAAGCATCAAGAGAAGGAAGGATTCTTTTTGAAGATTAACAGTCTATCCTCGCTGTTTACCTAAGATGGACTTGGATATAGTGTTTTTATCTGACTTGGACCATTCTCTTCTTTTGTTGCTTATGCCTAAGTGAGCAATATACCCCCTTTGATGTGGTGCAGTCCGCCTAAGCAGCCCATCCTCCTCTAGGCGCTCCAAAGACCAAGACTGGCTGCCTAAGTACTGTGTAGGCCTAGGCGGGTGCTCATACTGCCTTTTAAAACAATAGATTCTTGTGAACAGCAAGTGGTTGCACTGCAAATCCCTGCCAGCATTATGCAATGCAAGTGGAGCATTGACAGTCAGACTGCAGGAGTGTATCTGGATTCTGATTAAGGTATTTTAATTTCCGGCGACCACAATTGGGTAAAGCATGAATACATGATTGCCCAACTAATGGTATCAACTGGTTAAATACAGACGTAGCATAGTCATAAGCATATATGATAGCATTAAGCATACGTAGTGGTGTCTACTGCCTAATGACCAATATGTCTTTGTGACGGTGAGAATTGGCCGTAGAAGGATTAGACATTAGAAGTTGTAATAACAGAGCAATCAACATCATGGAGAAGAAAAGGCGGTGATAGGAATAGAAGAAACACCTGTTACTGTTGCTTCTAGTTTGTAATCTTGGGAGTTTTCTATAGATTGACTTAAAAGGTCTAAAATAGCAAGTCATCAACTATTGATGAAAACTGATCAAGAGAGCGTCAATACTACTAAGAAAGTACATAAGTAAATATTCCATATTTGTGGTAAGAAAATGCTTAAGAAAGTTGTTAGATGGAGGTGCTTGATGTCCAGCACATTGTGCTGTAAACAGGAAATGCCTAGTGTCTTCGTTGATATTAGATGGAAGAGTAATCAAGTGCCCAAAAATGATCAGTGCAATTGCTAAATGATCATTACTCTTTCAGTTATCATGGATTAGTGTCCCACATTCCCAACTGCTTTACTTGTGTTATTGTCCTCTTAATTGTGACTTTATACCTCATCAAGTATCCTTGATTCCATAATCTGTAACTGATGTATTTATTAATTTCATTGCAATTTGATTTAAATTCCTGTGCTGGTAAAGTCGGGATGTAGCTAATTTTGCCTTGTTGTATGCTATTCAGCTTACTCTTTCTATACTGTAATGTTTTTTTTATGTGTTTTCTTGGATTCTTGTGTTCAGGTAAATGGAAAATTCACAAAGGAACAAATAATCATTTATAATGTAAGTCTTTTAATTATTGGTATTAGTCTTTTTTTTAGTAGCATCCATTCTCTTTTGTCGGCTCTGATTTACCATGGGATAATTAGTTTTTGGGTTTCTTCCTAGAAACCATCTTCAAAGTAGGGTAATTATACAGAAACCACCTTTCATTTTCAATTTATACATAAAGCACCTTTAAAGTAGGTTCTTATTGCAATCGACCATCCCCGGTCAAATTTTCACTGAAAAACCAAAAATAAGCTTAAAAAGTTCAAGTTAAAAGGTACATGAGTTGTATCCTACGAAGACCTAAAACTAAAAATGAGTCATGTACCTTGTGTGAAGAGTTTTTTAAGGGTAACTTGGGTTTTTAGTGAAAATTTAGACTAGGAGGTGGTTGATTGCAACAAATAACCACTTTGAAGGTGGTTTATGTATAAATTGAAAATGAACGGTGGTATCCATATAATTACCCTATTTTTAAGATGGTTTCTAGGAAAAACCTTAGTTTTTTATTTGAATTTTACTTAACATCGTCAAGGCCATTCACTGATTCCTATTTCATATGCAGGCCGTCCTTATGGCACATGACACTGTTATATCTTCAATGCGTCCTGGAGTTGGTTGGATGGACATGCATAAGTATATGCCTACATTACTCTATATACTCCCAACTTATTTGCATTTAAGATTTATTTGTTACACGATTGTGCACTTGTAATTGGTAAATGGTTGGTGTACAAAATTTTTTTTATCATATAGTGACTGTATTTATTAGCCACACCTAGACATTAATTTTGATTGTTTAAGAAACACAACTGGTTTAGGTGATAGTTTGGCATATAAATTCATGTCTACTTCAGTTATCAGTGCTTCATAATATCATGGTTACCATCTACTTTCATTTACCTATCATGTATCCATTTATTTCCTTTATTCATGGTAACTATTTTATACATTTATCACGCAGACTAGCAGAGAAGACAATCCTTGAGTCATTGAAAGCAGCTGGGCTTGTGCTCGGGTTCGTGGCCTCATTTCATTAAGTAATCTTCAAAAGAAAACACAGTGGTTCACTTGTTTTTGAATTTTTGTAACAGGGACATTGAGGACATGATGGCAAAAAGGCTAGGTGCTGTTTTTATGCCCCATGGTCTTGGGCACTTCCTTGGGATTGACACACATGATCCAGGGGGCTATCCTAAGGTCTTTGGCGTTTGGATTCCTTTTATGAAATATCTACTTGCATATGGGCCTTTCTTCTCTGTTATTACAAACATCTTAATCCTACTTGTAGGGGACAGAGAGGTCTAAGGAACCAGGATTGAAGTCTTTACGGACAATAAGAGAGCTAAAGGAGGGGATGGTCAGTATTTACTTAGCTCGTCTCATAATTGGCTTATGTATTCAGTATCTTAATGTTTTGATGATGATAATAGCAAAGTGATTTACACGTTCGATCACAAGAACAACAACAAAAGAAGTCCATACCAAAGTTTTGGGGTAGGCTGCATGAGTCCTATTCTTCCATTTAGTTCTGCAAGGGCTATCTCCATGAAGTTGACCATTTATCATACCTTTCTCAATTGTCTCCAAGCAAGTTCTCTTTGGCCTATCTCCGGTACTTGCTCCATTAATTATAAATCTTATCATATCCCCTAATTGGTGCACTTAGAGACCTCCGTTGCACATGGATAAACCATCTCATTGGTTCTCTCATTTTATCCTCAATAGGAGCCTACCAGAATGAATGTAATGTTTAAATGCGGCCTTCAGTGGATTTCTGATTTTCTAGTTTGCTTAGGGTTATAACTCAATGAAAATAAATGCCCTTGTTAAGCTCATCAGGCTTGGTCTCATGTGATACAGTTTACAATGCATATTTCCAACATGCAAGCTACTTTAAGAGGCGCAGATAATTTAGGTCATTCTAAAACCTCTTTTAAGATTTGCTGAAGGCTATTTCAGCAAACGTAAAGAAGTTCTTGCGATGCTGTTAGTTGATATGCGTCAAGCCGGTTATGAACATTGTTATGCTAGTACTTATCGTTGCGTATTGGGGTGATAGCCTAGCAATCTCTTTTTAGTTTCATATCATCATTCATATAATTTATAACATAAAATTACAATCTAACAGTTCTTTCAGAAATGTTGCTCGGGGAAAAAACCAGTTTCTCCATAAACTTCTTGGTTTCTTTCATATGATTACCACAAAAATGACAATTCAACAGATGATTTCAGTAACATCTCGGTTTACGGTCTACATTTCAGGTGATTACAGTTGAACCGGGATGCTATTTCATTGATGCTTTGCTGGTTCCAGCTTTAGGAGATCCAACCACATCAAAGTTTTTTAACCGTGAAGAAATAATCAAATATAAAAACTTCGGCGGAGTTAGAATTGAAAGTGATCTGGTTAGTTTTTTTTCCTCACATTTTCCATTTTCTTAAACTAATTACTGGCATATTGTAACCTCCAATTTCTTGTATCTGCTTCTATTTTACAGTATGTAACAGCAAACGGGTGCAAAAATCTCACCAACTGCCCAAGAACTGTTTCTGAAATCGAAGCTGTAATGGCTGGTGCTCCGTGGCCTCTGAACTCTGGTTCCTCGAAGATAAAAGAGGAGAATGGTTCTGTCTAACATAAATAGTCTACAGATCTCAGCTCCTACAGCATTTCCATCATATTTGGATTCAGTTTCTGATAGAAATTTCAGCCTATTTTCAACATATCCTTACTCAGATTGATACAGGATGCCAATGCCCTCTGCTTTTGGGCCTAATTAATGAGAGCCAGTGTAGATATTATACGTGTGGACGAGCCGTCAATAATTGTTAGCAATAAGGCGCTCGTACAGCCCACAGGATATACGTACTGAAGCTGTGAGCACCCTTTTCTGTGATGTGCGTTTCAGTTAGCAGCTTCTCTGGCTTTATTTGTGCCTGCAGTCTTGCATTTCGACAGTTCTGTTGCTCAAACATTTCATGGCTGATTGATTTTCCAGTTTATGTTGTTAATCTGTTCAATACTGTTTTGTTGTTAATACTTGAATTAATCATACTGTTAATCAGCTAAATATAGGCAATTGATCAGAACGCGTTTATACTTTTTATTTTTCCGAAATAAAATTTTCCAAATTGATTCATTAAAATTAGGGTTACTTGCGGATAGGCCTTCTATATAATAGCCAACCGTCGGGACACCACCTCTAACTCTATTGTTGCGTACAGACTTTCCAAGTGATTTTTTTAATAACTCTTTTTTCTTCATTTAGAGAGATTTTTTGCAAACAAATTAGTGAATAAGTAAAGGCCAATTTTGGACAGTTTATAAAATGTCTAAGTTGAGAAGGTAAATTACTAAATATGGTAGAGTTCGGGGGTATATATGCAAAAATAACTCATAATTTTACGACGGAGTTTTTAGATATTAATCCCTTAATATAGGTATTTTGATATTAGTCCCCCAAATTATTTTAATGTGATCATATTAGTCTTCTAATTAGTTGGTGTTAAAATGGATGAGGGAATATTTTGTTTTTTTAAACTTTTTTCTTGAACGGACAAGTTATACCCCTTTTCTCCCTCCCTCTAACCTTCTCCCCTTCCTCCCTGCCCTTGACTAGCAACATTGCTCCCTTTCCATCCTCTCCCTCCTCCATTGGCCCGCTCCAAATGTGATGCTGGTGACTTTTACCGAAGGAGGTGGTGATGGTGGAGGATGTGAGAAACCGGCGGAGGAGGTAATGGAGATGGTAGTGGAGGAGATGGAGGAGGTGGTGAGAATACAGATGGATGTAGAGATGACGATTGAGGAGATGGTGGTGGCATGATGGAAGATGATGAGGTGAGAATACCAGCGCAGGGGGGGACGGCGGTGGAGGAGATGAGGAGGGGGGGGGGGGGGTTTAAGATAATTCCATACCCATCGTTAGTGTTAACCCAAACATGATTTAAGGTTTTAAATATCAACACATTAATGTCATTTGGAGGACTAATATTAAAGTATGAAGATTGTGGGAGTAAGATCCAAATACCTATGATTTAAGAGACGAATCTTATACTATTATAAAAAAGTGTAGGTTAAAACATTTTCTTCCTAAAATGTCCTTCAAAACACATACATGAATCCATTAAACACATACATGCATACATAAGTTATACCCTTTTACATCCATCAAATCAACACATGCATACATGCATATATAAACTATACCTCTACACATTCTTCTCGTAACCCCAATGTTATTAAATCAAATTAATTAATTAAAGACATATAACATTTAATACAGTTAGATATATTTCTAGACTATAGTGTAACTATTATTATTTATTTATTTTATATATATATACATGCGCACACACACACTAAAATATAGATATTTTAATAATTTATAAACTTTATATCTATCTTATATCTTACATTATATCATAATCAAACAATTATGTGCACTAAAATATAGTGTAATATATTATCTATAGTATAACTATAAATTGCATAGTGTGACGTGGAGTCATTACAGTGCAAGTGCACTGCACGTGGACACATTTATTTTAAATTCGAAATTGTTATGTGGATTGTGAAAAACAGGAAGTGACTATGATAACAATAAAGATTTAAAATAAAACATTTTGTATCCCATCCATTGAGTGATAATATTACATTTATAGTAACCAATTGTATAGCTGTAAATATATTATTATGAGGCTCAATCTCTTCGTCACAAACCATGAACCATCATGCACATGATGACCGTTGAAGCTTGAGCCTATTGGCAGAGGCGCAGCCGGCCTCACCGCCTTGGTGTCGAACCCACGAGCATATGACAAATGTGACTCAAAGGCTTATCAGGAGCTATTTGGTTCGACCCAAGGATTGCAAGTGCACTGCATGCAACTGGCAGATTTTATGACTATTACATTGTTTTTGCTGTGTCTATAAATTCAGTTATCAAATGAGAATTAATTGCACGTGTTGCAATGCAAATGAGACTTAAATTGCAACTAAAACAATTAACACCGAAGAGAAGTAGAAAAAAGAGTTCGTTTGTAACATTTTTCTTATCCTCTTTTGTGCGAAACTGTAATGTATTTTAGTTTACCGTGGATTTCCTAAGAACAAACTAGAAATGACTATTTAGTTGAGACATAACGGCCATTGCAAGACAATACTATGGAGTGAGACCTTTGGAAAATATATATTCATTGTTTAAGGATATCAAATTTCAAGAACAAACTATAGATAGCTAATTTGTTGCTCATTTGTGAAAGTGCATAATTGAAAGAATTTTTTGGTCTTGCGAAGGCCCCAGAGCTACTCAGGATCAGTTTACACACTATTTTACGGTATTGTTCCTTTCATAAACAGTTCATTTACTTTGGATAAAGCTTGGCAGCTTGCTGCAAGGATTTTTTCTCTTGCCAATATTTTGATAAGTACAAATACTAAGTGTCTGTTGTAAGTAGTAAAGAAGATGTCATGATTTAAGTCCTAATTTATTTTATGTTAAGTGAATTCAATCTATACCATAAAAGTTTAAATACTAATTTGTTCTCTCGATCTTGATGAAGGAGAACTACGTTCCATCAGCTCGGTATTATTGCATTTGGTATTGTGATGTTTATATGGATGTACTTAAAAATTTTTTTCTTTTTATGATTTCATTTTATTTAGCGACATCAATGAATATAAGTTTTTCCATGTACATAACGTAACATGCACCAACAAAAAAAAAAAAAAAAATCACACATACAACTATTCCATTTTATATAAATATGTCCATATGCAACGCACGTGCACCACACAAGTATCTTAAAAGAGGAATGTGGGCATGTTTGGTAATAAACCCCTCTTTTACAAAATATATTTTGCATGGCTTGAAATACGACTTCCGATAATTTCACCTAATATCCAAATTTTCTTCTCGAGAAATACATACATTGCAGATAATAGAAAGGGAAAATTGTGTTAAGGCCCCAAAAGCAAAAAGTTAATGTGACCCCGCCCCCTTGACTTTTTCCCATGAGTTTTAGCCCCAAGACTTGTCACAAAATGTGCTGCACCTCTTTTTTAGTCATCATTGCATGCCAACTAAGCATAGAAAGAGAGAGAGAGAGAAATAAATGAATAAT
>JBAKGM010000001.1:24155393-24171342 GCA_037177215.1 Asparagus racemosus
ATATACAATTCATAAACAGGGCCGGGCCAAGTCCGGTGCGGGCTCCGGCGAGGCGGCTCGGACCCGGGCCCGTGCCCGGTCAAGTTCGGCTCGGACACTGGGCCGGACCCTGGCCTTGGACATTGTTAGACAACCCTAATTAAAGGATAGATTAATAAGTTAAAATTGTGATAAATAAAAAATTATGATGATAATTTGGAATGAAGAACATTCATGTGAGAGAACAAGATGCAACAACCATGTCAAACTTTCATACTTCTTGCTCTACATGTTAACGTTGTTTAGAAAATTTGTACAATAATTTACAGGGGTTTTGTAAAATATATCCCCAAACGTAATATGTCAAGGAGTTAGGCGCCAAAAATTTTGGTGAAATTTGAGAATTTTTAGATATAAAAACGATGCTACAAGTTTGATGGGTACCTAGCTTTGAAATATGTAATTTATCCTTAGCCAAAACTTTATGCTTAGATATTGACATGGAATTGAAAAAGAGTTCCAATGGCTGAACTTATATATGAATTCACCAGGATTGATAGACATAATAGTAAATGAAAAAGAAAGCTTAGGTTTAGGGTTTTTCTTTTGGCGGGAAGAAAGAAAATATGATTTTATTTCTGATCTACGACAGACATTGTTGCTATCAGAAGCATTAAACTACATAAAATTTTAATGGTTGGTAGGTATTATTGTCATTTATGGTTTGGGCTCCATCACAAATTAGGGGGACAAGAGACTTTTTTTTTTGGGGGTTGAAAGGGGAAAAGAGATTTAATGACAAAGATATTTACCAAACGATATAGATTTGCCTGACAGTTAAATTATTTTACTATAGTTACACTGATATATGACATTTGATTATTAAATAGAGCACTGATGCGTACATGAATATAATCTAAATTGAGATGCAAATGCTTCTAAGAGCCGGATTAATGCTAAATCATAGAGACATGGAGGTTTTTAATATCACGATCAAACTATAGCCTTAATTTGTCATACTAAAGTAAGGAAATTGTTAGGATTCATATCATAATATCAATAATCTAGCTTAAGCTTTTTTCAAATTAATCTCTTTTAAAATAGGGTTAATTTAAGATATACTCATTGTATGACGGTGTAAGCACTTATATCATATATTTTAATATAAATTAAACCCTTGAGATTTGGACGATATTATTTTCTCTAATTTGGTTGAGATGTCATGTCGAAATCATATAGCAATAAATTAATTCGACCAAAGTAACACCATTTGTAATTCATGCAGAGTAAGTGTCAGTTTATAGGGTATAAGTGACAATACCTGGTGTATCTGCAATTAACCTTTTTTTGATGTTACTCATGAAACAAATTGTTACTGAAAAGTTTCCTTGGATTAGGTTAAGCTAGTGGCCTAATTAAACCCTTTCCACTAAACCTGTTTGTGTACATCACAGTAAGCAATAATTAATATTGACTACATCCTAGATGCATAATAACAGTGGGGATGGTGGCAGTGGTAATGGTCACGATGGTGATATAAAAACTACTGACGGTGATATTTAGCACTTCTAAGAGTGAATAAATATTACTCCTAATCTTACTTTCGGTACCATGATTATCTAAGTTTGGGTGGCTTAAAGGAACCACTATTATCTAACGTATATAATCTAGTGCTTATTTAAATATTAGGGACTAGCCATTAAAATTGCAATTTTAACCCATTCATAGAGTCTATCACCTAGTATAAACAATAATTTTAGGAAAACTTTCTACACCACCAACAAAAATGTGTATTGATAGTTTTTTTAATAATCCAGACCGATCAGACCTAGGACTCTGGGAGCCATAATAAATACTCACAACCGTCTGGGTCACCCGTGGTGGATATTATACTGCTAGTAAATTACTTAGGAGCTATGTGTAATCAGCCATAAAAAAGGGATATTGCTTGATCGTCTAGGTCCAAAATTTATTTACGTATTAGGTGAGTTTTAGTTTCTTTCACTTGGCAAAAATCTTTTATACTGCAAAAGTGCTTTTTTTTAAAAAGCAAAAATAGGGGAAACTTCATCATTCATATATATTAATAAAAAGAAGGGGTTTTTGTTTTTTAATGCAAAGTTTTACCCCCTACGTATTTAGAAACCCACTCACTTCCATGAACACTCATACACTCAAAGTAACCCATGTGACTTATTTATGAGGACAAATTTTCAAAATACACAATTTATAAAACTTATTCACTATTTTCGACCTAGTTGCTAAATATTTAGCAAATTCAACCTCTAGTTTCAACCACGTCAGCAACGTGGACTGAGAGTGGGTCGATTTTGCGAAATATTTCACCACAAACTTCATGGGATTGAGAATCCCGTAAAGTTTAGTAGATAATTAAACTTCATGGGATTCCCAACCCGTGAAGTACAAAGCTTCACAGGATTGAGAATCCCTTGAACTTTCTTACAACAGAAATCTTCACGGGATTCCCAATCCTGTGAAGTTTGTGTTTATTACAAACTCCGCGGGATTAGGGATTGAGAATCCCGTGGAGATGTAGAATCGCTCAAACAGCACTATGATGTTTGTCATCTCTTTTCCAATATATACACTATCTTTCACAACCTGTGATAGATATACAATATCAGCATATTTACGAAAATTCAGCCACATGTATATACGAAAAATCTATGTAACCACATATACACGAAAATCCAATCAGATAAATATACAAAAATCCAACCACATAAGTTCTCAAAAGTTTAACTACATAAATACATATCTTTTCGAACAATCCAACCATACATATTCATAGAATTTTTAAAATCACAATACGAACATCATATCATATAGAAAAGTCACATACATCCTAGCAATCCTCCCCTCCTTCCTCTCCATCTCTTACCTCTTCTCCCCATTCCCGCCCCGACATCCGTGAATATTAGCCTCGATAATCTCATCATTTGGCTAGGGATAAAGTTGTGGATGAGGCTGTGTAGCGGGTGGATCATCCTCATCACGTGGAGCACGCTGAGAAGTGCCAGCTTCATCATCACATGCCGTAGAAGAGCCTGCCTTACTTCTTCGCATGTAACTTGTATGAATTCTTGTGTCCTGTCCCACGACCTTCAAACTCGTTGATGTGATTCCTATGGAACACATTGATTTTCGTTTGTCTGATCTTGTTGAATATTGATAGTGCATTTGGATCCCGAGCCTTAGCAATGGCCTCATTTATACATTCTTCAATATCATCAAATGCCTGGAACTGCATTTTAATTTGAAGATACACGGCTTATGTAGCCATATAATTTCAAAAGAAGAATTTTCATTTTCCTTGAGTTTAAAGACATACATAATCTCTCTCCACCATGCCTCTCGGCATGTAAGTCTCTGATAGGAGGCGTGATATGAATCTAACTGCTAGGTGTGGATCATGTAGGATCCATCTGCGTGTGATAGCCCAATATCAACGCATATACTCTGTATAGGAAAGTAGAGCTCTTTCATGCTCTACAAGGTTATGTCTGTCATTCCACCTGATTATGTAAGCCTCATGATAACTCCGCTAGTTCACATGATGTGATGTCATCGGACACATGTGATCAATTTGCTCAATAGGATGAGACAAATGCTGTCCTAAATTAAATTGTCGTAAAACATGATCTGACACATTCATCTCCACAATCCTGAAATAGATCAACAGTACTCTAGCCCTCCACAAATCAGCACTCTCTCTGCAAACAGGCGGCAAGGAATTGAGAACATCCTAGTATAGGGCATCCACTTGAACTGGAAAATAGTTTTTAAAAAGCATGTATTAGCATCTACAATAAAATATGAATAGAAATTATGAATCATGAGATAAATTTTACCTGTTTATGTTGCATGATATCTAGCTCATTTCTATTAAAATCTGCAATTCTGGTAGCGGCTATAATAACCTCCTCACGTTAAACTTGATTAACATGAGAAAAGACATTAGAAATTTCCATATGAATAAAACTAATTATAAAATTGATTTTAAATATTAAACTTGTATACCTGCATTCTAGTGGAAACTGATCCTGTAGATTGTGATGCGTCTCTAAATTAGGTCATCCAATATGTATGCGTTCCCACGACCAAACTTGTAGCAACGTCATGAAACCCTTGAAGTCCTTATTTTGTATCAATGAAACCCTTGCTAGTTCTCTATAGAGGTATGTCAAAACTACGCTACCCCATGAAAGAGTGCCACACTCCTCCAAATCCTCAAGAATTGTCAACCATCGAGCATGCACATAATTTTTGCTCGCATCAGGAAATAACATAGTGCCAATCAATCAAAGCATGGATAATGGCCCAATCAATCTTAATCCATCGCACTGAAGAACACTCCAGAAAACTAGCCTGACTAACCAACTGAAGTACTCTCTCATCCTTCATCTCCCAACCTGAGTAGCTCTGAGCATGACCTATTATGTTGACCTCTGTTACCTTCTGCATGCTATTATGAAAAAAAGAAAGTCCTTTAGAATACACATATTCAAATTCATGCAAAAATATAAAATATATACTTATTTATTTTACCAGTCCTAACCCAATCTTCATGGAACGATGATTGGTTTGCTGATGTAGTACATGTCCTTGAATCAGTTGAGGTTCCATAGTGTATCTCTCTGCAATTAAAACACAATACATTAAACGAACTACAATAAATGACATAAAAAATTATAATAAAACTATATGCAATAAAATAAACGACAAGTTTTTATGTTACATTGATTCTATCAAAATAAACAAGTACGTTCTTATATTACATTGATTCCACCAAAATAAGCAAGTTTTTATATTACATTTTCTACCAAAATAAGTAAATTTTTATATTACATTGATTCCACCAAAAGAAGTAAGTTTTTACATTGATTCCACCAAAATAAATAAGTTTTTATATTACATTGTTCAACTTCTAAGCACAGTTGGACAACTTTTTTTGTTGTGGCTTGGTTGATTGCAACGACTACACCTATTTTACTTCCTAACTTCTTCTCATTCTTTATCCATAGTATTTCTAATTCGTACAAATTGAGGTTGACCCACTGATCTCGTATATTTCGAGGGTAATATCCGTAGCCCACCATGTGTCCAAAACTGACTATCGCGTGATGGACAGAAACACTCATAGTGCGATCACACCTCCTCTAAATCGGAAAAGCCTCTACAACATGGGCGTAAGGTAGCCATTATAATTGTAGAATGTTGCAAGTGCATGTACAAGTATGATCAACAAGCATAGTGACTTGGTAAGAATGACTTTCTCTATGTGAGAATTCCTCAATGACCTCCCATACATTAAAACTAAATCTAATAACATGACACGATCTAGCATAAACAGTCTGATCTACTAAGTTGCCTTCAACTTTTGGGGCCAACTCTGTTACCATATTCGTGCCTAGCATACGTCATCGAAGGAATAATTTATTAAGTCTATAAAATATCTTTGTAATCAATGACTGTTGGCATACCATGAGCGCCCCTAAGCACACCATTGGAACTCTCAGAAGCGTTTGTAGTTATCATACAAAATTATTTTCCACCATCTTCACATAAGGCCCAACTTTTGATATTGTTCCAAACCAACCTAGTCTCGATCCAATCATGTGCAGCTTGTGAAATGGACCTTATTTCCTCCCGTAGTTGCTCAAACATCAATTTCTCTATTGCACATCTAGCTTGCTAAAGGAGAATTTGGAGATGCACTTGTCCATGCTTCCTCTTGAAGTTATCCCTAATATGTCTTAAAATATATCGATAGTGATGCAGTGATGGAAATCCACTTTCCAATGCACTTGGAATTCTTTCATCCTATCTGATATGAACGTAAATGTCCTCGCTCACACACTAGGAATATGCAAATTAATACATGTAAAAAACCATGACCATTTTTTTGTAAGAAACTTCATGAGATTGGGAATTCCCTAAAGATTTCTACTGTAAGAAACTTCACGGGATTCTCAATCTTGTGAAGCTTAGTGCAGGTTTAAACTTCATGGGATTGAGAATATCGTGAAGTTTAATTATCCACTAAACTTCACGAGATTCTCAATCCTGTGAAGTTTGTAGCAAAATACTTTACAAAATTGACCTAGTTTCAGCCCATGTTGCTGATGCGGATGAAACTAAGTCAAATTTGCTAAATATTTAGTAACTAGGTTGAAAATGGTGATTAAGTGTTGAACATGGTCTATTTTAAAAAAATTTCCTATTTATACAAACTTGTTGAAATCTATGGAGATATTACCGAGGATTGATGACTTATTCGATCAGTTGTACGGAGCGCAGTGTTTCTCAAAGATTGATCTTCGATCTGGCTATCATCAGTTGCGAGTTCGGGAGATGGATATTCCTAAGACCGCCTTTCTGACTCGATATGGGTCTTTCGAGTTTCGGGTCATGCCATTTGGACTGACCAATGCACCCGCGATATTCATGGATTTGATGAACCGGGTTTTCCGTCCATACTTGGACAAGTTTGTGATCGTGTTTATCGATGATATCCTAATCTACTTGAGATCAGAGGCAAAACCAATCTGTAGTTTAACACTATATTCGAAAATATAACTTCTTATGAGCAAAGTATAACATTATATACAGAATCTTTATGACTAAAATGTAACTCTTCATAGCTATATTATAGGTCTTTATTCATTTAAAGCTACAGGAAAGAAATATTTAATGATTGTTAATATAAATCATATTAAGAATCAAATTATTGTCGTTTATGAGTAGAAATATTAATTGTTGATGTCAAAGTTCTCAACAGCGGGATTTAAGGATGATCTTGAAGGGGTTGGGGTCCCTTAACCTCCTTTAATGGCTAATCCCCCAATAGATTGTTGAGCCTCCTGCAAAACTACAACACGTTAGAAGATCAGAGTTGGGTTCTCTAGTAATTCTTTTGACAATCAAGTCAATAATAAGCTTGAGTGAAGAATAATAAACTGAACAAGTTCTAACTCTAAATGTGCAGAAATTGCATACATTTGTGCTCCAGACAGTCCATCTATTTATAGTAGGTTCAGAGGGGCAATTTTATAATTTTGGCTAAGTCCAAGTAAACAGCTTAGTTAGCACTTACTTTACAGGTGTCAGCTGTGGGTGGCATGAGTCACCCTTGTGATTAATGCGATAGTGACTGGGAAAGCATGGTGCTAACAGAGTCCTGATGAGTCATAAAGTCTTCTGGGGCTGGAGCAATGATGATTCCGACCGTGCATTTAATGTGATGGTGACTGGCTGCCAGCAAGAGGTTTGAGAATGACCACCTTTTGACTCTGCCTGACGAGAAGGGATGTCTCCTAACGAGAAGGGACGACTCTTTTCGACTCAGCCTGGAGAGAAGGGACAACTCGGCCTAGCGAGAAGGGACAACTCGGCCTGGTGAGAAGGGACAACTCCTTGCGAGAAGGGATGATAAGTACCACCTTTTGACTAAGCCTGGAGACAAGAAAGGACTAAGCCTGGCGAGAAGGGATGACTCCTTACGAGAAGGGACGATAAGTACCACTTTTTTAGTCAGTTTTGAAAGTTCTCGACTAGGCCTATTGAGAAGGGGCACCTCCTGGCGAAAAGGGACACCTTTCATCTTGGCCTGGTGAGAAGGGACGCCTGTGTCAACCTGGTGAGAAGGGACACCTGTCTGATTTGAGTTGAGGTGCAGTCTGCTTGAGATATGTGTCAGCCAGTTGAATGTGATTAACAGTTGCTTATTTCAATGGCACAACATTAATGGATGAATGTTTTATTAGAAAGAGAGAGGAAATTAATGGAGGAAAGAGAGATTTTAAAGAAGATAAATATACTAAAGTGGATTTTGGGGAATGAGGGGTGCAACACACAAAAATTAATTTCCCCCTACATCGCTATTAATGTGATGGGAGGGGAGCGTGATTGCTATTTAGGGGTTGTTTGGTTGCTTTCCATCATATTTCAAGTCCAACGTTCCTTCACTTTTTGGTGTTTTCTTCACATTCATGGAAATTTATTTCTTGTGTTTGTTTCGTAAAAAAACATGGCGAATAATTACTTTTCACCACTTTCATTAGTTTGGTTCAATTTAAAAAGAGAAGAAAGTAGTTGATGTGTGATTAGATTCTCTCATTTTCTAGTATTTGTTTCAAACTAAAAAAATAAAAAAAATATGATTGTGGTCACCATGGTGTGCTTACCACCCATATAGGGCAAAACTGTTGGCAATAAAAATTGAGGGGTCAACATACTTACCATCACACAAAAATGTTTAAAATTTTGAGGGACTAATTTGCAAAACTATTTAGAGATTGATGTAGTAATTTGTAAAATATTTAAATATTTGTGGGATTAATTTCAAAATATGAATATTTGAGGGAGAAATTTCAAAACATTTAAAGATGTGAGGGAGTAATTTGCAAAAATGTTTAAAGGTTTGAGGTAGTAATTTGCAAAATGTTCACATATGAACATATGAGGGAAAATTTTCAAAAACTTCAAAGATCTAGGGGACTTAATTTTAACTTTGAAAGATATAATATGAACCCCAAATACTATAGAAAAAAGTTCTATTATGCTCAGGTTTGGTCGATGTCGTCATAATATGCCTCGCCATGAAATCTATAGTGACAATGTTGGCTGCATGTATTGCCTCGCCAATAGATTACTAGTATAAACTTTGGTTGCATACATTAAAAAAAGACCATCATCATAGCACAATATCACATAACCAATTGTCCCTACAAACGTGGCTGCAACTTTTATGAACATGGTAAGGAATTAAGGAATATGCGGAATATTAACAATCATAAGCAATATTTCAAATCAGGCATACCAATTTCTTTGGTTCAGTCTTCTTTGATGGCACCCATGAATTGTTGGCAACAAAAATACACAAAAGAATCAATCTATTGGTATTATTAATAATGTAAGAACAAGCAAATACATGCAATAGACAACACAGAGACATTTTTTTTTCTTTCTAAGTTCAATAAATATCATTCTAGGTGTTTAGACACATCCACACATTACTAATCCAACATGCTGCATGATAATATAAGCACATATTGACTTGGGAATCTTTTTTCTCCATAAGATAGCAACAACAGATTAAAATTTTAAATATTATGACAAACCACCATGATTTTCCAGAGAAAATTTTACTTGATGAAATTGAAGGGAGGAAAGACTATAAATACCAACAAATTTCTCTGCACAGGAAACAAAAAGACATACAGAAACACAAACTAAGCAATTGATATTATGTTCATAGCACAATATCATAAAATCTATTGTAGGAATTGATATTTGTCTGCAAATAGCTGAAAAAAGTTATATAATTCTCAGTTTGGTCGATATCGTCTTAGTATGCGTTAAATCCCAAACTTCTATCAGTCTTCTGATCCAAATTCAGATCTGACCCATTTCTAGACGGTGAGTTCCAGCAGAAAATCAACAAAATAAAGCAAAATTGTAAAAAGGAGCAACATTCACACCGGATCCAACAGTTTCTCAGCTTCTAGGGTTTAGATTGGAGATTTCTAGCGATCTCTGCCTTCAATTTAACATTTTCATTTCTCAATCATCCACGGGGAAATGGGAGGAGGCGGGAGAAAAGGGGAGAGATCAATGGAGCCGGGAGAAAAGGAGGGAGAAGAGGAAATGAGGTGCGAGAGCGGTAACCCTAGTATTTTCCCCATTTTCTTCTCCTCAATCAATTGCGGGTACGGAGTTTTTTACTCAGGTTTAATACACTTTCCACCGATTTCGGTCATTTGGGGATGGAAACAACATTTCCTCCATATCTCACGAGGCTACAATTTTTCCTCCCTCTTTTTCTGCCCATTTTAGCCCAACCATACATCACAAAATACTAAAAATTGACACTTCCCCCTGTCAGTTTTCATTTTTAAGCTTTTCTCCACATTTTAGCCCAACCAAACAGCCCCTTAGAAGAAGAGAGGAATGAGGAATTTTGGATTTGTTATGGGAGATCCAGTATAAAGTTTGAGGGTATACTACGGGTTGGGTTTTAAAATAAGTCACAAGTTGGGTTTGAAAATAAGTCATATGGGACACTTTGGAGGTACGAATGTTTATGGAAATGAGTGGGGTTTTTTAAGTGAGGTTAAAACTTTGGGTCAAAAGACAAAAACGCCTAAAAAGAAACTATACAAAAACAAAAAAGGATACAAGTATGTATATAGGCCTTCCACAATTGTCCACGGCCCGGGATCGGCCCGGGCCCAGGCAAAGCTCGGAAAACCCGGCCGAGGCTGGGCCCGGGCCATTTCATCAAAACCCGCATCATACCCGGATTGTAATAACAACCATTTTTGACCTTTTGACCAAAATACCCCCAAAAAAGGTCAAAAAGGGCTAAAATTTGAGGGTATTTTGGTCATTTGGCTAGGGTCTGCCTCTATAAATAGAAGGGTTTTCATTTATTTTTCTTATCCAAAACTCATTACTTCTCTTTAATACTCTCTTATACTCTCCAATACTCTCTTATACTTTCTAATTCTCCGATCAAATGGCTTCCTCCTCCGATTATGAAGGGCAAATTCTAACTCATGATACGGAAATGAGTCCTACTCCTGCTACACCTACATGAGGTACATCTACTCCTCCTACTCCTACCAATATTGATCTTGAATCTGGTGGCGATGATGCCGCACCTATGCCTCCTCAAAGGCCGAGATTTGACGTGTGGAATTTTTTCAAAAAGATAGAAGTCACAAAGGATCAACACGATAAACTTCTCACCCAGAAGGCTAAATGCGCATTGTGCGGCCATATTTTTCAGGCTCATCATAAGAGCAGCACCAACCACCTCAAGCGCTATTTGAAAAAACACAACCGAGATTAAGCGACAACGTCTCAAGGAGACATCTGTCAATCTATGCCTGCTCAATCATTAACCTTCAGTAGCCTCAGAACTTGGAACTACGACGCAATTAAAGCCAGGAAATACGTCATCAGGTTTATCGTTCTTAAAAACCTTCCATTTAAATTAGTAAAAGATGATGAATTTGAGGATATGATTAGAGATGGTTTTTATCCCTCATTTAAAAAAAAATTCTCGTCACTCTTATCAACATGATATTTTGAAATATTATCACGAGGAACAAATAAAAATAATTTCTTATTTTTAAAACTTAAACATGAAATTATCTTTAACTTTTGATATTTGGATATTTAGAGCACAAACTGGTTGTTTATGTATCACATCACATTAGATTGATGATAGTTGGCAAATATTTAAAAGAGCTATTTCTTTTATTTCATTTGAAGATTCACACACTGGTGTTAATATTGCAAATTTAATAATTGATGAACTTTCAAAATTAAAAAATTTTGAAAAAATATTTTCTCTTTTACTAGATAATGCAAGTAATAATAATATAGCTGTAGAACATACCAAATCATCTTTAATATTTCCATGTCAGGGTGATATTTTTCATATTACATGCTTGTGTCATGTATTAAATTTAATTGTTCAAAACACATTTAATAAAATTAAACCCATGCTAGAAAAGGTTAGGACTATAGCTTATGCTCATAATACTTCTGAACAAAGACTAAAAGATGGAAACAATTGTGTAAAAGAAAAAAATTTGAAACTCAAGTTAATTCCAAAATATGTTGACCATAGGTGAAATTCCACCTATGCAATGTTAAATATATCAATAGAGTATAAAGAAATTATAAATAATTTTATTACTTTTTATACTTCTATTTCTAGCTCTGATAGTATGAAAGGAATAACTGATGATGAATGGACAATTATATATAGTGTAAAAGAAATGTTACAAATGTTTTATGATGCTACTATGTTATTATCTAGTTGTTATTATCAAACTATTGTTCAAGCTGCTTTACAAGTTTTAAATATTCAAACTTTTTTATAATAATTATCGTATGGATGAATATTTTGGAAATATGATTTTTCAAATGGAAAGTAAATTTAATAAGTATTTTAGGCATATTCCTATTATTTTTGGTTTGGGAGTTCTTACTGATCCATGTTTGAAGGATATCGGCTTTTAAAATTTATTAAATGATTTATACGAGAACATGATAATAGACACTGATGATGGTCCTGTTATAGCTCTTACTCATCATAATACTATTAAATATTATTTTAAAAAATTGTATGAGGAGTATGCAGGTAGATATGGTGTAGGTACACATCAACCTACAGGTTTTGTTTCTACGAGTTCAAGCCGGGGCAAAGGTAAGAGTTTTGATAGGCGGTAAATGATAGCGAGGCTAACTGGTGGTGAGTCTAGATCTGAGTCATCATCAACCTAAATTTTTGAAATTGAACAATATTTAACTGCACCTTTAGTTAATGATCAAAATAGTGATTTCGATATTTTGCAATGGTAGAGAGTATATAGAACAGTTTTATATCCTATACTTTTCATCATGGCTCGTGACTTACTGACAGTGCAGGTATCTACAGTAGCTTCGGAATCTACTTTCAACACATCAGGACGTTTGATCGATGACCATAGAACATCGTTAGATCCGTCTACCGTCCAGGCGATAATGTGCTTACAAGATTGGTGGAGGTCCAAGAAGAGAACTCAAGGAATTGATCGGATAGCTAGTATTGAAGATAGACTTGATGAGTTGACATTAAGAGATAAAGATTAGAGAGTAGAAATTACTAATTAGTTTATAATTTTTATTTCTTAGCAATAAATTTTTATTTTGGAAAAAGTTACAAATGATAGTAATATAGATGAGTAGGTGCCAACCAAGTTGGGTTGTATTCATCTATTGTGATGTGATAAATTCTTAAAAAAAAATAATTATTAGTGATTAATAATAAAGAATTTAATTTTTATCATTTTATTTGTATGACATTTATATTTGTAAATTGTATAATTATAAATGATTAATAATATGTTTGATTTTTTATCAAAAATTTCGCATATTTTATTTTAATTACTCTTAAAATGTTTTTTCCCAAAAAAACTGATTTTTAAGAAAAGGGGAAAAACAAAGGGACTTTCGGGCCGGTCCGGAATCTGCCTAACCCAAACCCGGTCCGGGTATCCCCCAGTGCTCGGCTCGGCCCAGAAATCCGGGTATCCCCCAGTGCCCGGCTTGACCTAAAAATCTAGGCCCTAACCGGGTCGGGCTGGCCCGTTCAGTCAGGCCTACATATATCCACAATGGTTATCTAGAGAATGAAAAGGAAATAAGTTTACAACTATATTATAATGTAATTAAAAAGGAGAAGCCTAACTAGTACAGACTACATGAAGGACACATAGACAGCGAGCACTTATATTATAATGTAATTAAAAAGGAGAAGCATAACTAGTACAGACTACACGAAGGACACAGAGACAGCGAACACTTAAATGTTGGATGTAAGAGAACTTCTGATAGATTGCCAAGAGTCTGAAGGACACATGGATAGCGAACACTTAAATTTTGGATGATAAGAACTTCCGATCGATGCCAAGAGTCCAAATTACAAATTGACCTTAACAGACCTTAACATGACACAAAAGTTACAACTTGGAAACGTTAGAATATAAAATTATTAGTCTCGTTACAATTTTTGTTGTGTGCCGGTATCGGCTATAAAAAGACACTCAATCTGTATTGGGCAAGTTACATTATAAGAATATGACTTTCAACTCTCATCACAACTTCAATATTTTTGTATAGTGATATGAATTTTTGACATGATATCAAAACAATTCAGATTTTAATTAATCAGAAATTAAAAACAGATTAAAAGTATATTACAAAAGTGTGAGACTAAGTTTCAGTCCTTAAAATTACGTTAAACCTGTATTGAAACGTTAGAATACAAAATTATATATCATCCCTAACCCCATGAGAAGTCCTTCGAGTGACCTCAACATGACTCCTTAAGACAAGAGCAACAATGAACTGTCATATTTATCGTGTACAGTGTTAGGGCATGAATTGAGCATGTGCTGTTGTGAATTTGTTTCAAGGACTATATCGCAAAAAGAAGGATTGTTTGCACTTTGGTATAGGAAAGTATATATTTACTTCTACTTGATACTCTAAAATTTATTTGGCACTTTGATACCTTGAGGGTTTACATCTTTTTTTATTTTAACACCCCAAAGTTTCTCCCCACACTTTGACATCTCAAAACATACACACTTTTTAACTTTGGTATCCCCAGCTTTAGAGCGTCAAAGAGGTAAAAGCAAAACTCTTGGGATATCAACGTTCAGAATGTGTAAACTTTGGGGTATTAGAGTTTGGGGTACCAAAATTAAACATAGTGTAAATTTTAGGGTATCAAAGTGTCGAGAAAAAATTTTTTAAGATATCAAAGTAATAAATGGTGGAAACTTTGAGGTATCAAGGTGTAAATAACCCTAAAAACGAAACTTGTTGTAGTTGTCAAAGGAGAGAAAACAATGCGTCTTGTGTGTCGCTATGAGCTAAAATGGAATATCCTAGGCTAGTACATTGCTCAAAATGCTATGTTGCAATCCCTGTTTTGAGTAAGAAGTGAACATTTCCATTCGCTTAGCTTAAAAAAAAAAAAAAAAAAAAACACTTTGTTCGGTAAAACAAAATACACATTTGTATAATTGACCAGCAGATGGCTAGTAGATCCTATTTGTCATTATTCGTCAGAGATATGCCCTATTTGAGTTAAATGGGCCTTATACGGTGATTAAGAACTAAATTAATCTTAAAACTTGAAATATTAATGGCTGGCATAAGCTTTTTATTTAAATTAACTATTTTTTAAAAAATTCTTTCGATGTGGAGTTACACTCTGACATGAAATTAATATCTAACAATCACAACATTAGAACGCCAAGTACACTTTTAAATGGACATTTGCAGTCCTACACCATAATGAAGATTAAAATTTGATTTAGATTCTCTTATTGTCACTAGCGTGTTAGTCATTATGCGAAATTTAATAAATCAGTTTGTCAATTTATGCCCATGACTTCTTGCTATCATGTTACAGCGAAACACTGACAGGTGCCAAAAGGATTGAAGTTTGATAGCGTTACATATAATGCGTGTCATCATCGAAGATAACATGGTCCCTCTAAAGCTAGCGGTTCACGGGGTGGACACGTGTGCACTAAAAACATGAGCCATGGAAAAGGACATGACGTAGGTCGCTATTATTACCCATCACTTATTATAGGCTTTGTGGGACTGAAAACTTGTTACTAATTAGCTACAGGGGCTCGAGAAGAAAATGAATTTTTGTGACTTAATCTGTATCTACAGTGTAAGAGATTGGTAATGACGGTTGAATAGATGAGTTGACAACCGCTATCATCTCCAATTTATTAGAGTAAAATCTGAGGATGTGAGGCAAGATCCTTTGAAACGAGAGGTCAAGAAAAAGTTATTTTGTTTAAGTATGCTTTATTTTCACTTTGATACTCTTAAGTTTCAATCTCATTTCTGTTTGATATCCTGTTTAAATTTTGTTTATATTTTTCTGTTACAACTATATCACGTGCCTAGCACATGATACATTTATCCTGTTTATGTATGAACCTCTTTTTTTTCTCTTTTTTTTTTCCTTTTTGGTCAGTATCGTATATGCTTCTCTCATGAAAATATTTCCCCTACATATCTGTGATCAGGGATACAAATCGTTCGAATAGTTGGCGCACATCACTCACAACCTAACACTAATTGTAGCGCACCAATTGGCGATCTATACAGAAGTGTAGCCTTCGGAAGCATCACCTAAACACTTGATTAGATCTCCTCATTCTTCGTAGATTAATTGCTCATCGGGCAATGGGAAACTCCAACAAGCTACTAGTTTGAATAAAGAGTGATAATTGAGAGAATAATTGTGATATTTATCTTAGAATAGGATACAAATATATAGACAATACATGGGCTTGAGTGGACCAATATTGGGTCTGTACAGACATAGATATATACACTACCTTGGAAGAGGAGGGGG
>JBAKGM010000001.1:24188597-24217909 GCA_037177215.1 Asparagus racemosus
TTTTCATGAAAATATATGCTACTTTGTCTAACAATCTGCATTGCTCATATGTATTTATAATCTCAAAATGAATCTGACCTAAAATAAAAAATTAAATTATTTTGATATTTAACCACATGCATTGCACGTGCATAAAAACTAGTGGAGTGAAATATAACTATTAATTTCATTTAACCCCCTCCCCTGAATTTTTGTGTGTGTATCAGTGTATGGGTGTGGGTGTTGGGGGGATGTTTGGGGGTTTAAGTGGAGTATGTAAACAAAATTTGGAAGCTTATGTGCAAAAACCCCACAAAGGTGTCTAGCAACTACATAAGTAGGGTTGTTCAAACGGACTGGCCCGGTTATTTTTCTTTCTTTATTTTTTGCTTAAAAATTAGTTTTTTTGCAAAAAAAGAAATTTTAAGAATAATTAAAAATAAAATATGCAAAATTTTGACAAAAATTCAATCATATTACTAATCACTTGTAATTATACAATTTATAAATACAAATATCATAGAAATTAAAATGATAAAAAATAAATGCTTTATTATTAGTCACTAACAATTACAAACGTTTTTTAGAAATTATTGTATCACATTAGATGAATACATTCCAACTAGGTGAGCACTTACTCATCTATATCACTATCATTTACAACTCTTTCCAAAATAATTTATCACAAATTTATAGCTAAGAAATAAAAATTACAAACTAATGTGTAATTTCTACTCTCTATCTCTATCTCTTATTGTCAACTCATCAAGTCTATCTTCAATATTAGCCATCCGATCGATGCCTTGAGTTCTCTTCTCAGACCTCCACCAATTTTGTAGGCACATTACCGCCAGTACGTGATGGATCTAGCAATGTTCTGCTGTAGTCGATTAAAACGTCCTGATGTGCTGAAGGCAGATTCCGAAGCTACTGTAGAAACCCCCACTGTTAGTAAGTCACGAGCGATGATGGAAAGTATATGATATGAAACTGTTCCATATACTCTCCACCATTGCGAAATATCGAAATCATTATTTTGAGCATTAACTAAAGGTGCAAATAGATATTGTTCAATTTCAGAAACTTCCCTTGATGATGATCCAGATCCAGATCCACGACTTCCAGTTAGCCTCGCTATCATTATTTACCTATCAAAACTCTTACCTTTACCCCGACTTGAACTCGTAGAAGCAAAAGCTGTAGGTTGATGTGTACTTACACTATATCTACCTGCATACTCCTCATATAATCTTTGAAAATAATATTTAATAGTGTTATGATGAGTAAAAGTAGTAACAATCTGACCATCATCAGTGTCTATTATTATGTTCTCATATAAAAAATTTAACAAATTTTGTAGGCCAACATCATTCAAATATGGATCAATAAGAATCCCCAAACCAAAAATAATAGGAATAGGTCTAAAAATACTTATTAAATTTACTTTCCATTCGAAAAATCATATTTCCAAAATAATTATCCATACGATAATTAGTAAAAAAAAGTTTGAATACTTAAAACTTGTAAAGCAGCTTGAATAATAGTTGCATAATAACAACCAGATAATAACATAGTAGCTTCACAAAAAACTTGTAGCATCTCTTTTACACTACATATAACTGTCCATTCTTCATCAATTATTCTATGCATACTATTAGAGCTAGAACTAGAAGCATAGAATGTAATAAAACTATTTATAATTTATTTATACTCTATTGCTACATTTAACATTGCATAGGTGGAATTCCACTTGTGGCCAACATCCTTTGGAATTAACTTGGGTTTTAAATTTTTCTTTTTCACAATTATTTCCATCTTTTAAGTCTTTGTTCAAAAGCATTATGAGCATAAGCTATAACCCTAACCTTTTCTATCATGAGTTTAATTTCATTAAATACACTTTGAACAATTAAATTTAAAACATGATATATGCATCTAATATAAAAAATATCACCCTGACATGGCAATAGCAAAGATGATTCGGTATGATCTACAGCTACATTATTATTATTTTCATTATCTAGTGAAAGAGAAAATGTTTTTTTCAGAAATTTCTAATTTTGAAAGTTCTTCTATTATTAAATTTGCAATATTAACACCAGTGTGTAAATCTTCAAATACAATAAAAGAAACAACTCTTTTAAACATTTACCAATTATCATTAATCTAATGTACTGTGATATATAAATAACTAGTTTGTACTCTAAATGTCCAAATATCAGAAGTTAGAGAAGATTTACAGTTTAAATTTTGAAAATAAGAAATTAATTTTGTTTGTTCATCATGATAATATTTTAAAATATCACGTTGACAAGATTGACGAGAAATTTTTTAATGAGAGATAAAAATCATGTCTAATCATATCCTCAAATTTATCATCTTCTACTAATTTAAAAAGAAGGCTTTTAAGAACAATAAACCTAATAACGTAGTTCCTGACTTTAATTGCGTCGTAGTTCTAAGAACTAATGCTACCGGAGGTTGATGATTGAGAGAGTAGAGATTGACGAATGTCTCCTTGAGACATTGCTGATTGAGCTCTGTTGTGTTTTTCCAAATAGCGTTTGAGGTGATTGGTGCCGCTCTCATGATGAGCTTGGAAAATATGGCCACACAACGCATATTTAGCTTTCTGGGTGAGAGGTTTACCGTGTTGATCCCTAGTGACTTCTATCTTCTTGAAAAAAATTCCACACATCGGATATTGGTCTTTTAGGAGCTCTAGGTGTGGCGTCATCACCACCGGATTCGGTCAATATCAGTAAGAGGAGTAGCTCCTGCAGGCGTAGTAGGAGTGGGAGTAAGACTCATTTCAATATCAAGAGTTAGAACTTGCCCTTCATAATCGGAGGAGGAACCCATTTGATTATAGAACTAGAGAGTATAAGAGAGAATAAGAGAGTATTAGAGAGAAGTATATAAGTTTTGAATGAGAAAAACAAATGAAAACCACTTTATTTATAGAGGCAGCCCCCTAATTGGAGCCCTATCCTGATGCCAAAACAAGGCCAAATCGGCCTGTTAATTAGCTCCTTCTCTCACCCACACATCTGAGGGATCCTGGATAATTTTTCAGCAAAATTATCGCTACATGAAGGCCGCTTCACGTCCAGTTCAATTTATATAAGCACCGGATATACTCCAATAAGGTACATGAGTATAAACTGTTCCCTATTCTAGCCAAGAAGTTCCTGGAAAATATTTTTATTTCACAGATAACTCGCTGATACTCCAATAAGGTACATGAGTATAAACTATTCCCTATTCCGGCCGAGAAGTTCCTGGAAAATATTTTTATTTTAAGGATAACTCGCCGATACTCTAAAAAGGTATACGAGTATAAACTATTTCCTATTTTGGCTGAGAAGTTCCTGGAAAATATTTTTTTAAGGATAACTCACCGAAACTCTAGTAAATGCACGAGTATAAACTGTGTTGACGCCGGGCAACACGTCGCCACCGGAGGATTCGCCGATCAACAGTTCGAATTTAAGTAAAATTGGACGCCGGTCAACACATCGCACTCACGGATTAAAGGCTAGAATCCACATATTTTGATGCCAATTAACACATCGCAATGAAGAATTCCCTGATCAATAGAGGAGTCTCGTAAAAAAAGTTTGATGGTCAGTTGAACGACAACTCACCGACACGAGTCAGATTCAAACGAACTCAATCACCTTCAAGATTCCGACAATGGTCAGGCAAAAAAATACAGTGTTGTAATACTTTCAGCTATACTACAAAGAAATGGAGAATCTGAAAGGATTGGAGGAATCAAATACTAAAGCTAATCTCAAAAGAAATTCATTTATCTACTTGAGGTCAAGATCTCGACAACGGTTAGACAAAAAATGCAGCACCATCATGCCTTCAGCTATCCTACAAAGATTTAGAGAATCTGAAAGGATTGGAGAGATCGAACACTGAAGCCGTTCTCAGGCCCCATCACACCGACTGGAGGTTAGGGCCTATCATATCCAAAGTACCCCAAGCTCGTCAAAAAATTGAGACTGAGACACTTTGCAGGGGGTATCTGTAGGCATTGAAAATTGCTTATCAGTACCCGAACGAGACTCGTGACGTTGGGTTGACAACCGACGACCCATCTAATGATGTGACCAAGAACCACTGACGACGTAACTGCACCACAAAATGCATAAAGCGAGTTGACGAACGCATGAAGTGAGTCGGCAAGGTGTACAAGTCAACGAAGTGATGTATCATAGAATAAATCCAATGATGAATCTTCAGGACAGCGAGATTTGACAAGGCGAGTTGACCGAACTCGAACATTGACGAGACGGAATTAACTGGACTCAAGCATTGATGGAACTACACCGATCAGATTCTGAAATCAACAGGATGATCAACCGAGTTTGGATTTGATATGACCAGATGAAACGAGATCGGACAAAATACCAGATGAACAAGACCAGAAAATATCAGAGAAAAGGCCAAATGAATGTCTCGGCTCAGGCCAAGGCACCATTTGGTGCCTCGGCCACAGTGCCGAGGCACCAAATGTGCCCGGCCAAAAAGCAACCCCCATTTTCATTTGCGTATAAATAGGTCAGGGGGGTTCAGTTGCACAGGTTGGAAAATTTGTCCTCTGAGGGTTAGAAAATTTGTCCTCTGGGTTGGAAATTTTAGAGCTTCAGGCGAGATCCACGCGAGATTTTGCACAGATCTAAGTGTCTGTAAAATCAAAAAGGCTAGATCCAGATCCAGTGTAAGCGACGAGCATCTTCAACCTCAGATCCACGTGACGAGGAGAAGATCAGGAGTAGATCTACATTAGATCTACGGTGTCTTCCTCCGGATCTAAGCTTGGTCTTAGTCCCGAGAAGAGCTGTGAAATCGCTTGGTCAATTTCACCTGCTTTAGGCGATCTATTTCCTTCGTGAAATAGTCCCCTCATCCCCGTAGATCTCTACTTAGATCAGATTACACGGTGGTCCTGGGACACAAAAAGACCCTGGCACAGGCAAAGACACCCACGCAAGCGAGGATCCGATAAACGGATCCCATGTTTGTTCATTAAAGGTCAAAAGTTGTAATTTCTTTTTGATTTTTCATTGTAAGCCTTATGAAAAGGCAATTTTTATTTGAATTTTTGTTGTAGGCGACTGAAGCTTGTAATGAGTTCAAATCAATGGAAAACAAATCAACTTTCCCCGCGAACATCAACATCATCTTCATTGGAAGACTCAGGAATATCTAGTTTGTGTCGTGCTACTGAAATAGGTGTTGGTGTAGGTTCGACTGTCATATCGACAGCTGGATCAGCCTCCAAGATACTGGAGGCTCCATTAAAACCAGCCACAGGCTCAAACAATCAGCCACAGGCTCAAACTCACCACTAGCAAGAAAAGATGTAGGAGCTGCTCCACCCATGGCCTCCAAACTAGGTTCACCATCTGTTGAAGAGATAGACCAAGCGTCAATTATCGAAGCAAAGAAATCACGCAAGATTGGTCCGAGAAAAATATACCTGCCATATAAGCAGACCCGCCAACATCACCATCGAAGCATGTGACATCAGGCTCAAAGAAATAGGCATCAGTGTCGGGCTCGTAATCTACCTTTTTATCATATGGATTCTCTTGATCTAGAAGAATGGGCTCTTTACTTGCATATAAGAAGCGCCTGTCAATCAAAAGCACTTCAGACAGCCTGATAAAAAATATGAGCAAAACTCACATGAGGGTTCAGCTCTAGGTTTCTGTGTTGGGATTGCAAGAGAATCTTCCATGATTCTTGAAGAACTTCCAGGCACAGGCTCAGGTTCACAGGCACCAAATGTTATTTCTTTGAAGGATGTTAGGGGAGATGAACTTGCAATGATCTCTTTCCGCTATTTCCCTTGCCTCTGCCAGGTGCTCCTTGATGAACCGCAGATTCAAATACTTTCTGGATCCTAACACCAATTGGCCTTTGAGGAGTAGGATGTCCACTCGATGCCTCCCAATCTTCATCTTCTGACACGCCTTCCGCAAGCAAATCATGAAATCTAGGAGCCCTACTCTTCAAATCTTTCCTAGACAACTCCCTGCACTTTCTGTTTGGGTATAGCACTCCCAATGGCAATTTCATATTCAATCATGAGAGGGAGCACTGGTAATGCACCCAGGGAGATCGTCACTACAACTTGCTGGCAATAGAACATCAGTTCTCCTTTATGTTCTTGCAGCATCTTGTCGTGCCCTGCCTTATCGCTATACTCTCACAAATAAGGAAGATAGCGTTAAGGTGGGATCCTTGAAATATGACGGCGGCTTTCACCAAGAGGGGCTCTACGAAGTCAATATTATAGGCATGTGTCAAGGTTTCGTTAATGAGAATGCTCTTGTTAACAAAATTTCTGTTGTCTCGAACACCTTCGGGAACAAACATGCCAAGACTAAAGCACAATATCCTGATGGAGATACTAGATTCCCTAGCTAGATCAAGTCAACGGATACCCAGTGGTGGACCCGTCTGGTGAATTTCGTTCTCGTCACCTTTGAGGAGAGGTTACAGAGAACGGGGCTCTATTCTATAGTGAGAGCCTCGAAATATAGTGCTAAGATTTGTGCACTTGTATTGTACGACATCCTAGAGCTGTACAATGTTTATAGCAACACTTCTGCACCTCGGCAATTGAGATCGGGATCACTTTGCAGGAGATATTCAAAGTGTCGCGTCTACCTATGGAAGATCATCTCTATGAAGAATTCTGTCTGACCAATGCAGAGTTGATCACTTGTTCACATATTGCTCACGTTGGAGAGGTGTTCCGAAAATTGGTTTGTCACTTCCTTATCTGTCAAAGTATGGTTGCGAACGCCGGGCCTGATTCTACCATTGCTCTTGTTTCTTGGGCCGAATACTTATTTCCCAATGTTAGTTAAAAGAAAAATGTGGATTCGATCCATCCGGCCATGGATAGTTAAATTAGGACTCGAATCTTCAATGATGGCCAAGTACTTCATATTGCCGAGTCAGATTGAGTGTGGGCTCCATGCGAGCGACTAATTTGAGAGTTTTCACCACCAAGCAAAAGAGTCGATATCTGAATTGGCGCTGCTTGCAAGATTTTTCTCAATTGAAGGGCTGCGTTGTGCCTTCTCAACCAAAGGGTCGCATCTCTATCAAGGTGTTATTCCTTGCCGTGTTGCTCGCTTCTGGGTATAACTTGGCTCTTCCTCCAGTAATGGTTAGTTGCATGCATCACGAGCTAAGGGAGTTAGCCACCAAGTATGGCAAAAGGATAACAGTCTGAGAGATTGGGTTCTGAACCCTAGAGTGGAGCTACCATATACATATCTGGTGATATGATTCACTCTACATTGCTCCTCATTGATGTCAGCTGCTACACCGAGTGGAGAGAACATTTCATTACTTCAGAGGTATGAACGCTCGACGTGGATGATCAAATATCCCACCGAGGTTCAGAGACTTCTTCAGAATAAGGACCATTACAATCTTTACTATTATTTTCCTGCGATCAATGGTATAAGCCCCAGTGACGAGTTTGAACATGGTATGAGCAGTGAAGGTTTCACTTGCTTACCTAGCGGGTGTTTCAAATGGTTGGTGAATATCAGATCAGGGCACCTTGTTGCTAGGCTGAATGGGACTGAATGTTACATTAAGCCCTATTTTCCTTGCCAATTTGCTCATCAGTTTTGTTATGACCAGCTTTATGTCGGTAATCTGACTTCTGGGATGCTGCGTAGGAGAAGCTTGCTAGACGGAGCTTGTGCTTGGTACCATTTTGCTGCCAAAGCTACAAGGACCAGATTTTCATTCCCCACCACATGCCCAACTGCTATATGACATTGGGGTTCTACAAATGGTATAGCAGGGTGATTGCTCACAATCTCGATTTTCATGTGAACAAGACTGGTTTGTATTGAATCACTCGAAAATACGCATCTCAAGAAGGGTTCAAAGAGTAGAGCTCCTCGACTCTAAGATTTTCTAGCAGAAGGTGTGCCAGATGATGAAGATTGGGACACACCAAGTGCACATCTGACTCCTTAAAGGCTGATTGGTGTTAGTATCTAAGAACAATCTGAATCTGTGGTTCATTGAGGAGCACCTGGTAGAGGTCAAGAAAATAGGGGAAAGAGGCCGTTACAAGGTCCTCCCCTTCAACCACCTTCAAAGGAGCAACATTTGACACCTTCAGAGCTTGAGTCTCTACCTAGTGGTTCTTCAAGGATCAGAGAGGAGTCTCCTACGATCCCGATACAGGAACCTAGAGTCACACATTTACGTAAGTTCTACTCATGTGATTGTATCTATTTGTCTAAAGTGCATTCGGCTGGTGTGCGCTTCTTGTATGTAGGTAAGGAGCCCATTCTTCTCAATCAAGATGATGAGGAGAAGGTGGATTATGAGCCTGATGATACTGATACCTATTTGACAGAGCATGATGACACGGGCTTTGATGGCGAGATTGGGGACTCCTCTTACATGCCAGGTATATTTTTCTCTGATCACTCTTGTGTGATTTCTTTACTTAGGTAACTGACATTTTATCTATCTCCTTAGCAGATGATGAACCCAATTTCAAGATAATGGATGGAGCAGTTCCTACGTCTTTTCCAGCTAGCGGCAATTTCGAGCACGTGGCTGATTTTGACGGTGTGACGTAGATTGGTTGTTCGTGAGTCTTCCAATGAAGATGATGAAGCATCGATTTCTCCAATCCCAATAGGAGTTGTGAGGGTAGCACCGCCAAGCTCTGAACCTCATTTCGCTAAAGACCCAGCTATTGCTACAGCTATCTCTGATGAGCTAGAGGTTACATCTACAGGCATTGAAGTCATGCCTATTGATGTGCCGATGACTACGGCAATGATTGTGGGGACTTCTGTCTCATCTGCCGGGATGCCACCTATGACTTCTTCCACAGTAGATGTTTCTAATATGTTGGTTATGCTCGCACTATATCTCTTATCAGGTGGCGAATGAATACAAGTCCTACCAACCATTTTTCCAACAACCACGGGCGCATTAATAGTTTCTATAGGAGCGGGTCCTTTAAGTTGTGTGGAAATTTCCTAATCTCCAATTCTGAAGATTTGATCAAGTTGGAGATCCAAATCCTATCTGAAAGCTTGGTGAAGTTATTCAACCGAAGTATTGAATCCACTTTGAATATGCAAAAAGGCTTATGTACTCGAACCATTGCCTTGTTGAGGAGTCAATTTGGTCTCTTGATGTTAGACGTAGGTCCTGCACACATTGAACCTTTCCAGTCGATGATTGAGGAAGTTGAGCTCTAATTCTAAGAGTTGCAACAGCTTCGTGTGGCTGATATCAATGGTATTGCTTAGCTTGAATTTTGTCATCTCTCAGCAAAGCACCGTAAGGTTGAAGAGTCTGCTTGTGAAGAAATGGAGCAGATTAAAGTGAAGGTTCAAGGGTTGAGTGATGGTATTTCATCAGTTGATGATCGCCAGGTAGAGCTTCATAATGCCATTCAGGAAAATGAATCTATCATCAATGAGGCCAAAGCAGTCATTGTGACCACTCAGGCATGGTTGGAAGTAGCTCAACTCCGAAAAGAGGAACTTAAGCTTAAGTCAACCGAATTGACTAAGGAATGAATCTCAAAGTCATGGAGCTTGAGGCTGAGACAAAGAGGCTAGCGACTGTTAGAACCCAAGCTGCTCTCATTGATCCCAAGTCTCTGAGAGAAAGGGCCCAGAAGAGTGCTCATGAGGTTAGGGATTCCAAGATAGCTGAGTGTAATGCACAGATACACGCTTTTTATCCATTTTCCCTTTGAAATCTTTATAATAGTTTAGCTCTTTTGGTAATAAAAGAACTTTTGTCTCCTTTGATGTGTATACAATAGAGGCATAATGTTAATGTATCGTAGTGACTTCTAAACTGGGGAGAAAGATGATAGGACCAAACTAGTAGAGTTGTAGTGTTAACATATCAAGTTTGATCAAGTTAGTACTGTTTAGAGGTGTAGTGTTAACATGACAGTATTAGGGTATTTGACAGAGGTGTAATGTTAACTTGTCAAATGGAATGACTAACACAGGTGTAATAGTAACTAGTTAATTTCAGAGGAGACCAAAGGACGACTACCATTTAGAAGTGTAATGTTAAATTAGCCGTAGGAAATTGATGGAAGTGTAATGTTAACTAATCAATTTTTTGATAAGAGCAGATTGACAGAGGTATAATGTTAACCGGTTGGATCTGAAAAGATAAGTCGACAAGGTTGTAATGTTAACTGGTCGACAGGGTTGTAATGTTAGTTGTAATGTTAACTGGTCGACAGGGTTGTAATGTTAACTGCTCGACAAAATGGTCTGACAGAGGTGTAATGTTAACCAATCAGATCATTTAGAATGAAAACTGTTCAGAGGTCTAATGTTAACAAAATGGTGATAATATATTTGGAGCCAAACAGAGGTGTGGTGTTTAACTTGATAACTCATTGAGGATTTCGATTGGATTTCTAGATCAAGACCATCAATATTTATGGTCAGAGTTAGAAACTTAAACGTGATCAAAATTTCCTTGGGGAGATAATATTGGCCAAGATCAAGGGCAATATTTCTTGAGAAACTTCTCGTTGATTGGCGGCGTGAGCCTATTGCCATTTTGGTCATTTAGGCGATGTGCTCCATTTGAGTAGATTGTCTCTACTACAAATGGGCCTTCCCATTTGGGCTGGAATTTACCCTTTATCTTGTGTGTCATGACCATTGGTCGACAAGCAGCTAAGACCATGTCACCTTCTTTAAATGATCGTTCTCTAACTGTCCTGTTAAAGGTTCTCGAGATCCATAACCGGTAGATCTCAATTCGTTGTTCAGCTTGTAACCTTAACTCATCTAACACCTCTAGTTCTTAGAGCTGCTTTTGATGATGTTTTTGGTTGTCATCTTCTCGGCAATAGCGATTCTCAATAACAGCAACTGAATTTCTAAAGGGATCATGGCTTCATATCCATAGACTAAGGAAAAAGTGATGGAGCTAGTGGGAGTGCGGACTGTTGTTCGATAAGCCCAAAAGCACTTTCCAAGTTTCTCATCCTAATCTCGTTTGTTGGAGGAGACAAACTTCTTCAGAAGTTTGATGATGATTTTGTTGAAAGCTTCAGCTAGACTATTAGTAGCTAGGTTGTATAGCATAGAAACCACATCTTGAATTCTGAACTTGTAGCAGAACTTGAAGAATGAAAGACTAATGAACTGTGGACCGTTGTCGTGGACGATCCTTCTATGGATGCCAAATAAGTAGATTATGTGGTGCTTCAAGAACTTGATCACCTGATATATCTTGACTTCTCTGAGTGGAATAGCTTCAGCCTATTTGGAGAAGTAATCAGTAATGGCTAGGACAAATCGATGGCTTTTAGTAGACAGGACTGATTGGTCCAATAATATCCATGCCCCATGTCTCGAATGGCCACAAGGTGATAGTTCGATGTAATTCTTCCAGAGGCTGGTGTAGAAAGTCAGCATTGACTTGACACACATGATATCATTTAGCATATGCCACCGCATCTACTATTATGGTCAGCCGGTAGTAACCTAGACGACGAAGTTAGTATTCAAGTTTAGGACCTGCTTGATGAGCTCTACATGTACCGTCATGGGCTTCTTTTAGTGCTTTTTGAGCTTCACTTGGTGACAAGCATCGGAGCAGTATTCCGTCAAATGATCGACTATATAGAGTCTGCGTAGCAGAATTGTAGAAGAAGCGTGAAGCCCTTCTTTGAATACAGATTGATTGCTTCGTGCTATCATGTAATATCCCGTACAAGACATAATCAATGATCAAAAAATGCCAATCGTTAGTCTCGAAGTGAGTTCGCATGACATGCACTTCGCTAGCTTCTAGAATTTGCTCTGGGGAACATAATTAATGGCTAGCCATTGTGATGCACCTAGTACATTTGGGTGTCAAAGCAAGAGTGGCTGCAAGGGATGCTAGAGCATCTGCATGAGTGTTTTCGAGGTGAGCTACATAATTGAAATAGAAACCTTCAAATGAATGAGCGAGCATCATTGCTACTTCATGGCAGGGTATAATGGAAGACCTCATATTCTCCTTTGAGCTAGTTAACGATTAACTTAGAATCGCCGTAAGCTTCAAGGTATTTGATGCCTATGTCTTGAGCAAGTTGCAAGCTAATCACAAGGGCGTTATACTCAGCCACATTATTAGAACATGGCTCGGTCAATGAGTACGCTCAAGGCAGGACACACCCATGGGGATCAATCAGCACTACCCCCACTCCTACAATAATTGCTCCTTGTGGTTGCGTCTTGATGCACCGTCAAAGTAAAGTTATCATATCTTGTGGTTTGAGATAGCATTAGACTCAAAGATTTCATCTGAGATGTCTTCACAGAGTTTAGAAGACTCGGGGATGGGGTGTTCTACTAAAACGCCTGCTATTACTTGACCTTTTTAATTGCTTTATGTGGTACGAATGTCATATCGTATTGTGAAAGTAGTATTGCCCATTTGGCTAACTTAGAGGTCAGATTTGGGTTTCGTCATGAGTATCCGTAGAGGATGAACTCTTGAGATGACATGGATGAATTGACCTGTGAGGTAGTGTCGCATCTTCTAGATTACGAAGACTGATGCTAGACATTCCTTTTTAACTGGATTGCAACGATGCTCGACACCAATCATAGTTCAGCTGAGGTAGTAAATGGCTTGCTCATGGCCATTGTCATTCTTCTAGGTAAGAAATGCTCCAAGAGAGTGATCCATTGCTCTGATGTAGACCAGAATGGTTTACCTAATACTAGTGCAGCTAGAACGGCTGGCTTCATGAGATAACCCTTGATCTCATTAAAAGCTTCTCGACAAGCATTGTCCTAAATGAACGAGACACCTTTCTTCATTAGCCTTTGAAATGGTTGACATTTTCCAGACAAGTTAGTGATGAACCTGAGGATGTAGGCTAATCGTTCTTGTAAACCTCTAAGTTCTTTGAGATTTCTCGAAGGTGGCATCTCTTGGATGGCTTTCACTTTTTTAGGATCAACATGTATTTCTTTAGATGTTATAATCAATCCTAAGAATTTACCTGATGATACCCCTAGGAAGACTTGCTTGGATTCATCTTGAGTTGATGGTTTCTCATGATTTCGAACACCGTTCTCAAGTCATTGACATGATCTTGCTTGTGACAGCTCTTGATTGTGAGGTCGTCGACATAGCACTCTACTGTCTTACACAAATACTCATGAAAGATCATGTTCATGCTGCATTGATAAGTTGCTCCAGCATTTTTCAGACCAAAAGGCATTACTGTGTAGCAAAATACTCCTAAATGTATTATGAAAACTGTAGGCTTCTGATCGTCTGAATGTATTTTAATTTGGTTTTATCCAGAAAACCCATCCATGAACGACATCCTCTTGAACCCACACATATTGTCAACCATGACGTTCATGAAAGGGAGAGGTAATTTGTCCTTTGGACAAGCAAGACTAAGATCCATGAAATCAATGCAGATAGGGATTTTACCATTCTTTTTCATCACCACGACGATGTTGGTGAGCAAGTCCAAATATTGTTCCTCACGGAGGAATCCACATTCAATGAGTTTGCGAATTTCTTTCTCGATCTGCTTCATCAACTCAAGACGAAAGCGTTGTTGTTAATGCTTGACTGGCTTAACATTAGGGTCAATGTCGAGGCAAGGAAAGCCACATTAGGGTCTAAACCAGGCATGTCTTCATAACTCCAAATGAAGACATTAATGTACTCTTGAAGGAGAGCTATGAGTTCTTCCTTTTTAGTAGGTGATAAACTTTCGCTGATGAAAATAGGCTTGGGGTTAACTTCATCGCTTATAAACCACTTTATCTTTGGTGGGCGGTTCACTGACTTCAAAGTGTGATTCCCATTGCTTTTCGAGATGTCACGCCCATGAATCATCTTCAAAATCTTCGAAAACTTCTAATTCATCGAGATCCATAGTTAGGTCAAATGAGGTCATGTTAGCCGTGAATTTGCTAAACATGGCTCCAAGGCTGATGTTAGAATCCCTGTAGGACATATCTGAAGAACTATTTAGAAAGTAATCAGATGTTGGTCCTATTTGTGATTCAACTTCAGGAGAAATATAGCCGAGTCCTCACTTGGTCTAATTATAATAATCAAAAACCTCCCCTTCTAGTGTAAAGGGGGTTAGAGAAACTCTTAGTTCTTGATTAAAATTCAACCCCTGTTTTGCAGTGAGGCTGTATTCTATTTTTATCATTATGTGCTAAGATTGTTGGCTATATCAGGAGAACTCTGGTACTCCTTTAGCTTCTTCATCCGAGCTTGGTAAGTGAGATCGTGGCTCAATTTTTCCGAAGATGATCGGATTCGGGGCGTCTCCTTTAGGCTAGACCATGAAAATGGCATCTTCTGAGTTACCTAGCTACTTATGAGCTAAGTATGACTCGCTTATTAGCATGTGCAATGCTAATTCCAAAGCTAGCCTGGTCATATGAGTTTCGACTCTTGAGTTTTCTGACTCAGAGTCTAAAGAGTAATCGTAAGCAAACTCTTCTTCATTAAAGATCCAGTCATCCTAATCTCTGATAGACTGGTCGATACATAGGTCCTCTAGGATAATTACAAGTGGATCTATCTCCTAGACTAGATCATCATTGGGATCTAGTTCGATGTCTGCTTCATTACCGTTATCTTCATCATTGGGAAGGACAATCTTAGTTGTATGATTTTCATCGTACAAGAGAGAGTCACTAAAGTAATTCTCCACCCACCTTTAAGGGATGCTTTTTAGCTTCAACTCTTTGTTGGACCCCCTGCCCATCAATATATTTGGAGCACTGATGGAGCGTTGAGGGGTCAAGCATGTAGCAATAGATTCAAGGTCATCTGAGGAGAAGGTTGTAATGTGTTTCGACGTCGATGACATACCAAGTTACCTCCGTCTTTAAATTTTCGATCTGACATTTATGTCAGATCTTCCCAAGAGATCGGCCACTACTAAAGTTGAAGCCGAGCATGGTATCGGAAGCCTTTGAGAGCTTGTGAAGGGGAATACCTAGAAAGCTTAAGAATCTCCGCGGAATTATGCTCAACGCAGAGCCTAGATCAATGTGAATCCTCTCGACCTTTACTGACCTTACATACCCAGTATAGTAAAGGGGTCAGTTGTGATGGTGGTCTTTGATGAGCATATCCTCTGGCGTGAAAGTGATACAAGACGCTTGTGGTTAGCATTGATAGAACTGCTTGTGTTCTTCGTCCTACGGAGGCTCAATCATGTGGACGAGGAATGCCTCACTATCATTCAAAGCTTCTTTTAATGATTCTCTTGTCTCCTTAGACAAACACAAGAGTTTGAATAAGGTAATGTGAGCTAGGATATTGGCTAATTGAGCCATGATATCATACCGAAATGGGGCTTTGGGATCATCTGAGGGTCACTGCAAAGCCTTGTCGAACCGAGTTTCTTTTTGTTTAATCAGTTCGGGTTGTTTGGAAGGCCCTAGCTGATCATAATTCTTCAAATAATCTAAGTCGGATCTCGTCCGTGTCATGATGATTTTCTCTTCCTCTGAATCAGTGAGTGAAGTGGCTTGTAGAGATTCCTCTTCAACAATTACGGAGGTGGTGTTGCAAGACTCCATTTTGTGCTTGTTCTTGGAATCTGAAAAGACCAATGCTCATCTTGGAGAAGATCAGTGCGTATCCACATCATTTCTCCCCTTACTGTAGGAGAGGGACTAAGCCTTGGCTTTGTCAGTTTTGTTAGTCATAATTGACCACTTCCATCCTTTCAGTAGGAATAGGGACAACGCCATTTTGGGCTTGAATTTCTAGCATTGAGCTGAATTGGAGAGTCACAATATTAGCAGTGACTTTCTTTTGCTTAGGCTTGAGCTTGAGAATTCCTGACTCAACAAAGGTCTGGATTTTATCCTTGAGGATGTAGCAGTTCTTCATCAGGAGTCCCAACATTCTATGATAAAGACAGTAGTTGGGGTCATCGGTCTTTCCGACTTCTTCAGAGCATCGAGCTTCCAAAAGTTTTAACCGACTACCCTTGTTGAGTACATAGAAGATGGCAACTATATGTTCATCTTTGAATAAACATTTTAGCTGAATATTCTTCCTTGGTTACCTTTTCTAGTCATTGGGATTTTAAACTCTAACTGTGAAAGTCTCTTTAGTTTTCGGTTTGGAGGTCTGCCCTTGTTTACCTTTGTTGCCCTTAAAGTTAGCGCAGGGCTCAAATTTGTTAGAATGTTGTGATGATTTTTCTGCTATCTCAGCTTGTTCCATCAAATCCTTCCAAGTGTGGGCTGTAACAGCACCCATGTGAACTTGGCAGAAGTATATCTCTACAAAATTGTGCCGGCAATTTTGAAGTAACATCGACAGAGGTATATCTTGACATCGTAATGTCAGATTGCGGTATCTCTCGATGAATTCCCTAACCGTCTCATTTACATTTTGGTTGTCAGAGAGGAGTTTAGCCATGGTAACATCAAATTGTTCCTCGTGGAATTGTGAGAGGAATTTTAATTCTAGATCTGCCCATGATTTGATTGAACCCTCATGCAAACTCTAGAACCAATTAAAGGCTACCCCTTGAAGGGTGCCAATGAAAAGTCATGCATTAATGGTGTCGTTGACCGCTACATTCCCAATTTATATGTGAAAAGTAGATATGTTAGTTCGGAGAACCTTTGCCATCAAAGGTATGCAAGTTGGTGGCTTGAATTTCATCGGGTAGGGAACCATATCCCACTTAATGGGATAAGGTCAGGTAATTCCAACCTTCTTGAGCTCAGTTCATTGAGAAAGAACGACGAGCTATTTTGGGATGTACTCCAGGGCCTTTGCTTCCTTGCTCGGCTTTGAAAGTGTTGTCGCTTCTGATTTTACATGTTCAGAATATGTGTCATCTTGATGCTCTTGATCTTCTCCTAGGGAGGATTCACCGATCTGCTTTTTCCCCTTTGAAGAGCTTGGTTGAGGTTGAGATGCTGATAAGCATTATCCAAGCATCTTTTCCAAGTATTTGATTCGCTCATCTGAATCTTTCTTTTGAGCTGCCATTTGAGCAAGAAGATCTTCTTGATCCATTACATCTACTTTTCATTGTCATTCTTGACATGAACTAGGGGTTGCATTCGATGCTATGGTGGAGTTGGCGTCTGTAGAAGTAGGTTGGTTTACTCGAGATCAAGTCTACGATGTCTGCGCTTGGAGGGAGAAGTACTCAAAAGGAATAGCTGCTTTCCGCCTTAATCGGGTGTGACGATACACACCATCAACCTCTGACAATATGCCTCCAATACCAAGAGAGTGTACTAGGTCAGGTGAGCTATCCGCACCTTCTTTTTCATCTCTAGAAGTTACACTAGTCATGTTGATAGTGAATTCTTTTGTTTTACCTTTTCGATACGTCGTCGTCATTTAGTCCAAAGCTCTAAAGGCTCAGGATCATGACTAAGACAGCTAAAGACTGATTCCTTTTCAGGAAACAGTTTTGCATTGGCAATTCTTTTGAACTGCCGTGACTACTTCTCTGAGGGTCGCATAATATAGACATTAGTGACCTCTCTTCAGAGATAGGAACTCTCTTAAGTTACCCGTAGTTCCAAGTTGAGGGTGTTTTTTAAGTGCCAACTTCATTGTCTTTTAGCCTTTGAGTGTGAACATCACTTACGACGACGCTAGCCAAGCTTTTGTTCAGTGAAATCATTATTGATGATATTATTCCCTTGCGAAAATTTAGATGAGGGATTACCCCCATTTTTAGCTTTTTCAAGGAAGCATAGTGAGCATCGCGAAATTCTTTGAATCGAACTCCTAAAGAAGTTGTGGACTGATGTTCGAGATCAAAAGACATAATAATGTCTTGACCTTTACTCGAGACGATGGTCAAGTTTTCTTCGCTCTGGGTGAAGTTCATTTAGCTTTCAGCTAAGCTCAAACTGTCTTTCTTGAAGGTCGCCTTTACACACATGGGGGTTGGTTTAGACCCGAGATTCGCACTACAGTAAATTTTATGACAACTGCGTACAGTCATCATTGATGAAGATTGGTTCATGGAAATGAATTCCTCAAAGTTCATTTGTTCAAATTCAATGACCAACAATTTAGCAAAAGAACCGAGGGTCTTAGTGTCGGTGTGCGACATGATTTTCTCGTCAGGGAGAAAGTAGTTCCCAGTGGAGTCACCATCCTATTTTGGGTCTTTTTGTATTGCAATTAGCTCATATTACAACTAGAAGACTTACAATGAAACAAAAAAATTTATATTTCCTGTGGTACTTTTCTATGTGCCGATAGAACGTCAATCTTGTATTCTATTAGCACGCTGACTAAAACAAATAGTCTTTTGTTGTTGATGAGAACTTAGTTACTTGGAAGATATCTCACTCTTCTCTTAGCACCTTTGCTCAATAAAATCGCAAGTGCGAGATTAGTAATCTCTTTATGCGTGTGTTGATCTCTTTTTTATTTGATCCGAGATTAAAATGAGCAATGTCTTCTCCTTTTATAGGCTAAAAGTGAGAGTTAATAGCCTTAAATTGTGGATTAAGTGGTCATCAAAATAGAAGAGAGTGGGGAGCAGTTATTCCCTTAAAAGTAGCCCCCAAATGGCTGTTTAGCGGGGTTCATTGATTAGTGAAGTTTGCTAAAGATGTTTGGGTGAGGCTCCCTGATTTGGCGAAGTTCGCTAAAGACATTTGGGTGAGGCTCGTTTGGACATGGGTGAGCCTTCTACGGATGTGTGACTGAAGTGGCCCACTTGGGCTGTTATAAGCGAAGTTCGCTAATTGGTGAACTTCGTTTGTGAGTTCGAATTCAGCACAGAATTTGACTCATAATTCGGCCGACTAATGATGCCTTTTAACTCGACCTAGGGCATGAATTGGGAGTTGACCCGCTTTTGACTTGGTCGAGTTGAGTCGAGTCGAGATGGGCTGTGTGCCGAGGCTCACATGTCTTGTTAAGCGACATTCTCTATAGCTTGCTGTGGGCTCGGTTTAGGGTCCATTCGAAGTGTTTACCATGGGCATTCACTTCTCAGATCCAAGCTAACCATTGGCCTAAGTAAAAGTATTTTTTAACCGTCTACAAATAGGATAAATGATCCTATTGTCAAGATATTTCAGAATGCCTTTCCTAACCACTTCTTTCATTACTAGGTTCAACCTCTGCTAGGGATCCCTCATAGGTTTAGCATCATCTATCAAATGAATTTCTTCCTTGGGTATTTTTATGGATCAATCAACTGACTATAGGGTGCATCTGGTTGGTTTCAGTTTCCCTACCCTTTCCTGTTGGTAGACTAAACAAGGAAGAAGATTCAAACTAGCTCCTAAGTCTAGAAATACCTTATCAATGAAAACATTTCCTATGACACATGAAATAGCAGGACAACCATGGTCTTTACATTTCTAGGACATGGGCTTTGAAAGCATGTCACTGAGGTTAGCAACTAAAAGCCTTTCTTAGAAACATTAGTGGTTTTTTCTTAGTGCACAAATCCTGCAAAATTTTTGTATAAGAGGAGATTTGTTCGATCATATCTAAGAGAGGAATTTTGACCTTGACCTATTTGAAAATTTCTAGGATTTTCTCTACCTAGGGAGAGTTTTTTCTAGTTCTGAGTCTATCTAAAAAGGGAGCAACGGGATTATACCTATCTAGATTAGGCTCAGTTTCGGGTTTAGCTTCTTGGTCATCGACATGAGTTAATTTATCAAAAGGAGTGTTTTGGAGAAGAGAAGAGGAAGAAGGAGCTTGATCCAGAGGCAATCTAAGTTGATTATTTATCTATTTCCTTGATCGCAAGGTATGAACTACATTCACTTGAGCTGGGTGATTTGAACTTGATCCACGATCCTTAGGGTTTGCAACGGGTTAACTCAAAACATTTTCTGGTTTGCAACGGGTTAGCTCAAAACATTTTCTTTCTTTCTTTTGCTCACGGCACTAGCTAGTTGACCAAGTTGGGTTTCTAACCTAGCTATAGGTTGAGTGTTAGAAGTGAGCATTTGACCGGTTCTCTGTATGAAGATATTCAAAGTGTTGGACGACTGAGTCCACATGCTGGTGGTCTGTGTATAAGTTTTAATCATGGCCTCTAAACCTTTTTTCTAAGACACTGAATAATTTCTCGTGATCAAAACTCGGAGGAGTAGGATTTACTTGTTGATGATGAGGAGGCTGGTTTGGATATAGCAAATTGAATTGTGGTACGTTGAAAGGAACTGCGTTTCCTCTAGGAAATTGTGAGGTCGAAGTGGGATTGAAATTTTAATTTTTGGAGAAATTTCCTTGGTTCCATGCAAAATTTGGATGATTTCTCCAACCTGAATTGTAAATTGGTGAAAATAAATTATTTCTAGGATGTTGAAATGTAGCGTTCATATGCTCTAGTGGTTGATTGTTTCCTAAGAGAGAATATTCCTCTGAAACATAGGTTGGAGAAACACAGTTATGACATCTTGGGAAATAAGCTTGGTTGATTTGAGTTGTGGCTCGTTCTTTAGTTTCAAGGGCTTCTAACCTACACAGGATTGTAGCCATCTTTGTTTCAGAGGCTGTGTTTGAATCTAGGAAAACACCACTAGATTTGGTTGGGGGAACTAATAAAACTCTTTTATCACAATGTTCCCATACATGGTTTTTGGGACTAACTCTCTAAAAATTTTGAAACTTTTTCAACATTTTTTCATAAAATCCCCTTGACATATAGATTCCAAGGAAGTCTTCGAAAAAAATTAAATCTTTCATAGATGATTTGGCATTATTGCCACTTTTTTAGAACATTATGAGGATATTGGATAAAAAGAACCATAAATATATCAAAATACTTTAAGAACGGCTCTCTTGGGATAATCTTAAAATTATGAATGATATTTCTTAGCTTTAACCCTATTTTAAATTGGGAAGAAGTTTTTCAAAAAACGGTAATAAATTCATCCCAAGTTGAGATAGAATTTGTGGGTAAGCTTTACACTCATTTCTTAGCTTTGTCCTTAAGAGTAAAAGGGATAAATCTAAACTTAATCACATCCTCAGTTAACTCTCTAATGTTAATCATAAGACTAAGTTCCTCAACCTCGGATATAAAAATATAAGCATTTTTGGATTCATTTCCTAAGAACTTTGTACGCATGTTTATGAAGTGATGTGTAAGCTCAAAATTAGCTCCATTAGCATCAGGAAGGCTAATGCAAGACAAGATTGCATTCCTAGTTGGATAACATAAAAGAACGGATGCATTTAGATTTGTCATTTCTTTGGTTTTAAAAATTTATTCAACACAAATTAAGCGAGTGCTATTATCCCTAATCCGAACTTACATACACTAAAGCAAATTATTTTTGTATTTTTTATATAACTAAAAAGGAAATTAGGAAAAAGATCTAAGAGCGAGTGCTATTATCCCTAATCTGAACTTACATACACTAAAGCAAATTCTTTTTGTATGTTTTATATAACTAAAAAGGAAATTAGGAAAAAGATCTAAGACAAACAAAAGTTGATTTTTTTAAAAAACTAAAAGACCTAAAAGATTCATGAGAGAAAAGAAGAAGGATAAAAGATAAACCTAACTAAATAAATCAAGAGCAACCACTTGCAACAATCACCCTTAATTCAAGGGTTAAGCATAAACTCAACTAGACCAGCTCCAAACTAAAAACTCCTTAAGTAAAATGATTGAAGTTTACTTGGCCAGTTAGCCAGTTAAGGATAGTACTTGAGGGAGACCAATAACTAATTAAGTACCTCTTTCCTTGCAGAGTGCTTTACGCAATCTCTAAACCTTGCTATAGACACCAACAGATTCAAATATATTTAAACCTGTTCACTTAAGGATTTCTAGTTTCTTAATGACCTCGAGTCCCTAGGAGCCAACTTAATGAGTTTTAGAAGGCTCGGGTTTGTGTAGTGAAGAATTAGTGATTTATAGGCTAAGAAAAGGGTTATGAAATCCTGAACTTTTTATTAGGGGGTTTTGCCCTTAAGAGTATTTTCAAGTGAGTGCTCAAATCACTTAGGTGAATTCCTAATAACTATAAGCAATGCAACCCCTAGAAATTAAACACAACTACAAGAGGATGCAAAAAGAAAATATTTATTATTATTTTAATTAGGGTCAACAAATAAACAAATGTGAGAAAGAGAGCTCTTGTTTGAATTTATTACCTTTGTTAGTAGTTGTTCAAGTGCAGGGTGGATTTTATTAGTGTCGACAAGAGAAAATTATTGTTTTATTTTTTTAAGTCCTAATTGCCTCTAATATGAAAAGCCTAACTAGATGGTGGAATTGAAAATAGTAGAAAGAGGACTCACCTTTCAAGCAAATCTTCTTCTTCAATCTTCAATCTCCAATCTTCAATCTTCTTCTTCTAGTGCAGTCCTTTACAAGGAAACACACAAATCAAAAAATCAAAATAGAAAAGAATCCTAATTACAAGCACATTCCCTAACAACGGCGCCAAAACCATGGTAGGGAGTAAATAATGTAAAGTTGTAAGTGCACAACAATCAAGTTATAGTATAGTATAGATGTCGAACCCACGAGAAAGACGTCTGTTTGGAAATTCTAAATTTGGTCCTAGAAAGATATAGACAAAAAGGAGTACGAGTGAAAAAGGAGTAAGAGTGAAAGTGTAGAATGTAGAGAGAAATTTATCACAAAAATAGCTAAAATAAGAGGGAACAAAGAAAGGAGGAGGGAAAAATGAAAGGAAAACAAAGTGGAAACTAAGAAGAAGTAAAAAAGAAATGGAAATAAGAAAAGTGAAGGGAGTAGAAAGAAGAGAAAAATCAACAAAATAAAATCAAGAATAGGGGAATCAAGAGAGAAATATAAAAATCAAATTAGGAGATATTGAGGAAAAATAAGTAGAGAAGTTAGAAATCTAGGATTGAATCCACCAGTTAATTTTAATTTGAAATTATGAACTACTCTCTTTTTATCATATTTTATTTTAAATTTACTAAGCATAGATTATCAAATCACTTAAAAAAAGCATAATCTATTAAATTATCATCCAAGCAAAATTCTCATTCATGAAAAAAATAAGTATCTAGTTAATAATCCTAAAAATGAATAAGCATAACTTATCAAACCACTCCAGATAAGCATAGATTATCAAACTCTTTTTCTATCAATTAGCTCTCTAGTTGGTTATCCACATAATCATTTTAAGCATAAAAAGAGCAATCCATAAATCATAAAAAATAAAACTAGTTTTATACAATCCTAGGTTTCCTACAAGAATTAGTTACTCATTTTATAAAATAAAAATAAGGAAATAAAATCTATACTACTAAGCATAAAATAACAAAAGGGAAATTTAAACTACAAGCAATAAAAAAATAATAAATCAAAGCATAAAAGAGCAAGAAATAAATCTAAAAACATAAAGAAAAATTACACTATGAGAATAAAATAAATCTAATCTACTAAACATGAAATAAAAATTAGAAAATAAAATACTAAAACATGTAATTCTAAAATGAGAAATAAAAACTCACATTGCAAGTGGTTGGACCCTTAAAGGCAAATCTCCATCGTAATCATCGAAGAAGAAGAAAAGAAAATAAAAAAGGTGAAAATTTTATTTATTTATTGTAAACAAAAAGTTTATAATTTTTTAAAGGTCTTTTCAATTAAGAGTAACTCTCCTCTCCAAAATGGAGGTTTTATAAAGTCTTTCACACCCCAAACCCTCACTCTCTATCCCTATTTATAGATTGCAAAAATCAATATTAGCCTTTAAATCAAACTTAACCCCCAAGCTATACTATTTCAGCCTTTAATCTATTAGTGTTTATCTCAGTTTCATATATGAAATTTATATAGAATCTTTGAAAAAGACTTTCTTCCATAAGAAAAAAGAACTTACTATGTTTGGGATCTTGTGCTACAATGCTGCTCAATACTTTAGTGGATCAACTCTATTACATAAGTTGATTCCTAACTTTATATCCCATATCAAGAATAAGTAAGCAGTTCTTAACAGTATCGAACCAAACGCTCGCTAATTGATCTTTATGGTGCTTTCTTTATCAATTTGATCCTTTATTTCTTAATTCATAGAGTATAGTATGCAGGCCGTACTTTTTTCTTCCTTTTTTTATCATGAAGTTTGTTTCCTTGCTACAGCTGATAAAAATTGTTGTTTTGGACGATGCATATGTAGAAAGCCTATTTATTTTTTTCTAGTATTGACTAGCCAATTTGATCTTTTTTTCTTTCTTTCTATAGGTATCGATACCGGTATCAATACAAGTAATGATTTGTTTAATTGTTTTGGTGAAATTCTTAAGCTCTTTTGTGTTAGGCTTCTATGGACTTCTTTTGGCTTGATCTTGCGCTTAAAAGGCTAAAAAATGAGGGAAATTGGTTTTTTGGGCTCTTATTCATTAATCATTGATTACCTTCAAATTAAAATAAAAAACATTATTTAGAGATATATTTATTCAAATACAATAGACATGAGGGTATAAAAGTGTAATTAAATATAATGATCTACTGATGTTGTTTCTTAGCTTTACCGTTTTGTGGATTGGAAAGAATTTTGTTAGAAAAACGGTAACAAATTCATCCTAAGTTGAGATAGGATTTGTGAGGAAGCTATGCAGCCATTATTTGGCTTTGTGCTTAAGAGCAAAGGGGATAAATCTGAGCTTAATTACATCCTTAGATAACACTCTATTTTTGGTCATGAGACACTTCCTCAAATTTAGATGTAAAAATGTATGCATCTTCAAATTAATTTCCTAAAAATTTTGGAAGCATGTTGATAAAGTGAGGTCTAAGCTCATAAATTTAACCATTAACTTTGAGATGTCTAATGTAAGATAGATTGCATTCCTACTAGGATAACACATATCCTGAAGAACGGCTGTGATTGGATTTGCCATTTCTTTTACTTCAAAAATAAGTTCAATACGGATTAAGCGATTGGTGTTATCCCTAATCTAAACTTGCATACACCAAAGAAAATTCTTTTTGTAATTTATTTATATCTAAAAAGTTAAGAAAAAGATCCAACAAGAAAAAAATGTTAACTATTATTTTATTTTTTTTATAAAATGGAAAAAAACTAAAAGATCTAAAAGATTAATGAGAGAGAAGAAGAAGGATAAAAGAAAAATAAAAACCTAACTAAACAAATAAAGATCAACCGGTTAAGACAATCACCCTTAATTCTAGGGTTAAGCCTAAACTCAACTAGACCAACTCCTAACCAAAAACGCCTTGAGTGAAAAGAGTAAAGTTTAGTTGGTCAGTTAGTCAGGCAATGATAGTACTACAGAAAGGTCAAGGAGCAATTAAGTACCCCCTTTCCTTTGCGGAGCACCATAAGCAACCCCTAAACCTTGTCTTAGACACCAATGGAGTCAAATAAATGTAAACCAGTTTACTCAAGAATTTCTTATTACCTATTGAGCTTGAATCCTTAGGGTCCAATATCTAATGAATTTTAGAATGTTTGAATTTGTGTAGTGAGGAGTTATTGATTTGTGGGTTACGAAAAGGGTGATGAAATCCCTCACCTCATTTTGATTAGGGGTTTTTACCCTTAATAATATTTTTAGGTGAGTGCTAAAATCAAAATGCTCAAATCACTTTTGTGAATTCCTACTAGCTATATGCAATGTAATCTTAAAAATTAAAACAAGAGGATGCAAAAATAAAATATACTTATTAGATAGGGCTAACAAATAAACAAATGTGAGAAAGAGAGCTTTTGTTTGAATTTATTATCTTATTTAGTAGTCATTCAAGTAGAGGGTGGATTTTATTATGGTCAACAAGAGAAAATTTTTATTTTTTTATTAATTCATAATTGCTTCTAAAGAGAAAATCCTATCTAGAAGGTTGAATTGAAAATAGTAGAAAGAAAATTTACCTTTGCAAGGGGTTGGCCCCTCTTGAAGCAAATCTTCTCTCGGGTCTTCAATCTTCTTATTCAAAGTTATTCCTTCACAATGAAATTAAAAAATCCTAATTACATGCACCTTCCTTGGCAACGGCGGTAAAACCTTGATGGGGATAAAAATGTGCTAAGTTTCAAGTGCACAATAATCAAGTTATAATATTTAAGATTTCGATCCATGGAGAAGGAGAGTGTTAGAAAGACTAATCTAAATGAATTCTTAAAATGTGTAGAAACAAAGAATGAAAGTGGTGTGTTTTGGGTAAAGGGTTTTGTTACAAAAAGAAAAGGCTAAAACAAGAGGGAAGAAAGAGAGAAAGAAAAGACAAATAAAAAGAAAACAAAGAGAATAATCAAAACAAAAAATTAAAATAAGAAACAATTGAAAAGATGGAGAAAATCAAGAGAAAAAGACTAGAAATCTAGGATTGAATCGACTATTTAATTTCAATTTGAAATTAAGAACTACTCTCTTTTAATTATCATATTACTTAAAGATTCTTAAGCATAGACTATCAAGTTACACAAAACAAGCAAAACCTATCAAATTCACATCCAAGTAATATTACCATTCATGAAAAGAAATAAACAACTAGATAGTAACCCTAGAATTGAATAAGCATAACCTATCAAACTATTCAAGGAAAGCCGAGACTATTAAAATCTTTTTTCACTAATTAATTCTCTAGTTAATTATCCTAAGCATGATCACTTTAAGCACAAAGAGAGAAAATCAAAAACTAAAAAAAATAAAACTAGTTTTATCTAATCCTAAAATTCCAACAAGAATTAGCCACTCATATTGCAAAAGAAAAGCAAAGAAATAAAATATATACTAGAATGTATTAAAGAACAAGAAAGTAAATCTAAACTACAAAGCAAACGAAGACAAGAAATAAAATCTGCACTATAAAGCAATTAAAAGAGCAAGAAAATAAATGTATATTAAAAAGCATTAAATAAATCTAAACTAAAAAGCAATAAATCTAATCTACCAAATATAAAATAACAATAAGAAATAAAATCCTAAAATATGCAATTCTAAAATTAGAAAATAAAAAGGAAAATAAAAAATTACATCGTAAGTGGGTGGCACCTTGTGAAGTAAGTCTTCATCTTCATTATCAAAGAGAAGAAGAATACAAAGTAAAATGGAAGAAAATTTTTAATTTATTATATATAAAAAGTTTACAATTTAGAAGGTCTTCCTAATTAAAAGTAACCCTTCTCTCCAAGATAGAGTTATAAAAATTTTACAAATCCAAACCCCACACGCTCCACCCCGATTTATAGCCTATAGTAATAAATAATAGCCTTTAGACCAAACTTAGGCTTAAGAAAATTAAAATTAGCCATTGATGTGAATATGTTACAAACTAATCGATTAGCTAATCAATTAGTTCATCGATTAGGTTGTAATAAAATTTGTTTCCCTCTATTGACTCGACATTTTTTCGACTTTTGGGCTTGTTCTATGCTTTAATAAGAGCTTAAAAATGAGAGAAAATAGTTCCTTTGAGCTCTTATTTGATAATTCTTCATTGCTTAAAAAAAGATAAAAAATATTATTAGTAGATATATTTATTCAAATAAAATAGATAATGAGGGTATAAAAGTGTAAAATATGATGATTAATGCCACTGCAACCCTAGTGTAAACCTTTCATACATGTATTTTTAGGTAAAGAGAAGGATTCTCAGCGAGGTTGACATAGTAGGACTAGTTCTTACAATGCTGCATCTAGTCCCAACTCAACACGCTCTATCCAAAACTTTCTTCCTCTGATCTTGCGGTGTCGGAGACAATGGATCCTTGCTGCAACCTTCTTTCTTGTTTTCAAAACAAGATTTTATAATTTACTAGTTAGATTGCACGTGCATAATGCACTTGATATAAGAAATACTATAGTTTCAAAATATCTAATACAAAAATAATTTATAGAAAATTAATATATATTAAAGACATATTTGTAAAAAGATCTTTCCCCCATAGTTTTATAAGAGCAAGAGTGTAGATAAACTTAAGCAAAATATTGTTTCTTTATGTTTTTTTATTTTTATTTTTTTATTTTTTTATTTTTAACATGCATTTTTTGCTTATTTATGTGGTGAAGAGGATTTTTTTCCACTCTTATTTTGTATCTATGTTTTCTCTTTTCTACAAATACTATGCATCATTAATCTGAACATCAAAAGACTTTCTCATATGAATTTTTGAGTAAATCATCTTTGAAAGATCTTATCCATCACAACTATTAATTAAAATTTTCTATTACAAAATTTAATATTAATAGAAATAATTTAGTGCTTGAATACCAAGCGTTTTTAAAATCTCTTATTTGAAGTCTGATCTACAACTGTGGTACAGTTTTTCACTTGGTTGAAGGCTTGTGATGAGAGATTAGAAATGTTTTTTATATATGGCTTTCTCTATATAGACCCCTCAGATAATAGATATTTTTAAATTTGCACCTCAAATCTTTATATTTTGAAATTTTCCTTTCAAATTACTTGCTAAATCCAAAATTTCCCTCTTTCTTTAACACTGCTAAAATTAGCATTATTTCAAGTTAAAATACAAGTATACCTCTAATTCAATTGTTTTTTAATAAGCAAAATAAATCTAGATTTTCATTAAAATCTTAGAACTCACACCCTTTTGAAAAGCAGAGAAATTAGATCGCCTTCTATCATTTGTGTTTTATTTTTTCATAGACTTTTCCTAAATACTCGTTGATAAAAAAAAAGAATGAAAGAAATTTGAGCAGGCAATTACCCATGGTAGTGATGACGATGACAGGTCTGATGATAGATAGGATGGACATGGCATGGTGGATCTCTTTGAGAACTAGAACCAAGTCATCTCCATCTTCTCTAATGGTTTAGGTACTGAAAAGGGTTATCAAATTTCATGGCTTTCTTGGTAGTCGGTGATTTTTATTCCAATTTTGATAAAACAATTTGCGGGAAAAAAGGCAAACGCTATGGAAGCATGAATCTATGATATGATCTCTTTTTGTAATAGCTCAGGTTCAAAATATTATAAGGGGTTCGGTTACAAAATTATATTGATTTTGGATTTATTTTTGCTTTTTTTAGAGAATAATTATAATAGGGGTGTATAGGTACTTTAACACTAAAACTATTGAAATTTTAACATCGTTAAAGGTAGAGGACAAACATGAGGGAAGAAATCAATATTTGGGGCAAATTTGGAAATATAACAATTTAGAGGGCAAATTTAAAAATATTTATGATTTGATGAGTATATATCGAATAAACCTTTTTTTATTAGGGGGGAGAGAGAGAGAGAGAGAGAGAGAGAGAGAGAGAGAGAGAGAGAGAGAGAGAGAGAGAGAGGATGCATTTCATAAGAGAGGAAATGGACAAAATGTTCAAA
>JBAKGM010000001.1:24218009-24233393 GCA_037177215.1 Asparagus racemosus
CAGTTATTAGTGGTGTATTTATTCATATAAAATGGGTAATGAGGGTATTAATTTGTAATTAAAATGTGATAATCAGTTAACATGACGGTGATAAAATATTTTGAGCCGAATAGAGGTGTGGTGTTGACTTGATGACTTGTTGGGGATTTTGGTTATATTTTTAGATCAGGATGATCAATTTTTCGTAGTCAGAAGTGGAAACTTAAACATGACCAAAATATCTATGGGGAGATAATATTGGCTAGGATCAAGGGCAATATTTCTTGAGAAACATCTCGTTGATTCGCGCTATGAGCATATTGCCATTTTGGTCAATTAGGCGATATGCTCTATTTGAGTAGACTGTCTCTATTATAAATGGACCTTCCTATTTGGGTTGGAACTTCCCTTTAGTCTTATGCGTCCTGACCATAGGTCGATGAACGGCTAAGATCAGGTCGCCTTCTTTGAAGGATCATTCCTCCTATTGAAGGCTCTCGAAATCTGTGATTGGTAGGTCTTGATTCGTTGTGGAGCTTGGAGTCTAAATTCATCTAACACCTCAAGTTCTTGGAGACGTTTTTAATGATGTTCTTTAATGTCATCTTCTCGGCTATAGAGAATCTCAATAACAGCACCTGGATTTCTAGAGGGATCACGTCTTTGCATCCGTAGACCAAGGAAAAAGGCGTGGAGCTAGTGAGAGTGTGGATTGTTGTTCGATAAACCCTTAACCACTCTCCAAGTTTCTCATCCCAATCTTGTTTGTTGGAGAAGACGAACTTCTTCAGAAGTTTGATGACGGTTTTGTTGAAAGCTTCAGCTAGACAAGTAGCAGGCGGGTTGTAAGGCGTAGAAGCCACATCTTAAATTTTGAACTTGTAATATTTGAAGAATGGTCGACTAATGAACTGCGGACTGTGGTCATGGATGATCCGGCTAGGGATGCCAAATCAGTAAATTACATGATGTCTCAAGAATATGATTACTTGAGATGTCTTGACTTCACTAAGCTAAACAACTTCGGTCCATTTGGAGAAGTAATTAGTAATGACTAGGACGAATTGATAGCCTTTAGCGGATAGTGGACTAATTGGTCTGATAATGTCCATGCCTCATGTCTTGAATGGCCATGAGGTGACCGTCAGATGCAATTCTTCTAGAGGTTGGTGTAGAAAATCAGTGTGGACTTGACACACATGACATTGTTTGGCGTATACTACCACATCTACTATCACTGTCGGCTAGTAGTAACCTAGATGACGAAGGCAGTCCTAAAGTATAAGACGTGGTTGATGAGCTCCACATGTACTATCATGGGCTTCCTTTAATGCTTCTCAAGCTTCACTTGGTGATAAGCATCGGAGCAACACACTGTTGAATGATCGTCGGTATAAAGCCTGCGTAGTAGAATCATAGAAGAAGTGTGAAGCCCTTCTTTGAATAGAGATTGCTTGCTTCGAGGTATAAGGTAGCATTCCATGAAATATGTAATCAATGATCAAAAAATACCAATCATTAGTCTCAAAGTGAGTTGGCATGACATGCACTTCGTTAGCTTCCAGAATTTACTCTAAGGAGCATAATTGATGGCTAGCCACTGTGATACACCTAGTAGATTTGGGTGTCAAAGTGAGAGTGGCCATAAGGGAGGCCAGAGCATCTACATGAGTATTTTTGAGGTGGGCTACATAAATGATGTAGAAGCCTTCAAATGAATGGGCGAGCTTCATTACTCCTTCATGGTAGGGTATAAGGTCATTATGGCGGACCTCATATTCTTCTTTGAGCTAGTTAATGATTAACTTAGAATCACCGTAGGCTTAAAGTTATTTGATGCCCATGTCTTGAGGAAGTTGCAACCTAATCACAAGGGTATTATACTCAGCCACATTATTGGAACATGGCTCGGTAAATGAGTAGGCTTAAGAAAGGACTTGCCCATGGGGATTGATCAGCACTAGCCCAACTCCTGCAACAGTTGCTCCTTTGTGATCGTGTCTTAATGCAGCGTCAAAGTAAAGTTGCCATATCTGGTGGTCTGAGGTAGCATTTGACTCAAAGAAATTATCTGAAATGTCTTCACAGAGTTTAGAAGACTCAGGGATGGGGTGCTCTGCTAAAAAGTTAGCTCTTGCTTGATCCTTTAACTACTTTCTGTGTTACAAATGTCATATCGTACTTCAAAAATAGTATTACCCATTTGGCTAACCTGAAGTTTAGTGATCCGAGTTTTGTCATGCGTATCCGTAGAGGACTAACTCTTGAGATGATGTTGATGGACTGAATAGAGAGGTAGTGTCACATCTTTTGGATTGTGAAGACTAATGCTAGACATTCCTTTTCAACTAGATTGTAATAATGCTTGGCACTAATCATGGCTCAGCTGAGGTAGTAAATGGCTTGCTCATAGCCATTATTATTCTTCAGGGTGAGAAATGCTTCAAGAGAGTGATCCATTACCCTGATGTAAAATCAGGAATGATTTACTTGATACTGGTGCAGCTATAACGGGTGGCTTCGTGAGATAACCCTTGATCTCATTGAAAGCTTCTTGACAAGCGTCATCCCAAATGAACGAGACATCTTTCTTCATCAGCCTTTGAAATGGTTAACATTTCCTAGACAAGTTAGCGATGAACTTGCAGATGTAGGCCAATAGTCCTTATAAACCTCTAAGTTCTTTGAGATATCTCAGAGGTGGCATCTCTTGGATGGCTCTCACTTTTTTAGGATTGACATGTATTACTTTGGATAATACAATAAATCAAAGGAAGTTTCCTGACGATACCCCCAGAAAAGACTTTGTTGGATTCATCTTGAGTTGATGTTTTCTCATGATATCAAATAGCATCCTCAGGTCGTTGACATGGTCACGTTTGTGATGACATTTGATTGCAATATCATCGACATAGCATTCCACTGTCTTACGCAAATGCTCATGAAAGATCATGTATATAGTGTGTTCATAAGTTGCGCTACCATTTTCCAGGCCAAAGGCATTACTGTGTAACAGAATACTCCTAAGGGTGTTCTAAAAGTTGTATGATTTTGATCATCTAGATGCATTTTGATTTGACTGTATCTAGAAAACCCATCCATGAATGACATCCTCTCGGACATGCACATATTGTTAACCATGACGTCCATGATAAGGAGAGGAAATTTGTCCTTTTGACAAGCAAGATTAAAATCCCTGAAATCAATGCAGATCCGGATCGTACCGTTCTTTTTAATTAGCACAACAATGTTGGCTAGCCAATCTGAATGTTGCTCCTCACAGATGAACTCACATTCAATGAGTTTTATTTCTTTCCCCATATACTCCATCAACTTAGGACGTAAGCGTCGCTGTTGTTGCTTGACCAGTTTGACATTGGTGTTAATGTCGAGGTGATGCACAACCACATTAGGATCTAAACTAGGCATGTCTTTCATAACTCCAGGCGAAGACATCAATGTACTCTCGAAGGAGAGTTATAAGTTCTTCTTTTCAGCGGGTGATAAACTTTCACTGATAAAGATGGGCTTAGGGTTGACATCATCGTCTATGTTGATTTGAACCTTTTTATCTTCGATAGGTAGTTCACTGACTTCAAAGTGTGACTCCCACTATCTTTCAAGATGTTTTACCATGAATCATCTTCAAAATCTTCGAACACTTAGGATTCATCAAGATCCATAGCTAGATCGTACGAGACCATGTTAGTTGTGAATTCACCAAGCAAGGCTTTAAGGCTAATGTCGAAATCTAAGTTGGACGTATTTGAAGAACTGCTTAGAAAGTCATCAGATGTTGGTCCTACTTGTGGTTTGGCTTTGAGAGAAATGTAGCTGAGTCCTTGCTTGGTTTGATTATAATAATCAAAAACCACCCCTTCTGGTATAAAGGGGATTAGAGGAACTCCTAGTCCTTGATTAAAATTTAACCCTTGTTTTATTGTGAGGCTGTATCTCATATTTGCCAATATGTGCTAAGATTGTTGGCTGTAACAGGAGAATTCTGGTACTCCTTTGACTTTTTCATCCGAGTTTGGTAAGTGAGATCGTGGCTCAACTTTTTCAAAGATGATTGGATTTGGGGCATCTCTTTTAGCTTGGACGATGAAAGTGGCATCTTCTGAGTTACCTAGCTGCTTATGAGTTGAGTATGACTTGCTTATTAGCATGTGTGCTTCTGGTTCTAAAGCTAGCCTTGACATCAGAGTTTCGACGCTTGAGTTTTCTAACCCAGAGTCTAAAGAATAGTCGTAAGCAAACTCTTCTTCATTAAAGATCCAGTCACATTGATCTTCGGCGGATTGGTCTATACATAGGTCATCGAGGGTAATTAAAAGTGGATCTATCTTCTAGACCAAATCATAATTTGGGCCTAGTTCGATGTCTGCTTCATTACCACTATCTTCATCATTGGGGAGAACCATCTTGATTGTATGATTTTTATCATACAAGAGAGAGTCAGTAAAGTAATTTTCTACTCCCTTAAAAGGATACTTTCTAGCTTCAACTCTGTGTTGGACCCCCTGCCCATCAATATATTTAAAACACTGATGGAGCGTTGAGGGGACGAGCATATTGGAATGGATCCAAGGTCATCTGAGTAGAAGGTTGTAAGGTATTTCGACGTCGATGACATAGCTCGTTACATCCGTCTTCAAATTCTGATCTGACATTTAAGTTAGATCTTCTCAAGAGATCGACTACTACTAGAGTTAAAGTTGACTATGGTGGCAGAAGTCTTTGAGAGTTTGTGAAGGGGAATACTAAGAAAGCTCAAGAGTCTTCTCCAAATTATGCTCGATGCAGAGCCTAGATCGATGTGAATCCTCTCGACATTTGCCAACCCTACATACTCAGTATAGTAAAGAGGTTGGTTGTGATGGTGGTCTTTTATGAGCATGTCCTATAGAGTGAAGGTGATACAAGGCGCCTGCCGTTGACATTGATAGCACTGCTTGTGTTTTTCGTCCTGAGCAGGCTCAATCATGTGGGTGAGGAACACCTCCCTATCATTCAGTGCTTCTTTTAAAGCTTCTCTCATCTTCTTAGACACACGCTAGAGTTCAAATAAGGTTATGCGAGCTGAGATATTGAGCCATGACATCATGCCACAATGGTGCTTTGGGGTCATCTAAGGGATGTTGCAAAGTCTTGTAGAACCGAGTCTATTTTTATTTGATCGGTTCAAGTTGTTTGGAAGGTCCTGGCTGATCATAATTCTTTAAATAATCTCGGGTGGATCTTGTCCCTACCATGGTGATTTTCTCTTCCTCTAAATCAGTGAGTGAAGTGACTTGTAGAGATTCTACTTCAACAATTGTGGAGATGGCATTTCTAGACTTCTTCTTGTGCTTAGATTTCTGAAGAGTCCAATGCTCATCTTGAAGAAGATCAGGATGCGCTCACATCATTTCTCCTCTTGCTGTAGTCAGAGGGACTAAACCTTGGCTTTGCTGATTCTATTGGTCATAGTTGACCACCTCCATCCTTGCAGTAGGAATGGGGATAACCCCGTTTTGGGCTTAGATTTCAGGCATAGAGCCGATTTGGAGGATAACCATATTGGTTGTGACTTTCTTTTGCTCAGGCTTGAGCTTGAGAATTCCTAACTCAATGAAGGTTTAGATTTTATCCTTGATGATGTAACAGTTCTTTGTTATGTGTCCCAATATTTTGTGATAAAGACAGTAGTTAGGGTCATCAGTCTTTTTTACTTCTTCAGGGCGTCGAGCTTTAGAAAGCTTTAACCGATTACCCTTATTAAGAATATGGAAGATCGCGACTGTATGTTCATCCTTGAATAAATAATTGCATTGAATATTCTTTCTTGGTTCTCTTTTTCGCTCATTGGGATTTTGAACCCGCTTTGAACATATCTTTAGCTTTCGATTGTGAAGTTTGCCCCTGTATGCCTTTGTTGCCCTTGAAGTTAGTGCAGGGCTTGAATTTGTTAAAACATTCTGATGACTTTTCTGCTATCTCAGCTTGTTCCATCATATCTTGCCACGTGTAGGTAGTAACATCACCCATGTGAGCTTCTATTCGTCCCACAAAATTGTGCCGACAAGTTTGAAGTATCATCAGCAAAGGCATGATAACATTGGATTATTCCTCGTGGAATTGTGAGAGGAATTTTGATTCTAGATCTACCCCTGATTTGATTGAACCCTCGAACAAATTCTGGAATCAATCGAAGGCTACCCCCTGAAGGGTACCAATGAAAAGTCATGCATTGATGGCATTGTTATCCATTTTGTTCCTGATTTGTTGGTGATAGTAGTTGATATGTTGGTTTGGAGAACATTTGCCATCAAACTTATGCAATGTTGTCAGTTTGAATTTCACCGGGTAGGGAACCATGTCCCACTCGATGGGATAAGGTTGGGTAATTCCAACCTTCTTGCTCTTAGTTCATTAAGAAGGAATGATGAGCTATTTTTAGATGTCCTCCAGGGCCTTTGCTTTCTTGCTTGGCTTTGAAGGTATTGTCACTTCTAATCCCACATGTTCATAGTCTGTGTCGTCTTGATGCTCTTGATCTTCTTCTGGGGAGGATTCACCGATCTGCTTTTCCCCTTTGAAGAACTTGGTTGAGGTTAAGATGCTGATAAGAGTTGTCCAAGCATCTTCTCCAATCATTCGATTTGCTCATATAAATCTTTCTTTTGAGCTGCCATTTGTGCAAGAAGATCTTCTTGGTCCATCATATCTACGTCCCATTGTCGTTCTTGACTTGAACTAGGGGTTGCATTCGATGCTATGGTAGAAATGGTGTTGCTAGAAGAAGGTTGATTCAATTGAGATGAAGTCTGTGATGTCTATACTTGGAGGGAGGAGTAGTCAAAAGGAATAGCTGCTCTCTACCTTAATATGGTGTGACGATACACATCATCAACTCTTGCAATATGCCTCTAATACCTGGAGAGTGTACTTGGTTAGGTGAGCTCTCTGTACATTCTTCTTCATCCCTAGAAGTTACACTAATTATGTTGACAGTGAATTTTTGTGTTTTACCCTTTCGGATACGTCGTCGTCATTTAGTCTGAACCGTTGAAGGCTCAAGACCATGACTAAGATGGCTGAAGACTGATTCCTTTTCAGGAACAATTTTGCATCGGCAATTCTTTTGAACTGCCTTGACTACTTCTTTGAGGGTCGCACAATGCTGACATTGGTGAGCTCTCTTCAGAGATAGAAACTTTCTTAAATCACCCGTAGTTCCATGTTGAGGGCACTTTTTAGTGCCAACTTTGTTGTCTTTAGCCTTGGAGTGCAAACATCACTTACAGTGATGCAGGCGAGGCTTTTGTCTAGCGAAATCATCATTGATAATGTTATTCTCTTGCGAGAATTTAGATGAGGGATTCCCCTCATTCTTAGCTTCAAACAAGGAAGCATAGTGAGCCTTGCGAGATGCTTTGAATCGAAGTCCTAAAGGAGTTGTGGACTGATGTCCGAGATCATAAGATGTAATTACACCTTGACCTTCACTCGAGATGATGGTCGAGTTTTCTTTGCTATGGTTGAAGTTCATTTAGCTTTCAGTTAAGCTCTGGTCACCTTTACACACACAGGTGTTAGTTTAGACCCGAGATTCACACTACGGTGAATTTTAAGACAACTGCGTACTATCACTGTTGATGAAGTTTGGTTCATGAAAATGAATTCCTCAAACTTCGCTTGGTCAAATTCTATAACCAGCGATTCGGTCTTAGTGTCGGTGTGTGACGTGATTTTCTCATTAGAGGAGAAAGATGTCCCTAGCAGAGTCGCCATCCTATTTTGGGTCTTTAAAATTGTAATTAGCTTAGATTATAATTAGAAGACTCACAATGAAATAAAGAAAAAATTTATATTTCTTGGGATTTTTCTGTGTGCCGATGCAACATCGATCTTGTATTCCGTTGGTGCACCGACTAAGACGATGAGTCTTTTGCTGTAGGTGAGAGCTTAGTGGCTTGGAAGATGACTTAGTCTTCTCTTAGCACTTCTGCTCAATTGGATCGCAAGTGTGATAGTAGTAATCTCTTTATCTGTGTGTGTTGATCTCTTTATGATCTGATTCAATGCCAAAAATGAGTCATCTCCCCTCCTTTTATAGGCTAAAAGAGAGAGTTAATGGGCTTTAATTGCGGATTAAGTGGGCACCAAAATAGGAGATAGTGGGGGACGGTTATTCCCTTGAAAGTAGCTCTCAAATGGCTATTTGACAAGGTTCGCTGAAATTGCAAAGTTCATTAAAGACGTTCAGCTGAGACTCATTGATTTGGCGAAGTTTGCTAAAGACGTTTGGGCAAGGCTCGCTTGGACATGGGTGAGCCTTCTTCAAAACTGTGGATGCCAAGGCCCAGTTGGATTGTTATGAGGAAAGTTCATTAGTTTACGAACCTCATCTTATGAGTTTGGATTTAGCATAGAATTCGACTCACGAGTTGACCGACTAATAATGCCTTTTAACTCGGCCTGGGGCGTGAATTGGGAGTCGACCCGCTCTTGACTTGGTCGGGTCGAGTCAAGATAGGTTGCGTGGTGAGATCTGTTATAGTTGTTTGAGAGTAGACCTTTGCTTGACATGGTCGGGTCGAGTTGAGATGGGCTACATGTTGAGGTTCACATGTTTTGTTAAGCAACCTTTGCTACAGCTTGTTGAGGTCTCAGTTTTAGGCTCATAGGAAGTGTTTAGCCAATGGTCGTTCACTTCTTAGATTTAAGCTAAACACTATCATGGGTAGAAATATATTTTAACTGTCTACACTATAGTCGCAGATAACAAAGGAGCAACTTGTAGAGGTCGAACTCTATGAGGAGGGGCCATCATTTGGGAGCTTGAGGTGGAGATGGAGCCTATAGAGGAGGTTTTAATATGATGAAAAGGAAGTATATCCCAGAGGGTATTAGGGATAAATGGGCTATTGAATTTTAGAAGTTGCATTAGAACAACATGGCAGTACAAGATTATGAGGCTAAGTTTACTCAACTATCAAGTTTCACTCCACATCTGATAGCAGAATAATCTGATAAAGACAAGAAATTCTAATGGGGACTCAGGGGAATCTTCAGGGGGAAACTAGTGGCTCTTAAGATCAGGAACTATGCAGAACTGGCAAAGACTATCTTTAAAATTGAGAAAGACCAACTTGAGTACCAAGAAATCTGCAACAAGAAGTAGAGCATGGCTAAGCGCCCAAGAACTAAAGGAGGCACCACAACTAATAGGATAAGGTGGCAACAAAATTTCCCTTTTGTTACGATCGAGTAAACCAATAGAACAAGTCATCAACCTGCCCTAGATGTGGTAATCATCACTCCATATATTGCAGACTTCATCGTGGATGTTATGAGTGTGGTCAGCCTGTACATTTCAAGAAAGATTGCCCAACCTTAAGGAATCATCCAATAATCGAGCGAGCACTAGAAGGAAACCGTATTGTTCAAGCTAATGCCTACAAGCAATCAAATGCTCTGCTACGGAAGGATCAGTCTCAACAAAGCATGCAGCAGAACCACAATTACTGAGGAAAAGTCTTTGCTCTGATGACGAAGGATGCTCAAGCATCACCATCTATAGTGAAAGGTACACTTCTCGTATGTTCATTCACTGCTCATGCACTTTTCGATCCTAGGACTACACACTCTTTTGTATCACCTCACTTTGCTAGGAACTTTTCCAATTCATCGACACTATTAAGTATTGAGTTAATTGTCTCCAAACCTATGGGTGGTAGTCTCCTAACAACATATGTCTACAAGAATTGAGGAGTTTTAGTCGATATGTTAGATTTTGATATGCCTAGATATGTCAGTTTTTGTTGTTATCCTAGGAATGGATCGGTTAGCATCTCATCATGCTACTATAAACTATTTGTGAAAACTGATAAAGTTTAAATCAGAAGTAAGTGAAAATTTTATTTTCTAAGGAGAAAATAGAAGACTACCCACACACCTAATCTCATTTATGAAGGATACCAAATTAATGAGGCAGGGCTATAGTGGATAATTAGCTTGTGTGACTAGTGACCAATTGAATGAGAAGGAACTATCTGAGATACATGTTGTGAGAGATTACCCAGATGCTTTTTTAGAAGACATTCTAGAATTGCCACCTGATTAAGAAATAGTGTTTTCTATAGACTTGGTCCCAGGGACCGCCCCTATATCTAAGCCTCCTTATAGAGCCTGCTGAGATGAATGAACTAAAGGAGCAACTTCAAGACTTATCGGATAAGGGATTTATGAGACCCAGGATGTCTCCATGGAGAGCACCAGCCTTATTTATGAAAAAGAATGATGGGAGTATGAGATTCTTTACACATTACAGAGAGTTGAATAAGGTGATAGTTAAGAATAAGTTTTCACTCCCAGGATAGATGATTTATTTGATCAGCTCTAAGGAGCTTAATATTTTTACAAGATTGACTTGAGGTTAGGGTACCATCAATTAAACATTAAACCTGAGGATGTACCAAAGACGGTGTTTAAGACTCGATATGGTCATTACGAGTTTCTAGTGATGCCATTTGGGCTAACAAATGCACCGACTACATTTATGTGTTTAATGAATTAAATATTTCAACCACATTTAGATCAATTTATAGTGGTTTTCATTGATGACATCTTGATCTATTCAAAGAGTTTCAAGTAGTATGAAGAACATCTGAGAATTGTGTTGTAGACCTTGAGAGAGAAGTAGTTTTATGCAAAGTTTAAGAAGTGTGAATTTTGCTTAGAGAAGGTGATATTTTTGGGTAATGTGATAAACAGAGATGGGATATCAGTGGACCTAGCGAAGGTTGAAGCTATTGTGAACAGGCCATGTCCCACCTTGGTGATGGAGATTAGGAGTTTTCTAGGATTAGCTAAATATTATCGAAGATTTGTCAAGCATTTTTCTAAGTTAGCAGCCCATTTGAGTTATTTGACTCGTAAGAATATCAAGTTCATTTGGACTGAGAAATGTGAGGAGCAAGAAATGTGAGGAGCATTTTTAGGAGTTGAAGAAATGGTTCGTAACCGCTCTCATTCTCACTATCCTTACGAGTTCAGGTAAGTTTGTGGTATATAGTGTTGCATCTTCCCGAGGTCATGTTGTGTTTTGGTGTAGAAAGAGAAGGTGGTAGCATATGCCTCTAGGCAATTAAAACACCATGAGAAGAACTACCCGACTCATGATTTGGAGCTTGCTACTGTGATCTTTGTTCTAAAGATTTGGGGATACTATTTGTATGGTGTAACTAGTGACATCTACACCGACTATAAGAGCTTGAAATACAACTTTACTCAGATTGAGATGAACATGAGGCAAAGGAGATGGTTGGAGTTGCTGAAAGACTTTGATGTGAACATTCTTTACCATCCAAGTAAATCTAATGTGGTGGCAGATGCACACAGTTAGAAAAATCAAGTTGCATCAGCCAATTTATTGACTAAACAAGCTGAGCTGAATAGAGAGCTAGAAAGAATGGAGGTTGAAGTTAGAAAGTATTCTCTTGAAATGAAAATTTATCAGATAAGGCTTCAACCAACTATGTTGGAGCCAATCAAAGAATGGCAGAAAGAAGACAAGGAGCTAATTGAGATAAAAAAGAAGGTGGAACAAGAAAAATAATCAGACTTTCAGATTTAGGAGGTGTTCTAAAGATGGGTAATCGCCTTTGTGTACGCAATGACAAGGAGCTCAATGAGCAGATATTGAGAAAAGCTCACCAGACCCATATACTCTTCATCCAAGTAGCACCAAGATGTGTCAGAATCTTCGACCAAATTTCTGGTGGAATCGTATGAAGGAGGAGATAGCTGAATATGTATCAAAGTGTCTAACATGGTAATAGGTGAAGATTGAATGTCAGAAACCATCAGGATTGTTGCAACCTTTGCCCATCCTAGAATGTAAGTAGGACCACATCACTATGAACTTCGTTACAGGACTACCCTGCTCAGCAAAGGGAGAGGACACTATATGGGTGGTAGTTGATCGCCTGACCAACTTAGCACACTTCATACCCTATAAGACCCTCTATCTTTTAGGAAGAAATCAGCGACTGTCAACAACTAGGGCCTGACTTAATCTAGGAGACGACCAAGAAGATCAAAATCATTTAACAACACATGAGGACCGCATAAAGTAGATAAAAGAGTTACGTGGATCGTCAACACAAGCACCTAGAGCTCCAAGTTGATGATCATGTACTTCTGAAGGCTACGTGAATCAAAGGCGTATAAAGAGGTGAAAAGAAAAGTAAACTCCATCAGAGGTACATTGGACAATTCGAGATATTGGAGAGGGTTGAACCTATTGCTTATCGTGTAGCCTTGCCACTAGACTTAGAGAAGATTCTCTGAGATTTTCCATGTCTCCAACCTGAAGAAATATGTATCAAACCCTGTGCACATCATCTCGTGCCAAGCTTTGCCCTTGCAAGAGTATCTATCTTATGAGGAACGGCCTGTTCGAGTTTTAGACTCTAAGGAGAAGTAGCTGAGGAACAGGACTGTATCCCTATGTAAAGTGTTGCGAAATAAATGAGGGGGTGAGGAGGCAACATGGGAACCGAAAGTCGAGATGCAAAAGACATATCCGGATTTATTTTAAGGGTATGCAAATTTCAAGGGCAAAATTTTATTTAAGAGGGAAGGATGCAATGTTCCTATTATTAGTATCCACCTTGAATCTAAATCAACAATTTATGATCTTGATATCATGAGTTTAGAAACCTACATGTGTGAAATTATTAGTGTATCTATGCTTAGATTATGGCGATAAATCAAATTTTAGGGTTCACCACATCCTTTAACATGAAACCCAAATTAACCATGTCTTAAGCCTTGTTTAAAGATAATCCGTTTTGATAAATACCTAATTCAAAACCCTCTAAATATCATATTTTTATATTTTGGGCAGCCATTAGTAGGGAGGAAACTTTGCAAACAGACCCCTCTTTTTCATTATACATCTCTTCACACGCCACGATATATACACCCTTCCCTGCACACTCTGCTCATTATCTTCTCCATTTTACCAAACTCCACCATCCCTCACCTTTCCCACCTCCTCTTGGGCAGCCAACCATCAAGCCTCAAAACTCCCAAATACCCATTGCTATTTCTCCATAAGCACTTTCTCTCCTAAATTGAAGAAGAAGAAGAAGAAAAAGCGAAGGAGCTTTAAGAATTCTTGGTAGAGGAAGAACCTACATAAAATCCTAGGTAACGTTCAAACCATTTCATTTCCATATTTGTTTTTGAGACTATACTATGACTTAAAATCTGAAGTTTCACATGGTTTAGGACTAAATTGATCATGCATGCACAATGTAGCTCAATTCATGGTTGCATGTAGGGTTAGAGCAAATATTGGTTCATGCATGTTTACAAGTAGTAGTAAAAATGTCATCTTTATACTTATATGGACATGAAAAGTATGATAATCACTTATTTTCAGTCTGATTATGTTCAAATTGTTATGGATATTCACTGGTTTAGTGAATACCATCTTGCATGTCGAAGTTTGGGCCCCAATCTCATGTAGAAGAATTCCTACACGACACCCTACTAGTATTTTTGCATTAACTCATCCTACAGTTGTCCAATTCCAATAATGCTTCCTATTTTAGAAACTAGACTCTCATATATTTTACTTAATTCTATTTTTATCCAATTTTGATATTATATACTAGTTCTAACGTGAGATTTAATCAAATATATGTGCATAAGATATGTATTTTGCCATTCTTAAATGTGTTGCATGTATATAAATACTTGTTTGTGATTGAGTAAAGAAACTTTTATAACATGAATCTATGTTTATTAAGGAACCTATACAAAAATTATGATTATAAATTAATAATGGTTGGCACCTAAAAGAATCAGGTAGAATTTTAGATAGTTTCTATTCTGACACAAGTCTGAAATCCTAACCCCTCTGCATTATGGAGTGTCAAACTTTCTAAAAACTTTTCATGTAGGAAATTCTACTTATTTCCAAAACTAGACTTGCATAGGAAAAAATTAAACTTTATTCACTAATTTCGGATATCATTTGGCTCCTCAATCATGCACTTGAATTTGCTAGTATGATTTGCACTTATAGTTTGTACATGTCATGCATGTTCTGAGTATAACTTGAGCTATATGTATTATTTTTGCAAATCAATTGTTATTCCAAAAACTAAACACATGTAGGAGTCATAAAACACTAGTTTATATATTTCAAACATTGTTTGGACTGTGAAATATTCTATTGTATCTTCCAATGTGAGCTATACTACAGTTTGTGCATGTCATGTATCTGAGCATATAACCTTGTTTTCAGTCACCTACCTGATGCCAAACCCAATGTTTTAGGAAGTACATTCATATACAACTAAAGTGACCCTATATTTATATATTTTGGGCCCCATTTAGCTAACCATTTTGTCATCACAAATCTTGACACAAACTGCGGACTTTGCTATGCATTCATGATCATACATTTCATATAGTATCATGTGCATCTTTGCTAAGCATGAATATAACCTAGTTGTGTAGACCCCTACATAGATGTACATGTATGTGTATATAGGAGTAAGACCTTTGGATTCCTTCATTGATACCAAGGAACCAAGCAAGAATGGTAGGTAACCATTCCCTTGTTTTCTCATACTATTGGATCCTTTTTCTATGCAACTTTATTTATTGGATTCCTAATCTTCAATTATGTGAATATCTATATTTCAAATGTCATCGAATGATAATGCAATGAAATTTCATTCATTGGATTCCTAATCTTTAGTTGTGTGAATATCGATATTCGAGATGTTATCAAGTAACACTCTATGCATATTGACCCGTGTAATTGGACACATTTCCTTTTGCATAATAATTACTTGCTTCTAATATCACTTGATGAGATAACCGTGAAATTGATGCTCGTGTAATTATTATCGGTATGATTTCCTTTTATGCTCTATTTCGGTTGACCAATCCCCTACTTGCTAGTAACATTTCTTACTCACTCTCAATTCCTTGAGAATTGGTTGTTTCTTTCCTTATGAATATTATTTGTAGGCAATCTTTCTCTGTTTGCTCTCATTTTTTTGATATCTCGATTGTTTCTTTCATTGTGAATGATATGAGTAGTTAACCTTTCATTGTTTCGTCTCAATTCTTTGAGAGTTCAATTGATTACTTTCTTGAAATTCCTACAAGTTGATATTCGATGCTCAGTTGTATATTTTATTGCTTTCATAATATTTCTGTTTGAATCACTTCATGCGTGGGCTATTTGTCGATTGCTTAACTATTGCTATCTTGTTATTTATTCATTTTGGTATTATATCATTGATATTCTATGTGTAACACCCGTGATTTTTCGATATGTATTTTTATATTAAAATACTTTGATACGTATATTTTTCTAATACGCATTTT
>JBAKGM010000001.1:24233493-24248401 GCA_037177215.1 Asparagus racemosus
AACACATGAGAAAAAGTCAAAGGGGCTGGGTCACATTAACTTTTTGCTTTTGGGGCCTTAACACAATTTTCCCAAAAGAAAAGTTAAAAAAAATAATAAAAAAATTACCCGCTACCCAACAAAAACAAAACAAAATCCCACGGTTTCAGCCTTTCAGGCCTTGGTTCACAAACTAACCTTTTCTAAAGTTTTAAGTGGCAGCAAATTCAAAATTGCTGGGAGATTACCCTACACGTTACAAATTATTTAGCATTGTTATCAATGAAAGCGGTCTAAGATGGCCCTATTCAAACCACTATACAAAATTATGATACCATTCCATAATTCCACGTCCCATGTTATTGTATTATTATTCATGTGACTTAATTTGGTATTCATACTAGGCTAGATTAAGGAGGTGAGATGATAGCTATGGGTGGCATTGACTGATGGATATTGTACCACATTGTTGGCCTACTAAAGTGTGACTTGCACTTGTAGGAAGTGAGAAGCTTGAAATCCAAGGATCTTGGATGCAAGTGATGGAATTGGGCGTAGGCTTTTCTGGTGCGAGTGGTCACACAGATCGGTTCAGTTAATAATGATGTCTATTTTCAGCAATTAAAGCGCTTGGAAAATTGACATAAGAGATTTCTGAAATTTAACGTGAAGGGTTGAAATCTAGAGAGAGTAAATTTCACAAAATTTACCTGAACTCTCCAAAAATTCCATACGTTGAAATGCCTTTTTTCTGAAGAACCCTTCTTAGGAACATAGTAAACTTCTCTCTTAATTTCCTATTTCCTTCGATGTTTCTACGACAAATCCTATAATGGAATTTGCCCAATTGAAGGGAACTGTTCAAAATATCACGACTCTTGGCAACCCTCACTATGTCTTTAGAGTTATCTGTGGTACAATGTAAGTGACATTAGCATGTTATCAGAGTAAACAAGATTCAATTTCTACTGGAGATGAATTCAAAAGTGGAGTTCAATATTGTTGCATGAGGGCGTGTTTTGGCTCATTGAAAAAGAAATCAACTATATATTAGAGTATGAAACTACAACCATAACTCACATTCAACAAACTCGTCAAGATCCATATGTCATTCCAATTATATCTACATTTCAACATACATGACCAATTCACAATTGGGTGTTGATGAGACATTAAAAAGTTGTTGGGGAAGCAAAAAGGGTAGAAAAGAATATTAAAGTTAAGAAGATTTATTCCCACGTTTAAATTGGAGTGTCCAGAGCATCTACTATATCATATTATGCAATACTCTCTTATAGCAGTGCAAGCTCGGGAAAAACTTTCCATGGTCAATATCACGCTTAACCTTTTAGATTTTATATTCTAATCTTATCCTTATTAATAATATATATTCAAATAATTTAAAGGTAAAATCTTTAACCAAATTTGTCATGAAAAGAGATCAAATAGTGGAACAAATTCTCTTTCCTATAAAAATATGACACATGTCCAACTAACTCTATCTTTTTTTAGAATTCTCATTAAATTAAAACTATTCATATCTACAATTATAAACTTCTATCCATAAAAAGTAGAAATTCTAATTATAAAAAATTTTAATAGTGAACAATTGTAACTATCTACAATTAAAAAATCTAAAAAATTGTCATGTGTCCCTCCTTAATTATTTTAAAAAGTAAATTTCAATAAACCACTCATAACTTTGAATTGAGCATTAAACTCATAAAATATTTGCAAATCTCGTTAAATCCTCAGTAAGTTTGATAATTTCATAAAACACCCAAAACATTTTGATTTTTTCACTTAACCTCCAAAATGGCGTTACCCAAAAATTTACATCAGCTAAACTTAACCCTAAATAAAAGTATATACCACTCAAATAATTCTTAACTGCAAGCTAACCCATAAATTTACAAACAACAATAAAAATACAAAAATTACAAAAAGCTACATAGAAAATCTAAAATTACAAATAGCACGTACAAAATTTGGAAAGCTACAAACAACCACGCTTAAATTCCTAAAAAATTACAAAAACCCACTGACGAATCAGCGAAAACTTTTAAAAAAACGTATAGCCCTCTAAAAATATAAAATTGCAGAAAACCCTTGAAAATATTGAATTTGAAAAAATACTATGAAAATTCTAAAATTATGAATGACCCACAAAATATTCATAAATTACACCCAACCTCTTAAAAAATTTAAAATATATGAACAAACACCTTTAAAATCTAACAATTACAAACAACTCCTAAAAATTCAAAAATTCAAACAAACCCAAGACAAATATGAAAATTATAAAAAATCACATAAAAAGTAAAATATGAAAATTTTTAATTGCAAATAGCATCCTAAAAATCTAAAAATCATAAACATACCCTTTAAAGTAGAAAACTACAAATAAACCCTTTAAAATTACAAAAAACAACAACCCCTTGAAAAATTAAAAATTAGAAACAAAAACCTTCAAAATCAAAAAAAAAAATTTATAATGGACCTCTTGAAAATACTAATAATTACAAACAAACCAGAAAAAACGAAAACTATAAATTTTTGTTATTTTGGGTTTTTATCAAAATTATTGGGGGGTTAAAAATATAAAGCTTTTTGGGTTATTTGGGTGTATTTTGGTCATTTGACTACACACAAGCTAATGACATTAACTTTGAGGGTTTTCTACCAATATTTATTGGGAGTTTTGTGAGGGTTTTAAAGATATTTGAGATTTAGGTCTAAATAGTAAACTTATTATGGGTTTAGTTAAATTTACCCATATGTTAATTTTGAGGGTTTCATGAATTTGCCAAAAAAACTTAGAAAATCTAAAAATTAAAAAAAAAAGAATCATAGCATTCTATAGTTATAGATTTCAAGGGGACTTTTTTTCTAATTTTAAATTTTTCAAGGGGTTGTTGGTACTTTATATATATTTTGGCATTTTTCTTGTAATTTTCTTGAGGTTTCTTTGTTATTTTCTAATTTAAAGGGTCTATTTATGATTTTTAAGATTTTCTGGGGGCTATTTGCAATTTAAAAGTTTAGGATACTCTTTGTCATATTTAATTTTTATTAGACTTTTTGTAATTTTCATATTTTTTACGTGTATGTTTGAAGTTTTGACTTTTTAGGGGATTGTTTGTAATTTTTAAATTTTAAAGGAGATTGTTTATACTTTATATATTTTGAATAGGTTGTTTGTAATTTATGAAATTTTCATGGGTCATTTATAATTAAAAATTACAATCAACCTCTTGAAAGTTTCCATGACTACGAACAAACCTCTGAAAAATCCTCAAAGTTATAAACATCCAGTATTTCGGGTTTTTTTCCAAAAAAAATTTGGGGGTTAAGGGAGAAATTTTAAAACTTATTGAGTTATCAGGGTAACAATGTTACAACTTCCAGGCATAAAAAGAGAAGAGTTCATGGAGATTTCTTAAAATTTTAAACTAGAAGTGGGTTATCTAAAATAAGCTCAATCATGAGGGGGTTTCTCAAATTGAAATAATTGGGGGGTTGTGGGGGAGGTTCTCAGATACACCCTATATTCGAGGTGAGTTAAGTGAGGTGGGTTATCTAAAATCTTCATAGTTCAGGAGGGCTATCTACAATATGCTTAAACTTTTTCTCATATTAAAATAGTAGATGGGATGTTTCTCAAAGAATGATATTTGAGATATAAAAGAATGATTTTTGAGATATAATAACAGAAAATCCCATTGAGTGGTGATTATTAGCACCCCACTACTTTTAGATTTTATCGGAAGACCCCCACAACTTTGAAATTTTATCAAAAACTCTCCCTAAATTTATCGCTTTAGGAGGGTTTCCCGATTAAATTTCAAAGTTAAAGGGGTTTTCTGATAACTCCTAAACTTAACTGGATTTTCTGATATTTTCAAAGTTCTTAACTGGATTTTTAGATAATTTCAAAGTTATGCGGGGTTATGTGATTATCATCCAAAGTTAAGGGAGTTTTCTAATATTTAGCCTTTAAAATATTATACTTTATTCGCATAGTTATCTGCACTAAACATGAGATTTATCGTTTTCTTAATAATTTACTATATCAAATATGAAAGATGCATCACTTTACTATAAGCAACTAACTCAGTGGAAAAGGTTTTTTTATTTTTTTAATGCCTAGAAAATGGTAGTTTGAAAAATAAAAATGTGGACATTTAGGCATTTGAAATGTTCAATAGGTATGTTAATGAAAAAAGAATTATCTATATAAAGTTACTCAAATAAGGACTGCTAATTTACAGCTAAATTCTAATTTAATGCATTTCCTTTTAAACACTTTATCTTTCTAATATTATACTTTGTAGACACACATGAAAAGAGGTATAAAGTAGTTTTAGTCACACATTTGACTTTTTCTACTATTTTGATTATGAGATGTTCAATACATATCACTTCAAAGTATTTAGGGCCTTCACCAATTACGAGCCTTTGAGATGGTCAATAAGTAGTTTAATTAAAAATAATTATGTGAGTAAATTACTCAAATATGTATTCTTTAAGTTTTTATGATATTTTGATTATGTTCAATATATCATTTCAAAAGATCTAGGGTTTTGACCACTTGCAATTATTTTGATAGACTTGAATTAGAATAATTGTATCTCATCGAAATAACACTAGCCACCAATTAAGTAATATAGATGAGTCCTGATAGAGGGTGTAATTGAGGAAATTAAGCTAAAAAAGTTCTGAATCGCAAGAGTAATCAAATGAGATGGAGAAGGACACTTAAATGAAGAGGAATTTGATACTCATTAAAAAATTTAAAAAAATAATTTAAAGACATGGGCATATCTCCAATTATGTGAAATAGTCGAAGTTAGCTTGTTGATGTCTGTAATCACACAGTCACTAAACCGCTATTAGATTAGAGTTTAAGTGAGCGGAACCCGCTTCCCCTCCTAATACTTAGCAGATGCTCTTGATCTGGCGGTACACCTATGAAAAAAGGCAGAGTTGGGATCTCCGGTGGTCACTCCGACGATTAAGTTAGTATGGGTAATTTTTTAGGTATCAAGGAAACTGAATTAACGCTAGGGTTTTCTGTTGTATCTGATTGCTTACCTCAATTACTGTTGATTTTTTCCTTTTATACAAGGGTCGAAGGGCATATTGGTCACTCTGGCTGACCGGGGTAGTGCGTCAGCCCTAATCCCACGTGTACTGATTGGACGATGTGACGGGGACATGCGAGAACTGTTGCGCGGGACAGTGCTGACAGGTGTCGGTTGAAGAGCGGCGCGGGGATGCGTACTGTTCCCCTAACATTAATGTGGATAGAACTTGTAGAGCGCCTGGCCTTAATGGTCCGAGGTACCTTAAATACTGTGTGAGTGGGGAGAATCAATGCACTAATTCTGCTATTAATGCGATGTTGACTCGCCGTCAGGGGTCAGAGTTTGGTACAACCGTCACCTAGGATGAGCGCTCAGGCCCAGGCAATGGCTCTTGTTCGCCCACAAGAGTGGGTGGCTGGTACGGTTGCTCATATCACTTTGGCGGGTGGATGATCGGCACAATAAATCGAGTCGTTCGTGAAGGATGGACTGGCTAGCCCCGCCCTTCGTACCATCCACGAAGAGGAGATGGGCTAAGACCGCCTTTCGAGTGTTCTGCAAAGGGAAGGCCGGCTAAGACCGCCTTTCGAGTCATCCACGAAGGGGAGATGGGTTAGGACCGCCTTTTGAGTGGTCTGCGAAGGGGAGATGGGTTAGGACCGCCTTTCAAGTAGTCTGCGAAGGGAAGGCCGGCTAAGACCGCCTTTCGAGTCGTCCACGAAGGGGAGGTCGGTCAAGGGTAAGCTGTTCGAGCTGTCCGTGCGGGTTCGGCTGGCGAGAGCCAACGCCTTGAGCATGGGAATTTATTCTAATTTCCAAAATTAATGATGGAAAACGTTCAGGACCATAACATAGCTGTAAAATAAATTTATGTCTCAAAAAATAACAAGTCACTATACAAAGAAAAGGATACATACGAGCATGAAATATATCAATTAGTCATTTCATAACTTACTAACTTTGACAACCTAGAACATAAACAGATAGAATATAAATATATTATCTTGGAAAAATTCTCATAATTAAGATCTGTGGTTATTGATATATAATCTTTCCTTAAGAGTCTATTAGCTTATGAAAGGGAAAATTATTGGATTATTAAAGTATAGGGTATAAAAATTGGAAAATTATACTATGAACTTGTGCAAGTTATAAGATGACAACATAAGATTACAGTGAGAATAAAATTATTTGCATAAAAGTTATCTTTTCTCATTAAATGATTTTAACCTTCATCTACTATTTATTGTAAATTGTACTTAATGCGAATTGACTGTGTAATTTAACTTCGCATGGTAATTTTAATGCTTTTGATTAACTATATAGGTATATAGACAATAAATGATTTTATTTTTTCACATGGAAATTAAAGAAATATTTCACAACAGAGTTAAGTAAGAAAATAGACCCAAAAAAAAGGATATTTAATCACGTGTAATGCTCTTGCATCTAATCTAATTAATTGGAAATATCATACTCCCTTTACAAGCACGAGTTATGAAAAAGTTTTCAATGGTCAATATTACCTTTCACTATTTTAAATATTTTATATGAATATTAATTTATCCTAATCCTAATTATATTTGATACTAATCCAATGTGAAGTAACTATAGCTCAACAATTTTTAAAAATAATATTACTAAAAAACATGAAACACTATTTTAAATATTTTATTTAAATCTTACTCTATCCTAATACTAATTATATCCTATACTAATCCTACATGAACTACCTATAGCTCAACATTTTAAACAAATTAAGATTAAGAAATCATACATAACTAACATATTATAATACATGAAGTATTAAAAAACCCAAAACGTTTCAAAACTAGCGCAAAATACTCTTAAAAGTTTAAAATTACACAAAATGCCCTAGCTTTTCAAAACTTAAAAAAATAAAATTTAGAAATTAACAATAGTCCCCAAAGAGTTTAAAATTTTCAATTAACACCCTTAACATTTCAAAACAGTAGAAACAACCTAAAAACTTTAAATTACAAAAAACCACCCTGAAATTATGGAATTTCAAAACTTACAAACAACATAGATTAATTCAAGGGACTACCATTAGTCACTTAAAAATTTAAAATTTAGAAAACCAACCCTCAAAGTTATAAAAATTGTAAAAACTCCCTTAAAAGTTAAAAATCACAAAAAACCTTGAAATTTCAGAACTTATAAGCAGTACACATCAAATCTAGAAATTATTCAAGGAAATAAATTCAAAATTCAGAAATATTCATGAATCACTTTAATTGACATTGACAAAAGACATATCTATCAAAAAAGTACCAACTGAGTTCCCCTTGAAAAACATATTGAACAACTTTGTCTCAATCAAAAAAGCATTCCATGGAAGATACAAGAAAAATTAGTAAGTATTATCAAATTTTATATTTTATTTTTCGAATATTAAAGGAATCATAAAATTGATATAAAATTACATACAAATAATCTTATAATAGAAACTAAAGTGAAGTCATTGATCAACTATGTTGTGAAATATAACAAGCCAGAAAAGGAGAGGGAAATCACTATAATGGACAAAAGTTATACACATGATACTTATTTACAATAGCGTGAGTAAAAAAATTTAAAAGTGATCTTTTTCTTTTTTTTTCCTATATAATGGCATGAATCTGCGTGTAATTTTATTTGGGATATGACTACCTACAAAGGATCATTTATTGAAGACATACTCAAATATAAGCATGTAATAGCACTATCAGATTTCAAAATCTTTAAAATATGAAACTGACATATTTCATTACTACAATTCTTATTAAAGGTCACTAAACATAAAATTCACTTTATATCAGTCTCAAATTTGTAAAGAAGATATGCATGTCATCGTAAATTGTGTCAACAATATATATCAACCCAAAGATACAACTTACTGAAGAAATAAGAGAACGGTAAGTAAACCAAGTAAACATCCATATAATATAATAAAAAATATATTACATTTTAAAGCTAATATGATGGGCTCATTCAAAACAAGCTGCCAAGGCAAAAACATCCATTAAGACTCTTTACAAATGCAACACTAATTCAGATTACTGATATATATGCAATCATCACAACATTCGAAAGAGGTATGATCTTATAAGACCTACTCTAAAATTCACACAATTATGCTGATAATAGTTTACCAATATATAGACCGCCATTGCAGCTATGCAAGGATAACTATCATTTACAATAGAGTTGAGCGGTGGTTCTACGCTTGCAAAGACTGTAGCAAGAAGGTGGATAGAGATGTGAATAAGAGTGTCCAAATGATAAATGTCACAGAATAGCTGATGATGTAGTATCAAGCTTAAGTAATATCCCTTTTTCATGAAATAAACATATCAAAATCAAATATTAACATTATAATCTAAGGTAAATCAACAATGAAAAATGCAGTTATTTAGTTTAGATCCTTATGGAAAATGACACGGACAGAGCAAAAGTAACATTATTTGATGTAGCAGAAACTCTTATATGATGTACAACAGAAGAATTCATTGCTGAGAAAAAAGAGGTAAATCCTAACCTTATTTAAGTAATAAATTAGAAATACAAAAAGTGTGTGTGTGTGTGTGTGTGTGTGTGTGTGTGTGTGTGTGTGTGAAATTAACATTTATTCTCATTGAAATAGAAAAATAATCAAAGTCTGTATTTCTAAAAGTTTGTGTTGAACATCAGAAATACATTCAATTTCTTTGTGATGTAAGATAAGAAGACAAAAGATGAACGAGCCGAGGGTAAGATAACAACACAAGAAATTCAGCTCCAGCCTAATATCACGATCGATGTAGATGATGAAGACACTACTCTAGAATTGCCTAGGAAAAAGATGAAGGCAGAGAAGGATTTATCTCGACTCAATAAAAAAGGAAACAGAAGAAATAAAAGACATTATTGCTTTTTGAATATTTTATAAAATAGTACTTTATATACTTATGTGGATGTTTTTATTATATAAAATTATACTAGAGTTAGCATTAATTTTTAGTTTATGATTTTTTAATGAAGTCTATCAATGATTAGGAATAAATTTCATATCCTCTTTAGTTTCAATCTAAACCATTTTTAATCAATCATCTTGGCTTATTGAATTTAATTATTCATCTTCTTTTTATAACACTATTTTTTCAAGCGTTTTCACTTTCACAACACCATACTTTCAAATCAAGCTCGGTATCATGTCGGTCCAAATAAATTAAAAATTTAAATTGGCTTTGGATTATATTTGTTTTCTGTCAATTCAAATATCAACATAAAAATTTAAATACAGCGTAGCGCATTCAAACAAACTTAAAAAAATAATCACAACGCTAAAGTTTAGAGTTATAAGACAACATAAACTATCAAAATGGAACCGATGAACAAATTTTAATAGAAAATAAATCAAAACTACTTAATTATAGTATTTAACAACATGTATTGCACGTGCATAAAACCTAGTATAAATAAATACATTTTTTTTATCTTCTTCGAACTAGATGGAAGAAGGCCAGCAACCCTGTTCTAAGTTGCGCACACACCATATTGAACTAACCACAACCTGCCCACCCACGCGCACCCGCACCCACGCCATAACATACGCAAACTCTTTTATGTTCGGTATACCCCAACAAGGATTTTTGCCGGTACGAGAGCTCGAACCCGGGTTCCCCGGCTTGCCCCACCCTTAACACACACCCGCTAGCTATGTGTGTCATCCAAGCGGGATAGTCTCCACTCAATTTGACATGTAGAACAATGTTGCAAATATACTTGCATAGGAGAGGCTATTTAATTTTCTGAAATCAAATTCTATTACAGTCAACGGACCAGTGACATTGAATTTCAGTAAAATCTGTGGAATAAGTAAAGCTAACTACCAAAGAAAAAAAGTTTTTTTTTTTTTTTTTTGCTTTATTATTTCTTCACCAAGCATGGCCCAGGGGCGTCACGTGGGTCCCATGAACATTACTCCCTGACATCGCATTAGATTTTTCTCACGTGACAACGATGTCCCACTGTGGATAAATATGAACTCTGTTAAAATAATAATATACAAAAATAAAATACTGTAAGGACAAAATCTTAAAATCAACCATTTTAAATATTTATTTACAATTCTCGACCAACTAATAAATTAATTAACAATTTCGACCTAATTTTATGAAACTAGATCGAAATTGCTAACTAAAACTTCATGAGATTGTCAATCCCGAGAAATTTTCTATGTTTAAACTTCACAGAATTACCAATCCAATTAAATTTTATTTACCAATTTTGACCCAATTTCATGAAGCTAGATTGAAAAATACTAAATTAGGACCGGATACAATTCGTAAATAAATATAATATTTAAGCAGGTCCACTTTCACAATTGCTCCATACTATAAACTAAAAACAAGCACGATACGAAATTCAGCTTCTTGCATCTCAAGGACGCACCTTCCTCCATGTGCACAAAAAAAGGTACCAGTTATTCGCTAATTTCCATTACCTATAAAAAGCATGTTATAAAAAAAGCGAGTTCACAAATGTCAAATTTTCACTAATAAACCCATTTAAATTTACTAAATTTCCACATTAACGCTGGTATTTGTCTTTTTCCCAACAGTACAGGCAATAAATAAAAAACACCTTCCTCCATGCCCCAACAACTGTTCACCCCAGTCCTGGCACGAATTCACCATGGCAGCGTTCACAGCCACCAGCGTGACTCCGCAAAATTGCATTATCCAAACAAGCCCATCAAAAAAAAAATCACAAAATGACAAATAGGTGAAAGAACTCCTTACATAGTTGAATAGAAATCAGTAGATACATAAATATATATTACATCATCTTGGAAATAAGCCCCGAGGCTTTAACATAATTACAGCTTACATAACAATATTAAAATTTCTTAACAAAAAACCCAAAAAAAAACCTCCCGGCATAAACATAGCAAGATCATATGGAATCAGAATTTTTTTGATAATAGTAGAGAGCCACCAGTCTTCAGCAGCCCCTAAAATCCATCATCATCATCATCATCTGTACACAAAAAGAACCATTAATGACGTCTTACTTCTACTACATCAAGATCAACCCAAAATGTAACCGCCATTGATCGGCCATCTTCGTGTATTTACACATCACCCCCCTCAACTTCCATCGACCAGCAAAAATTAACTTCACCAATCTCAGCAAACAGACAGAAACCGTCTCACTTCACGAGCTCAGACACCCAGCCGACGTCGGGCCCGGGTCCCGCGCCGACCGGGCCCGCCTTCTCCACGGAGCTCTCCTTGCTCAGCCTCTCGTACATCTTCGCCCGGAGAGCCCTCCCACTCTCCACCCTCTCAACACGCCCCTCTTCCTCATCCCCGAATCCCCCATCAAACCCTCCCAAAACCCTAGTCGGCGTCGCCGGCAAGCTGCAAAACCCACCTCTGAATCCCCCGTCGCCGCCGACGCCGGCTGAGGAGGGGGTGGCGCTCCTCGGCGATCCGAACCCCACCCCAGGAAACGACCTCGCCTTCTCCAGCTGCAGCTTCCTCAGCGAGGCCAGCACCTCGTTCACCGGCCAGGACGCCCTCCTCACCACCGCCGCCTCCGGAGACATCGGCGGCGACTCCGGCGGAGAGGAGGTCGCAAACAGCATCTGCTGCTGCTGCTGCTGCTGCCTCAGCGGGGACCCATCGTAGCTCTCCAGCGGAGTCTTCGGGCTCTGCGGCAAAACCCTAAGCTGCTCCGGCGTGTGAGCGAAGAAGCAGACTCGGCGGCGGCAGGCGGTCCCGTCCTTACACGGCTGAGTCCGGTACCTCGCCGGGTGGAGCCAGCACTCGAAGACGCCGTGGGCCATGTCGCACGCGTCGCCCCGCTTGCAGCTCCCCTTCCGAAACTCAGGGCAGGCGACGCCCGAGTAGTGGAACTTCCTCGGGTCCCGGCGCCTGGCCTTCTCGCCGGGGTGAGCGTAGGGGCACTCGGTCCAGTCGTGGGACCGGCCGCGGGCGCAGCGGCGGATCTTGAACTCGTACATGCGGAACTCGTCGCAGGAGTAGGCGTCGATGGCCGAGTCCGAGAGATCGCCGCCGTCGTCGGACCCCTCGTACGGGTCGTAGGAGGCGCCGCCGGCGATGGAGCCGGCGTCGTCGAAGAGGGAGGACCACGGAGGGATGTAGACCGTCGGCTTTTGGTGCATCATCATCTTGAAATTTTTTGGCTTTTTTTGGTTCCCCTTGGTTTTATATTTTATATTTTTTATTTTATTTTCCTTGGCCTTTTCGGGGCTTGGACGGAGGAAGAAGAAGAGTTGGGGGGGGGTGAATATAAGGCGAGGGACTAACTGGGGTTGATCTAACCCTAGTTAGTTGGGGTAATGGCGGTGGAGTGTGATCTGCTGTTGGTTAGGTTGTGGTGTTGGGACGGAGGGTGACGATTTAAAGGAGGGGCTTGAGGAGTGTGGACACGCGGAGGGAGATGCGATGCGGTGTCAGACATGCGCATGGAGAGGATGTACGGTGCGAGCCCTCGGCCGAGGACGCGTGGCCTGTGCCGGCTTTCCCGCTAAAATTTTTATATTCCTATTTTAATGGTTACTGTGCCGTTGTACTTTTTTTTTATTAAATTCCCTCTAAACTCCGGTAATTGCAAACCGGTGCTAAATTCTTACTGTTTTGCTGTTCGAGGGGAACAGCGGATCAGGTGCAGGATAGCGAGGGAAGCGGTGTACGAGGTGTGGGTGAGCCGATGGCTTCGCAACCTTCGCTTAAGGTGCGCGTGTTAGCTATGCTGCCATGGAGTTTCTAAACTGCGCTTTTTAACTTCTCTTAAGGGATCGACTGTAGATGATTAACTTGTTCGTAAGAGACTAGTTAACATCCGTACGTTAGAACGTTGTTCTCTCGGTACGGAGAGAGGGGAAAAAGGCTTCCTCGCTCGGAAAAAGGGAGGTGGTTGTAGTAATTCTTTACAATTACTCATTTCTAAAATTGGAAATTGATAAGCAAGAATTATTTAAGAAAATTAGAATTTTGTTTAACGCAAAAAGTACTAGTTATATTATGGTAGCCTTATTATTATTGTGTAGTTATACGGCTGATTCTAAAATGTGTGTATCAATATTGGACGCTATAAAATTGTCGATTGTAATCATACGGATAGCCCTAGAGTTAGACGTCACATTACCACCATTTTGTCTTTTGTTGATGTCAAGTTTTTTTTTGGATGTTGGTTAAGGTTAGGGTTAGAGCTAGGATTAAGATTAGGTTAGGGTTAGAGCTAGGATTAAGATTAGGTTAGGGTTATTAAATATGTTTGACTTTTAGGACTAGCGATACAATTATATATACAATAAAACTTTAGATAGTAACCTTTGTTATAATCCTAAGCTGAACACGAGAAATGTTAACTTGATGTAAGACTCCTAAGTTAGTCATCTAATTATAATTAAGTTCAAACTTATTTCTGTAGATATAACGGGCAGAGTTACCTTGGGACCAAGGGGGTCTTGGCCCGGCATTGAAATTTTCTTTCTTCACTAGAAAAAAAATAAAGCATTGGTTACAAGGTAATCTATCACCAATGCTTAAAACTCTATTACCAATCCACATCTGTGACCAAAGCTGCGGTGTCGCTATTAAATTAGGTAACTATGTACGTCTTTAGTATCGCAAGCACAGAATATCTGCACGATATATTCTAGTTGTCCATAATATACTACATCACCACGTACTGGATTCTAGTCTTTCGAGCTTGAATTACACTCTTGATATAAGATAGTCATGACCCCACTCTTTTGGTGTAGTCCATGACCCCACTCTTTTGGTGTAGTCTCTCCTCCCTAGTTCCTACCCATTGAAATAAGCACCCATTTGCATGACATCCACTGCATAGTGTGGGCCATGTGTGTGAATCTTTATTTCTTCTTATATTGGCAAATCATCAAAATATTATCGTTCTACCTAATGTTTAACATAATCACAAATGGTCGTAAAAAATATAAACTAAAATTTCCCAAAATTAATTACAAAAAAGACACATAACTTACTTCATTTGCAACCTATTCAATTTTTACACAATTTGATTCTGTGCTGATTTGCCAGTTATTTCAGACCATATTTCCTTCAAATGTCGGTGAAGATCAATATCATTAAAAATGACATATTAACATTAATTTACTTACTTTCGATAGTCTTCAAACGTTTCTAGGCTGTGCAATACGAATGCATGACCCTGCTTCAAGTCCAATCTGGAAAAATATTTGTTCAGTCTGGCACCTCCATGAAAAGTGCCATCTCTATTACTAGTATGTGCGAGTTTTTATTGTCTGAACACCACACATGTACCGAGAGGCAAACACCATACATTCATTTTCCATGTAACGATCATCAATCGAACCCATCAGATAAGCCCAATTTCACATTAGGCATTTCATTGAACATTACTCATGTATTGTCAACCCTCATGCCTATATTTTCGTTAGCCAGCTTAGTATCTTCAAAACTATCTTGTGAAATTTTTAATATATGTAGTTCTCATCAAATCCTCATCTTTCTAAGTGTTTTTGTATAGTGATTCCATTCATCAACCCCCTATTTCTGCAATTACAACATAAATGACACGACAATTTGCTATCCAACTTCCTTAGACTCGTATCTGCATATGAAGGAAGGCTTCCCATCATTTATATATCAAGTGTCACCGTCCCTTCTTCTTTCCATAATAGGAATATCAATCCACAACTTGCCAGGAACTTCTGTAACAATCGTGATTTTTTTATACGTATTTTTTAATATTAAAATACTAAAATGATATTTTAAATATTTGGGTATTGTATTGATTAAATATATTTAATGTTTGAGATTATT
>JBAKGM010000001.1:24257912-24268309 GCA_037177215.1 Asparagus racemosus
CTCTCTCTCTCTCTCTCTCTCTCTCTCTCTCTCTCTCTCTCTCTCTCTCTCTCTCTCTCTCTCTCTCTCTCCCCCCTGCCTATAAGAAGAGGGGAGATTACTCATTTTTGGCATCCATCACTCTTGATCTTCTTAAACCCTTGGCTTGATCATCACTGAGATTAGATTTTAGCTCTACTTTGGTAACCCTTCTAAAATTAGCAAGAAGACTTATCATTGATTGTTCAGACCATCAAAGATATCTAAGATCGATGCTCCCTTGGCATACGGAAAAGAACCTGGCTCTAAAAAAATTCTTGTTTCATTGTAATCCCAAGGTTGTAATCTCTAGTTTATTATAACTTTTTAGACCCAAAACAACCCAACCCAATGTGAGCAATTTGAGATATACACTGGATTCAGCAGTTCGTGCCTCTCGACCGTGTGCCTTGACTTACACGCGTCGCCGATTTGTCAAAGTCAATGCCTGAGTTAGGTATCGGTTGTGATTAGATAATTGAAGAAGAGGTCAAATCATGTAAGTGATGTATAGTCTTATGTATGTTTTGTAGGATCTAGGTCGTGTAGAGTTGCCCCACATCTCTCTTTTAGTTGATTGGAGTAGATTGTGTTGCGTGATTAAGAGACCCAGCCTAAATATGCCTTGACTAATCGAGTCGGTCTTGCTGAGAGTTCCCAGCCTAGTTAAAAAAGGCATCTTTAGGTCGGTCCTTGATGAAAGCTCAAATTTGAGTTGAGGGGCATCTTTGGCTTCTCCATTCCTTCAACTTTCCTACTTCGTATGGTATGGTTGTGTGTCTCTAGGGGCACATTGTTGGGTACCACTTGTCTACTTGACAGATCTATACTTTTGATTGCCTACAAGACCCTCTTCAAAGTTTCTAGAATCCCTAAGTCTGGATCTCCAAAAACTTTGAACTCTTCTAGGTGATTTTTTTGCAGAAGTGTTTATTGCTGGAACTGTGTAGAGGGATTCGGTAGTTAAATTCCTTTTATGACATCCACCTTGGAGGTCTTAGGAAGCAGTTTGGCAAATGTGTTATTTGAACGCGTCAACAAAGGTCATCTTCAGAGATGTACTGATGAGTTTAGGCAACAATCATCTTGCAAGAGGTGCAATAGGAAGCATCCCGAGATTTGACTCTAGTTGGTATGACTCACATGTGGACCCGACCATCCGAGTTGGGGTGATATCATTCAGAGGTGTACAGAGGAGCTTGGCGACATTTGTCTAGGAGGAGGTGTAATGTGGAACATTCTAAGACTCGACTCTATCTGGCATGATTCATGTGTAGACTCAGCTATTCGGGTCAGGGCAATATCATTCAGATGCATACTGAGAATCTTGATGATGTTTGTCTAGGAAGAGATGTAATGTAGAATATTCTGAGACTGGACTCTATATGGCATGATTCACGTGTGGAGTCGGCCATTTGAGTCAGGGCAATATCGTTCAGAGGCATACTAAGGAGCTTGACGATGTTTGTCCAGCAAGAGGTGTATTGTTGAACATTTTGAGACTTGACCTGATTTGGCATGACTCACAAATGGAGCTGATTGTTCAAGTCGAGGCGATATCATTTAGAGATATGCTGAGGAGCTTGATGAAGTTTACTCATGAAGAGGTGTAATGTGGAACATTTCGAGACTTAACTCCATCTGGCATGACTCACATGTGAAGTTGATCGTTTAGGTCAAGGTGGTATCATTCAAAGGCATACTCAGGAGTTTGACAATGTTTGTCTGGGAAGTGGTATAAAGTGGAGCATTCCAAGACTTGACTCTATCTATCTGGCATGACTCAAGTGTGGAGTCGGTCATTCGAGGTAGGACGATATCATCTAGAGGCGTGCTGAGGAGCTTGATTATGTTTGTCCAGGAAGAGGTGCAATGTGGAATATTCTAAAACTTAACTCCTTGCGCATGACTCATGTCTAGATCCATTCAAGTTAGGGCGATATCCTTCATAGTTATACTGAGGAGCTTGATGATGTTTGTCCAGGAAGAAGTATGTAGTGTGTAACATTTCGTGACTCGACTCTATCTGGCATGACTCATGTGGAGTCAGCCGTTCGAGCCTAGCGATATCATTTGGATGCATGCTGAGGAGCTTGACAATATTTTTCTATGAAAAGGTATAATGTAGAACATTTTGAGACTTGACTCTATCTAGCATGTCGCACTTGTGGAATCAGTTGTTCAACTCATGGTGATATTGTTCAGAGGCGTACTGAGAAGCTTAACGATATTTCTCTAAGAAGAGGTGTAATGTGGCATATCCTGGGATTTGATTCTATTTGGCATGACTCCCGTGTGGAGTAGGCCGTTCGAGTCGGGGCGATATCATTCAAAGGCATACTGAGGAGCTTGACGATGTTTGTTTAGGAAGAAGTGTAATGTGAAACCTTCTGATACTTGACTCTATCTGACATGACTCACATATAGAGTCAACCGTTCAAGTCAGGGCAATATTGTTTAGAGGCGTACTTAGGAGGTTGACGATGTTTGTCTACGATGAGGTGTAATGTGGAACATTACGAGACTCGGCTCTATCTGGCATGACTCATGTTTAGAGTCGGCTGTTTGAGTTGGGGCGTTGATGGCACATTTAGCCATGGCGTGCCATTATCATAAGTGCAGCTGATTTTGATGTATCTTTTTAATTAAGTCATGATGTAGGTTATTCTCTCACCTATGAGAAGTCTAAACACCTTCCTTGTAAAGAGAAATCGGCGGTTGGACTTCCTTCATCATAATTATGGAGTCGAAGCAACCAGACCTCTCTCATTGCATTCATGTTGGAGGGATGCATTTATAAGTGGGTTTAGAAGAGGCGATAATGCCCTCATCTCCCACCTCTCATGTTTCAATGCCTCTCCTTTACATGGAGATCGAGATTGAATGACTTAAGAAGGAGCTAATTCTAACCAACAATGGTCATGAAGAGCTCTACCAATTTGTGGAAGTGATGCTAGTGAGGAAGGTGAACCTCGAGCGGTCATCAAAAGCCAGTTGAAGGCATGGCACTAGGGGGACGATGAGAGAAACTAGTGGCAATTTGGGTGCATGAGCATGTGAAGAACCATTCGGAGGCTTTGATGGTGCCTCAAAAAGGATCTTTGGACCACAAGTGAAGACTCGAAGAATGACTAATCGGCTTTCTAGGCTGGGGTATCGCCTGCTTTTCTCCTTCTCCTCCTTTCATTTTCCTTTTGTTCTTTTCTCCTCTTGCTGCTTGTAGAACAAAAGTGATTGTAACAAGCTCTCAATCAGCAATTTGTCATCGATATATGATGATAATATGTCAAACTTCTATCAGCTTAGTATTGGTGGACCTAACCGTCCTGATCGTCTAGAAACCATGACCAAGCATGGTCCAATAGAATAAAAACACTACACAATGGAAAAATATTTCAAGCCCTAAGTAGGATCCTTTAACTTGTACATCTTGTGCTCAAGTCCCTTGGCTATGAAACATAGGTTGATCCACATAGATCATCTTTTCCAGTTCTGTATAGGTAAAAGCTATCTCAATGTCCACCCTACTACTTGGGTGTACTCTTTTGCCATCAAGTGTGCCCTGCATCACTTGACACCCACCCTGCTTGACCTTGAAAACCCATTTATTTTCAGTAATCTTGCATTCCATTGGAAGATTCACCAAGCTCCAAACTTGATTCTTCCTCATACCTCGAGCTCTTTATCCGTTGTTGCTTTTCACTCTTTTGCTACAGACCTAGAAATAGTATCCTCACATGACTTAGGCTCTATAATAATATATGGTGTAACCATGAACATTTCCCCATCGATTTTAAAACCATCGTCTTGGTACTAGCTCATGGAATGATCTCTGAGCAAGCTGAGATTCTATAGATGGCTCCAAGTCATGAAGAAAATATCTCGCTCTTACTATTCCCAACAGGTAGAGGAACCAATTTCTCCTCCATTGTGAGATCCATGATAGTCTCCATGAATTTGTGTGAATCCAAATCTTGGCCTATTTCTTCTTTGTGCGTAAAATCCTCTTCGAAGAACTCAATATATCACAATTCTTTTGATCATTGTCTCATCATATTGCTCACATGTAAACACAACCCCTAGAGTATCTAAAATAGTGTATGAAAATATATTTCCACATTCTTTTGTCCAAGCTTCTCATCCAATGAAAAGTTATACTGAAAGAAACACTCCCACAAGGACGTAGTGATCCAACACAGGCCCTCATTTGTTCATGACTCATAGGTTATTGACTGTACCAATCTCAAAGGTACACGATTCATAATGTATGTCACTATCAATAGCACATCTCCCCCAAGATCTAATGGGTAGCATTCTGAACCGTATCTAGTAGAGTTATATTCCTCATTTCTGTAACATCATTTTATAGTAGAATATAGGATATCATCAACCACATGACTTTTACTTTCACTTGACATAGTTCCCTAAACTTTCAAGATGGATACGCTCTCACGATTAGTGTGCAAAGCCCTAATGCTTTTGTTTAACTGATTATCCATCTTACTAATTTAGTGCTTGAAACAAATTCAAGCACTCAACTAGGAGTAAAATCAGATACACATGATAGTATATAGAGTTTCTCTTTAAACATAAGAAATTTGGGTGTTTTGCTTTGTACCTTCATAAATATTGGTCTGCATATAACGGAAGGAACAAATTTCAATTGAGCTGCTCATGGCCTTGCCAAATAATTTTTAGTGACTTTACCCATGACCATACTCGTAGAAGGACAAATACCTTATTACATATACCATGGAGATCACCCCTAGAGACTCTTCACGTGTCCTCTAATGTGACTTAGTCTACTATACCATAAATTAGATCCAATCTTAATTCACGAAAAAATATATAATAGAAGATAACCCAGTTATCTACTAATAAGTCACATTCTAAAATCAACAAAGCGATTAGCTTGACCTTTAGAAGCAGAGAAATCTTGAAGCAAATTCATGTAAGTTACCATAAACAGGAAACCAACTAGAATCCCACAAGCCTAACTATGGAGAGACGAGTCCTTACTCTTAGTGAGAGCATCCTAAAAGATCTATTTGTTCTCTAAACTCAGAGAAGACCTCTATGCATTAGTGCAGCACCATTACATAATCCCCCAGGTAGATATTTTGCTCTCATTTAGGAACCAATATTGCCTCTACCCCGTAGATGCGATCTGCATGTCCCGAGGTTTCTCGGTTGTGTGTCCTAATTCACGAAAAGATTGTATTGTTTGTAGTGAAATTAACTGATCTTTGTCTCATTAGTTGGAGTTTTCACCTTTTAATTGGCTTCTTTTTTTAGAACTTATTCTGAAAGTCGCCCAGTGTACCTAGGGCACCTAGGCTTTCTAACCTGTGCCTCGAGTATTCAGCTTCTAAAGCCGAAGTAGATATTTTAGCCTAAAGCATACCCTGAGTTTAGACTCCAAATTCACTTTTATTTGCGCATCCTCAGATGTATCGCATCTATGACATGCAACAAAAGTAACAATTGTCTTTTCCTGGAGCTCTGTAAAGCCCAGATAACTGCTCGAATCTACTGCTCCTAGCTCGACACAGCTCCAGATATCTCATGATCCTTGATCATGGAGGTCATCATATGAAGGTGGATTTGATATTCTGCCCAGCAGTTATCTTATTTGAATCCAACTTAATAATAAGAACATGGATCCTCGTTTAAGAGACTTATCAAAATCTCGCACTAAGAACATCCTGGAAGCTCTTTGCTTACGGATAATCTTGTAACTCCTCAATAACATCGCTCCACTTTGTAGTACACCTGGTGAACCACTTGACCGATCTTTTCACTTCCAAATCTCGGACTGACCGGCCTCAATCTTTGAGTTTGTGTTGAACCCTGTTTCGACTCAAATATTGTCACCTCAATACTTAATAAAATCTCATATTCTTAGAAGAAAATGGATCTTTCGACAAAAGTATCTCAAACTACTCAGTTCCAAACTGACGTCGGCATAACTATTTAGGTACCTTCAGAGAAGAATTAATACACTCTAATTACGGACACATTAAAATTATTAGTATTTACATGAAGTATGGTTCTTCTCTAAGAACATTCCATCTCATCAAACTTTTTATACCAATAATAAAATTACATCCAAAACAAAGAGAAGAAGGCCTAGATCCCAACCACGGTGTTCAAAGATATAATTTTTAAAATCATTATAAATTTTTTTAAAATAAATTATTAGATTTCTTAGGGATAGACTAGATTGAGTTGTTAAATCATAGTCCCATTTTTACCCAAAATCTCTCACTTAAAATTATTTATTTATATATTCCAGTGTGCATCTGAAAATGCAGCATGACGAACATAAACAAGAAATTTATTAGGATTTTTCGTTTCTCGTGAAATTAATATGCTACCCAAGTGCTCCCACTACAACACCTACCCATCAAAATATCCGATATTCTATCAGCATTTTATAATTAAATTTTCTGGTGTATGAAAATACTTTTCTAAACTTTCAAAGTTCAAAATTTACTTTCTTAAACCTAAAAAAAACTTTATTATGCAATCTAGTGGGCTCTATATCAGAAATTTCTATAATTTTTGAAGGAAAATATAAAAATAGTTTTTGAAAATTTTCTAAATTTTTAAGATATTTATATATTTTTTAATAATTTTCTAATTTAAAAACAGATTTCTTAGGTGTTTAGAATTTAATAAATTTGAAAAAACAAGAAAAAATGAACTAATTTAAGGATTTGCCTCTAGGGTTTTAGAAACCCTAGGGGCAGATCTAGGAGGAGGCAATGGTTCTGGCCAGTAGCACAACGTTATAAGGTTTGGTCGCGGGCCCTACCAGCGTCGCCGCCGCCAGCAGCAGCCCAGCACTGCAGCCAACCGCGGCCCAGCCGCAGCTATGCCTTGACCTTTTTTTAAGCAGTGTCGAGCCTCTGGCGCCTATCACTTGAGCCTCCTCAGTCAAATCCTGCCTCCGATGAGCACCCCAAGCGTCGACGGCTGATCCGAACTAGGGTTCAAGGAAAACAATTTAAGAAATTTGAAAAAAATTTCAAAACTGAAAATAAATAAATAAATATTTTTAGATCTCAAAATTCTTTATTAATAAAGCCTTGATTTATGAAAATTACCGACTAGTTCAAAAAGCTCAAATTATTGTAGATCAAATATCCCTAATGTCAAAAATTAGATTTTTCACAACAAAAATATATATTTTTTAATTAAAAATAAATTTTTAAGAATAAAATCCTAATTTTCTATTTTGAATACCAAGATTTCCATTAAGAAACTTCAAATCTAATTTAAATAGGTATAATATGCAATCAAATCTAAACCCTAAACTAGGATTAAATATGCGAGCAATCCTCGTCTCGCTAATGCCAATGTAAACCATACATACAAAATAATTTTTGTTTAGAGATTAGCTTTCCTAGATCTTTTAGAAGGATAGCCACGCACCTAATCTTAATTTTCGAATAATGGCTGGAGGGCGACCACACCGATACGGCGAGAAGCCCCCGCATATCACCTCGCAACTAATGCATAAATCACAGAATTGAGGAGGAAAAAGATGACAGTGGCATATTTTTCTCTCTCTCTATCTCTCTAAGCTCTACGTAAGTGCATGTATACATAGAGTAGAGAACAAGGCCCTAACCCTTTAGGATTAGGAACTGGTTCACTAAAGAACTGGTTTGAGCCCATTTAGAATCCACCCACTCAATTGGACAGACCCCACCAATTAAGAACAGTATATATAAGAAAATTAACTATTTAATATTAAAAAATAATATTTATTTTACTACAATTCAATTATATTCCGAGTAAGTTATAGTTGATTAAATGTGGATTTAAAAAAATTGAATTGGTACAAAGCAGTGAATTAAAGGCGAATTTCATGACTTCACATTTTCAAATCCAAGTATATATGCTTCTTGTTAATTACAACATACTCTTGAAATTTAAATATTCATTATTTTTAGATTGGTGATTATCGGGTGGTTGAGGAGACGACCTTTTTACTGGTAGATAGGTGGAGGATCCATGGAGAGAAAAATGGAGCAACAATACCATCTCTTATTGATAATCTAAATTTTCCGACTTAAATCATGATGGGTGTTGATTTCTGTTTAAGCGAGATTTAGTTTTTAGCATCTTGTTGTTTTTCTTTGCTTGTAACACTTATATTTTATGCTATCTTGTTGTATTTATGCCACATTAATAAAGTACTTGTTTAATTCTAAAAAATTAAATACTATTCACTATATTCCCATCATTGGATGGATCATCTCATGGATGACAATCGAATAAAACTGTTTACATCATTCTATATTCATTTTGTAGTTTCACACTTGGATTATTGCACGTGCAATCGACTTGCACAGTAAAGCTTTTTATAAGAAAATGGTCATTTTTACATTCTAAGTTCTAACTATCACTTAATATGCAAAATTTTATGTTATATTATTATTCAAAATTGGCTATGACATATGTTTCAATATGGGAAGTGACATATTTTTTCAAGATATGTCCTAAGTCTTTGTTATATGTTTTCATATTATTTTATTTAATTATTTCTAAGCTAAGTATTTAGATATACACTTTGGATAATATTTCTATGCGAATATATCAAAATTCTGATTGTCATTTTTTATATTTATTTATATGAAAACGAACTTTACATTTCACATTTATAACTTTTTATATACAATATAATAGATATTTTATTAATAAGCTCTCTGATATGCTTTAGAAGTTCTAGAAATAAAGAAAGAGAAAAGAAAAGAAAAAAATTGTGTGAAGTGACCAAATTGTCCTCATGCCTTTAGTGAATTGAAATACTTTCCCATGTCCTTCAAAAATTTCCTACCCTCATTGAGTTTTTAGTATATTAACTAGTATTATTGCACGTGCAGATGCACGTGCAACCGACATTAAAACTTAATTATTCTAGTTTTTATCTAAAAGGTCATTTTAATACATTAGAACTTAATTATTCTAGTTTTTATATAAAAGGTCATTTTAATACCATAAAGTATTACAGATATTTCCAAGATCTTTTAATTATATTTGTTCATTTAATATGCGATATTTTATCTTAGCTTATTTGAAATGGGTTATGACTTATTTATATTGGAGTATGTCGTAATTCGAATTGATGTTTTTATTGTACATATTTCTATGGAAAAGAACTACGTCAGTTCATATTTATATCTTTTTAAAATATACAATATAATAAGTATTTAATTAGAAAGCTCTTTAGAAGTTTTAGAAATAAAGAAAGAGAAAAGAAAAGAAAACTATTATATGAAATGACCAAATTATTCTCATATCTTTAATGAGATGATGGACTTTTCCTATGTACTTCAAAATTTTTCTATCCTCACTAAGTTTTTTAATATAATAGTATGGGTATTGATGTATCTTCAGCTTTTATTTTTCTTTTTTGTAATTTCTCATTTTAACTTAAGAGAAGTTGTAACCCTGTATTAAATAATTGAAGGTTGTATACGATTGTGAAAGTAGTCCTCTTTTACTGTCTACTCACGATTAAAAATATGGAAATCTAAATTCTATCCCAATAAAGTCTTAATCAGGCCACAAATTTCACCAAGAGCATCACTACAAATTTGGTTGTCAAAAAAAAAAAAACGTCCAATCAAAGATTTCAAATTTTCCAAAAATAAAACTAATATTGCTTGCTTTTATTAGTCTTAACCATAATCAATGGCGCTTGATTAGCTTTAATTAGCTTATTCACTCACTCAATTAGCTACTAATGGCTACAACTAGAGGAATAAAGTAAATCGACGATAAGGACCGCAAGTTTAGCTATCAATCTTTTTCATGAGATATAGAAAATCTAGCATTGAATTAATAATTCAACATGCATTCGAGAAAGTCTCACACCTTTTCTCCGTTACTTTCATAGGTTATAAGTAAATTATATTTGGGATCCGCTATAATTAATTTGGAGAGGTCCACATCTCAGTCTCTTGTAATACTCAGATCCTATTTAAATTGAGGGAAATAAAGGAAAATAAAAGATAGGAATGACCATTCAGTACGTTTGGATAGCTTTTAAAGGGTGCAATGTTCGCTTAGCTCCCATAAGTTCATCCCCACAATGTAGAATTTGTTCTCCGGCTCATGTTGGGTTGGAACCCAAGAGAAGGGAAATCCCTTTTCACCCCACAATGAAATCCAAACTTGCCCTAAAATAACATCATATTTGTAAATTCCCATAAAGTTTTCACTTATGATATTTCACATTGACCTCATGATCCGCGCGAAACATTGTAAATTTTCTGATGAGATTTTAATTTGGGAAAATTGTGTCAAGGCCCCAAAAGTATGAAGTTCATGTGACCCGCCCCCCTGTATTTTTCCCCATGTGGATC
>JBAKGM010000001.1:24268409-24287539 GCA_037177215.1 Asparagus racemosus
AGAGGCAGAACTTGAGTGGGATAGGGCGCGGTTACCGAGTTCAGTCATATCAAAGGGTAGCTTTGTAACTTCAAGTGGGGTTTTCACTATTTCAGCAGGTTTGGGGCTCGAACGCAAATACATCGTGTATATAGGGCTAATCCACATGGGAAAAAAATATAGGGGGGCGGGTCACATGAACTTCATGCTTTTGGGGCCTTGATACAATTTTCCCTTTTAATTTAGTACACAAGGAAAAGAATGTTCATTTTTCTCACGCGAGGATGGCTTGACATGTCATGGTAATAAAGTGAGATATGTCTACGGGAATGTTATAAAATTTACAAATTTGAGGAGAGTTTTGTGCAACACATTCAATGTCCTTTAGGGTTTTTTGAACTTTTACCCAAAGAAAATCAAGATATAATATTGGATAGTTATTTACAGTTATATTAATAAGAATATTTATCCACATAAATTGTGTTTATGTAAGGGAGCCTGAGTGTTGTGTTATATTTGTCTAAGTGGCCAAAACCCGATTTAGTTCTGACCTAGATTAGTTTTGGATCAGAGTGTGGAAGAACCCTAAGCAAATTTGTTTAGGTTGTGACTGTTCATGTCAGAAAGTTAATTGTATGAGTGGCTGGATATTTGGAGGAATTTAGTGTCCCTAAATTTTCTTTGATGATTGATTAATTAGGAGGAAGCGCATTTTTGCACAGGTAACACTCGTTAGAGAGCCGAAGGAGATTTTCTCTAGTATGCCTTTCGACGTTCAAATCAGTGATAGATTAAGCCAGCTTGTTGATTACAGAATCTAGTTTTGGAGTCTTATTCAATGTACCTTGGTGTAGTGGGGGTTATCCCTTACTTATAGAGAATTCGTACGGGCACGTTGGTAATTCGATTGGGTCGATGTAGTCGGTGGTCGAGCAGACCGCACTTTACACGCATCGGCGGCTGGTTGAATGAGTCCTCTTCAAATTTAATGTGAAAGTGACAGAATGACTAAAGTCCTCGCGTCGTCTGAGGAGTTATTATGACTCTGGCTCGAGAAGTCATAATGACTCTGGGCATGTATTTAATGTGATGGTGACTAGACGGTGAAGTATGAGCAGTGATTGGCCATGCATTAAATATGAGTGACGTTGGTGAAGCTGATAGGTCATTCTGTAGTTTGAGATGCTCTGTAGTGAAGTTCGAGTAGAAGACACCTTTTGTCTCCGACTCAGATTCTTTTAACAAGTCTCTACTTGAAGATGTTTTCATCTCGGACTCGAATTGCAAGAGAGATCGGCAATGCTCACACCCAGTCGGGCTTTCAGATTATAGGATTCGGCCCATTAATATGTCACGTGGCTAACTCTTAAGAGCTTCTTTAGACTTGGTAATTCTCAGAATATAACATGGGCCCATTTCACTAGGACTCGGGAAGCGCCGAGATTGACAGAAAATGAACTGTTTCAACTTTTCCCTGCCTCGAGGACACGAATTGATTTTGGGAGGCAGTTGTGATTTGACATTCTGACATAAGAGTGGAATGTGCGTGACGAGTCTCTTCGGTTGACGAGAACGATGCTTTGGTTTTGGGAATCATCGGCTATTTTTGGGGATTCCAATTGGCTGCTAGGATTTTGTCTCGTGTTGTGTACTCCACAGCTATAAATCCCACTTCTCTTCTCCTCTTCGGTGATCTTTCCAAACCCTAGAAATTTCTATGTTCCGTCTTTTAGAAATTCGATCATCTTTCTGAGCGTTCTGCCTCTTAGAATTCTGATCATCTGCACTAATTATTTTTATGGCTACCAGTGTGCAACCTTTTGCAACCCACAACAAGGATCGAATCTCGCTACTCAGCTATTACAAATCAACAGTGCTCCAAGTTCTCCTCACAGAATGGGTGAAGGCGTACGACATCCCCAGTGCGATCATGATGTTAGTTCCGCCATCTGATCGTGTCGTTTACCACCATTGGAATGACCTGGTGCCGACGCATTGGCACGATCTTAAGTTCAGCCTTCATCTACTACTGCACACCTTCTTTCAGCATGTATTTCGAGCACTCAGAATATCGTCACTATAGTTAAAGCCCAACTCGGTGGCTTTCTTGGTCGCATTCCTCATTATCTACCACTAGGTGAATGTCAAGCCGATCCTAGGGATTCTGAGTCATTTATTGTGTGCCAAGGCCGGCAAGGGTGAGGGGTATTTTTATCTCTAGTCAGTCGGTGGTTTCCATCTGGTCTCGAACATCCCAAACACCAACAAGAAATGGAAGGAGAAGTTATTCTTCCTTTTTGGTGCTGACTCTATTCTGGCTATTCTGTCATGCCCTACATGGCTAGAGAATTAGAAGGAGGACTTGAAGGCGATGAGGCTCTCCAAAGTAGAGATGCGGGTGCTGGAGAAGATCTGAGCCTACAAGTGGTCTCACCGATGCGAGAATCTCTTTGATAATGTCTTTCTCCGAGCTGCCTGCATATTCCATATGCCGGCCATAAAGGAAGATATTGCTCAAGTTGCACTTTTGGCTCTTGAATTGCATTCAGAAGAGGATTTTGGTGTCTGCTCCCCTGCAGGACCTCAAAAGTGTATGCATGCCGAATTGACAGAGGAGGAGGTCTAGGCTCTACATCAGGAACCAGCTGAGCTTGAGCTCGACTAAATCTAGGTTCGGCTACATTCACCACTTGGGCTGAGAGGTCAGAGAAGAAGAAGAGGTAGAAGACCATCTCCAAGGACCGTCGTCGAGCCAAGGGCAGTTTGTAGGAATTGTTTACACTTAGAGACGAGGTGGCTAAGCTTGCGCCCAGGCCGACTAGTAGGGTTCAAACCCCCAAGGTTCCCCAACTTGAGGTCATTGACTAGGGTGGTGAGTCCCCACAGTTGGATGCCGAGTAGGAGCAAGTTGCTGAGGGGGATCACCTTGTTCTAGAGTCAGCAGAAGTTAGGATCCCACCTGAAGATGAGACTAGCACTGTGATGGAAGCTGAGGCTCCTGTGTCTCTGATAAAGATTGGGAAAGAGCTAGTTATTAAGGAACAGGTTGTTACAGAGAGCCAGTTGCAACAGAGAGTCAGCTTGGTTAGCCAAGGATTGTCCCCGACATGAGAGGGAGCTAACAGATGACTTCATTTTTATACCAGGTCGTCAGTTAGATTCAAGAAGGTCGGTCCGAGAATCCAGGTTTGGTCAATCTAGGTAGTTGATTAGAGTTTTCTTCCCAACAACTAAATTTTGCCGAGCAGAGTACCTGATCTTGGCCTTCATCAAACTCTTCAAAGCTATCTCACCGGAGGGATGCTCGTAGAGATCGAGTTATTTTGCAGGTACGAGTCGGCCCATAAGCTTTTTTTAAGCTTTGATAGAAGGTGTTGGCTCACAAGGATGCCCATGAGGCGGCCGATGTGTCGGTCTCTAAAAGGGGAAGTGAGCTAGATTAGCTTAAGAAAGAGTCGGGTAGAGATGGAGCGTGAGTTGGCCATTTAGGCTGAGAAGATTAATACAACTGTTGATTTGTCCAAGCACCATGCTTCCCTCCTTGCCCAAGCTCAGGAAAGAGATGAAAGGCCTGCAGGAGGATCTCAATCATGACCACCACAACTTGGGTGTCGCTAACAAGAGGATCAAGTATTTTGAGTTGAAATTCGAGGCAAAAAAGAAGGGGGGGAGGATGATTATGAGCAAGCTGAGGTTGCTGTACTCGATATGGAGGAGTTGAAAGTGAGGTTGTAGGAGGAGGCAACTCTTCAGGAGTCTTTTTGAAAGGATGATGCTCAGGCCGCTCAAAGGGCCGAGCAGCTGTATAATTCTCTCCTCAAGCAAGTCCGGGGCCTCCAAGAATGAGTGGCATTCATAGAGTTGAGTCCCTATGAGAATCAGATAATTGAGAAGTACCGTACCGGTACTCTCAGTAAAGTGGAGGTAGCTCTCGCTTGTAAGGCGGGCTTCATTCACTCGATGAGGTAGCTTCCTCACGAGCTTAGCGTCAACCCTGACCGGTTTGAGTATCCTTCTATGGTGAGTTTCTACCTTGATGTTCTCAAGACGCTCATGGTGGAGAGCTGCCTGGGAATGGTGGAGGAAGATGAGGAGGCAAGCGGCACATTAGATGAAAACGTGGGAGGGTTCCAATGAGGAAGTCAGCTCGTCTTCTTCATCCAACCAACCAGAGACCTCATTTGCTGCTCCTGGTCTGAATCCTGCTCCTGCTCCTACTCTAGATTTTGCTCATGCTCTTACTGTGAATTTTTCTCCTACTGTTGCTCCGGGTCCTGCTCTCGCTAGTGCTCTGGGTTCTGCTCCTACTACTACTTCAGGTCCTTGAAAAAAAAATCTCTTTTCTTCTTTTTTATTGAGCCATTTGTAAAAAGTCCTATAAATTTTTGTAAATAAATGAAAGACTAATTTTGTATGACTTGAATATTTTCATAATTTATCCTAAGTTATTTCTCATTATGTGCTTTGGGTGTATTGATTTTGAGATATCTTTGGATGAGTCGACAAAGACTGAATTTGAAGTGATTTCTATTGTGCCTTGGGTTTATTCTTGAAAAATGATACTAAGGCCTTTGAGTGAGTCAGTGAAGACCGAGTCACATGGAGATTTTATTGTGCCTTGGTTTTACACTTGAAAATCGATACCAAGATTTTTGAGTGCCTTGGACGAGTCGGTAAAGACCGAGTCGCAAGGAGATTTCTTATGCCTTGGTTTTACACTTCAAAACTAATACTAAGGTCTTTGAGTACCTTGGACGAGTCAGTGAAGATCGAGTTGCAAGGTGATTTCATTGTGCCTTGGTTTTATACTTCAAAATTGATATCAAGGTCTTTGAGTGTCTTGGACGAGTCGGTGAAGACCAAGTTGCAAGGAGATTTCTTTGTGCCTTGGTTTTACACTTGAAAACTAATACCAAGGTCTTTGAGTGCCTTGGACAAGTCGGTGAAGACCAAGTTGCAAGGTGATTTCATTGTGCCTTGGTTTTACAGTTCAAAATCGATACCAAGGTCTTTGAGTACCTACGATGAATCAGTAAAGATCAAGTCACAAGTAGATATCAATGTGTCTTGGTTTTATACTTTATAATCGATACTAAGGTCTTTGAGTGTCTTGGGATGAGTCGGTGAAGACTGAGTCTTAAGGAGAATTCATTGTACTTTGGTTATACATTTGAAACTGATACCAAGGTCTTTGCACAAAATTATGGGGAAAAATAAGGTAGCTTTTCAATTAATATGGGGGTTTTAAGACTTTCCCCTCTTAATTCTGCAACCAGTAAGTCCCCGTGTGGACTTCTCTTACGATCTTGTAAGCTTCCTCCTAGTTAGTGACAAGCTTTTCGCGGTTAGTTTCTTTATTGAAGATGGCCTTTCAGAGGACTAAATCTCCCATTTTTAACCTCCACAGCCGAACTTGGCTGTTGTAGTGTCAGGTGATGCACTATTGAATGATAATTAGAGATTGGAGTGTTGTCTCTCTAGTTTCATTGATGAGGCCGAGTCCACTTCTTTGACCAATTTGGTTGGCCTCCTCATCAAAATGTTTCCATCGCATAGTGCGCAGGTCAACTTCTACTAGGATGACCGCTTCCATTCCATACGTTAGTTGGAATAGTGTCTTGTCTGTCGAGTTTTTTTGAGTTGCTCGGTATGACCATAAAATACTTAGGAATTCATCTACCCAGGCCCCTACCACTTGGTCCACCCTTATCTTTAGTTCTTGTAGTAAGCACTTGTTTGCTACTTCTACTATGCTGTTGCACTTAGTGTGTGCTACTGACGCAATTTGACTTGGTTTTTCCACTCTTCACAAAAATTACAGAATCTCTTACTGTCGAATTGAGTTCCATTATCAGTAATGATGGTCACTGACAACCCGAATCTGCTAATGAAATTTTTAGATTAAGTTACGGATATTACCTTCGCCAATTTTTACTAGCGGCTCTGCCTCTATCCACTTGGTGAAGTAGTTTATAGCTACAGTTAAGACTTTCTGCTACCTGGTTGCTATTGGAAATGGCCTCAGCAACTCTAATCCCCACTGAGCAAAAGGGATTGGGTTAACAAGATGAGTGATTTTGGTTGTTGGAGCTCGCAGGATGTTTAAGAAGAATTGACAGTCATTGCACTGGGTTATGAGCTTTTTTTATTTAGCCGGGATGGCCAGCCAACATTAGCCTTACTTGATGACCATCTATGCTAGGGTTCTAGCCCCTATATGGTTCCCTCATATGCCATCAGGGATTTCTCTAAGGACATAGTCTGACTCTTTAGGTCCAAGGCATCAGAGATAGGGCCCCATGTTACAGCTTGTGTAGGAGAGGCGGTAGAGTTGATCTTCAATCGTGAGATATTTTAAGGCATTCCTCTGTACACTCATAGATGTGCCCCTCCAAGCTGCTCAGCACTACTCCTACTCCACTATTACTTTCTCCTAAGGATCTATCTACTCTAAGCAATCACCATGATGAGAATTCAAGTAGATTGTATTTAGGAATAGTGTTTTTCTGAGAGGGAGTCCTTTTGACTCATTTTGGAACTAGGAGCGGAGCCTGCCCTGAGCCGGTGAGCCATCTTCGAGATTGGGTGACTCGATCATGAAGTCGATAAGGACCTGGGTGTTAATTGTTATCCTAAACTCAAACTAGACATCATATTCACAAAGCTCGATGGTCCAGTTGATCATTCAGTTGAAAGTGGTGGGGCTACCAAGTGCTTTTTTCAAAGGCAAACCAGCCCATACTATCACTGTGTGGGCTTGAAAGTATGGACGTAGCCATCTAGCTATGGTGATGAGAGTGAAGGAGGCTTTCCAATGAGAATGTAGTTGAGTTCGAAGGCCTTGAAGATACGGCTCATGTAGTACACCAGTTTTTGGATGTTTTCTTCTTCTCAGATCAAGACAGACCTCATAGCTTTCACCTAGATGGCTAGGTAGAGGTACAGTTGTTCCACTTTTGTGAGTCTACTCTACAAGGGCTTAGAGGTCAAATACCTCTTGAGCTCTGTGAAAGCATTATTACACTCTACCGTCCACTGAATGTCATGTCTAGGTCCTTTGGCCCTCTAAGGACTCTGAAGAAGGGAATGCTTCTTTCAGCTGACTTAGAGAGAAAACGGCTTAAAGCCGCTATCTTCACATTCAATTTTTGGATGCCCCTCACCGTATGGGGCTTGAGAATCTCCTCAATGGCAGCATTGATCTTGATTCCTCATTGAGTTATCGTGAATCTGAGAAATTTGCCTGATTGTACCTCAAAGGTGTACTTCACAGGAGTAAGCATCTTTTGACATCGACGGAGGACGAAGAAGGCTTCTTTGAGATCTGCATTCGCTAGCCATTCTAGGTATTAGACTTCTCTCATAAAACCAGCTCTTAGCAGTTGGCGACTTCTTCTATAGCTGCATGCTGCCTCTCTGGCCCTAGGGCCCTAGATATCTCTTCTTTTATCAAATTGGCTTGCTATGTCGGTCAACAAATAGCTCATAGGCTATCACTTCTGGAGCTATTCCTGACTTATCTTCAGGTCCCCATGTGAACATCTACGTTGGCACGGAGGAATTTAATGATTGCTCCCCATTATGGCTTAGTTAGCTCCGACCTGATTTTAACCTCTTTGGTTTCATCAGTGCCAAGCTGAGTTTCTTTCAGCTCTTCTATTAGAGTTATTTGTTCCCTTTCTTCATCTTTTTATAGATAGGATTAGGGATTCTCGATTGGCAGAGTCTATGAGGTTATTTTGCCCTTCATGGAGAGCAGATAGCATGATCTGACCTCTCGTTGATTACTTCACATAATGTCGACTCCTTCGGGAGTTAGGAATTTCATTATTTGGTCGTAGGTGGAGGGAATAGCTTGAAGGTCATTTAGGAAAGTTCTCCCAATGATGACGTTGTAGTTTGATTTAATATCCATCACAATGACCTAGACCCGAATCACAAACTAACAAGGATAATCACAACTACTATGGTAGAGTGATCAACCCCTCTTCTCAAATGAAGTGCCCCTAAGAAGCCTACAAGAGGACTATGGCAGTGTTGCAGCTCCGATCTATCAATCCCCATTTGGATAATGTATCTATGTGCAAATGTCCACGGAATTTCCTGTGTCTACCATGGTCCTCTTGACTCAAAATTCATTGATTTGTGCGGAGATGATAATAGGATTATCATGAGGTGTCATTACACCTTTCAGGTCAACATTGTTGAAGGTGATGGGTTGATCTACCTTTAGCTTCTTCTCACATAGATTTACCTCAAAGGCTTATCAAGTATGCTTCTTCCGAGCATTGTTAGACATTCCCCTTGCTGTCGGTCCGCCACTGATAGTGTTGATGGCACCTTTCTCATTAGCTTCTCTTGGCTAACTCTTTTGTTGACTCGGGTGAGGGATCAAGAAGTTGATCTCCTCCTCTTGGATTTGTCCGGGACTGGTCCCTTTTTGTTACATTTACCTCTTTAGATGAGGTATTTGATGTCTCTCTATTGGACTCTGTTGTCATCAGTGTCATAGTCATGGTCCTGATGGTAGTGGCAATATTGCCGAAGATCCCTCTTGGGAGGGTTGAAAGTCAGACGAAGTGTAGGTTTGATGAGATGCCCCTCCTTTTGTATTAGGTGTAATACTTGAGAAAGGGGAGCGTTGAGGGGGGCAAGCGTTGGTCTCCTCATTCGTCCCTTCTCTTATTCCTTCTATTGGGCCTGCCGGATCCAGGCTCGGGTCAGCTGCCTTTAGCCTTCTTGTCTTCGGAAGATTTAGCCTCATAACTTCCTTTTAGGCTACCACTTATAGAGGTGATCATCTTCCGTATCTATATGCGACCGTGTTCTGGCCATGAGTTGGTCGAGGTTAACCATGGCAATCATGATGAGCAAGTCATCATAGTGTATCATCTTCTAGACTAGAGATTATTGCTGACATTACCACCATGTTAACCACTAACTTCTTCTCCATAAAATTTCACCACATCTTGGCACTACGGCTGAGGTTGATGAGAAAGGCTCTGTAGATGATCAGACCAGCTACCTATTGCATGCACATCAAGTCAAAGAATTTCTATGCATGTTCAGATGGGTCACCTACACCCTTGTATTTCTTAATGTGTGGCATCTTGAACTTAGGTTAGGGAGCATTTACGATTTCATCCGAGAGAGGAGTAATCCCCTAATGGTGTCAGCCACCTTGTTGAATGTCTGGTCATAACCAGAAATTAGGTTGGCCGTAGAGGGATCAGCCCAAGCCGCCAGGATTTGGGTGGTGTAAGTGTACCTTGCCCCTCGTGAGCTGCTTGTGCGGTGTGATTGGGATCGTGGCTCGAGCTTTCACTTTTTGACTCTAGGTGTTGGTGAGTTTAACGAGTATAGGCAGCAAAGCGGGTTTGATTCTATAATGAGTGGGGGTAGTCTACCTGACTCTCTCTTCATCTTTCTGCCACCAGGTTGTCCCCCTAGGAAAGGGGTGGCAGGTGATGTGAGAGATTAGAAAGGGAGAACACAGGTAAGAAGTTTATTCGTGAATGAAGAGAACTGCTGTTGGAGTGATTGAGCTATCCTTTAGGAGGATTCATCTAGCTGAGCTTGAGTAAGATAAGTGGAACTGGAAGATTCTCTGGGTGAGTTAGGGTTTTGGAGAGCAATTAGGATCAGCCATTTTTTCAAGGGAAGAATAAGTGGGCCCCACTGTGGGCACCAAACTGTTTATGTCAGGAAGTTATTGTCTGAGTGGATGGATATTTAGAGGAGTTTAGGTTAATCTTCTCTAATGACTATTTAATCAAGAGGAAGCAGACTTCTGCACAGGTAACACTCGTTAGAGAGGCGGAGGGGACTTCCCTCTGTGTGTCCTCCGACATTCAAGTCAGTGAATAGCTTAAGCAAGCTTGTCAAATGTAGAATCTAGTTTTAGATTTATTCAGTGTACCTTGGTGTAGTGGGGGTTATCCATTATTTATAGAGAATTCATGGGGGCACGTTGGTAATTCAACCAGGTCTGTAGTCGGTCGACCGGACTGCACTTTACAGTCGTCGGTGATTGGTTGAATAAGTTATCTCTATATTTACTGTGACGGTGATAGAATGGTTGAAGTGTTGGCGTCATCTGAGGAGTCATTATGACTCTGGCTTGAGAAGTCATAATGACTCTGGGCATGCATTTAATGCGATAGTGACTAGGCAGCGAAGTATTGGCACCGACTAGCCATACATTAAAAGTGAGTGATGTTAGTGAAGCTGATAGGTCGTTCCATCGTTCGAAACATTCTTTAGTGAAGTCCGAGCAGAAGACGCCTTTCGTCTCGATTCGGATTCTTTTAACAGGTCTCAACTCGAAGACCTCTTTTTTCTCGGACTCTAAGTGCTAGAGAGGTCGATGGTGCTCACACTAGCGTCAGCCTTCAGATTATATGACTCGGCCTGTTAATATGACATGTGGTGAACTCTTAAGAGCTTATTTAGACTTGGTAATTCTTAGGATATAATAGTGACTTAGCTTTCAAACTAGTTTTAATCCTAGACCTACATTTGTTTCAATGAGCCACTAATCTCAATCAATGGATTTTACAGTGGATCGACAATCAATTTTATAATGGATCAACAATCAGTGGATTTTACATCACTTTCTAATTCCTCTATCTTGATTTTACAATGGATCGACAATCAAACTTTTCAAGAAAAACGCACGCAAAACTAGTGACAGAGCTGCATAATGCCCAATAATGTCATATGATATCACTAGATTCTCTATTTTATATATTTTTTATTTACTTTTCCTTCTATTTACTACTTAGGGGTGTTTGGTTCGCTAAAATGATGCCCGAAACCTATTTCCCTCTCCTGACACAGTGTCCACCTCAGACATTTTATTTCTCTTCATTTTATTTTGTGGGGTTGGTTCACAGAGAGACTTAGGGTTTGTAGCGATGGAAAACTGCTCCACCTCAGCCAAATCGCTCATCATGATTTCCATCAAAATCGATCGGAAAAGCCCCGAAAACCCTCCTCTTGTGTCCTTTTGTCAGATCTACAATACCTTTAGGGAAATCTCTCAGTTGGCTAGGCTTACCGCCAAGTCCCACCATTTCTCTCTTACCACCTCGGATCTACAAAATTGGTGGCTCGCTGTTGTCTGATTTTTGCTGATTACTTCTGATTTTGGGGATATCACTCAGTTTCCTTAGATCTCTGATTATTTCTTCAGATTTTTGTTGGATCTCTAAAAAAAGGCGGCGCCTTTATTAGGAGATTTCTTCAAATTTTTGCTTTATTTGGTGAAAGTCGGCATCTACAGGTATAATTCTGCCAATTTCTTAATTTTTATGGTAAAGGTATTTGATTTTTGATAGCCTTAGTAATATATAGTTTTGATACAAATTCAACTTCTGCGTAGTTCAAAACTTTCATTTTTTTGGGAATTTTTTTTCTGATGATCCATTTCATGTTGTTGTAGTAGCTTGTGCATTATGGGTAGTTCAATATTTTTTGTGGAATCAATATGTTCTAAATTATTGTAGATCAGACAAAAATTTTGGGGAAATCATCTTTGCACATAATTTTGGAATAGTTTTTGTTTCTGTTGTATATGAAGTGAAATCAACATGTTCTAAATCTTGTATATCTTAAAATTGTTGGTAGCTAATGTTAGTTGGGATACGACACAAGTAGTAGCCAGCTACAATTTAGGTCTACTATGAACATATCTGCCTACATGTTGGTCATTTTTTTCCACCAATGTAATTATTAAAAGACTGGGCGTAAAGATTAAAGACGCCATAGGCTAAGATTAAACATGGCCTGATATTCTTCATTTGATCATTTGGAGTATCCATCTCAAACTCCGTGAGCCTACAATAATTCCACGTGGAACTCACACTTGTCACCCTCAACAAAATTTGGAACTCATGATAATACTGTAGATTTTATTTTTTTGTCAAAACTGAAACTTTTAGCATCATTCACCACTTACATTCGCGTTATCTTTAGAATCATTTCTTCATGTATCAATTAACATGGACCTCATTCTTGCCTTCATTTGTCAGTTTTACATTCACATTATGGAAACAAAACACTGGATAAAGAAACACTTTTAGGTCCTTTGCATCACTTTCATTTGTTCCTTCTCTTTCTAATGATCAAGTCCATGTCCTAAGATATTTGGGAAAATCCTAGGATTTGAACAGCTTTAGTGCCTTTTATGTGATACCAGTAAAAATTTCTGAGTTTAATCAAATCCATTCACTAGCACATTAGTTATTTTTGTGGAAAAAGTAAAATTATTGGTACATTAGGTATTGTTTTCTCATATAGATATAATTTCCATGATGTTCTTTCGCCCATATCTAGTTTACATGATAAATGATATTTGTTTGATTTTCAATGCTTGAACAAAGGAGTGTTTTGCCAAATTATTCGTGGATGCTTGCTTCATGATTGGTTATTCACACTTTACTTCTCATAATTTTTGTGGATGCTTGCTAGCCATATTAATTATTTCAATTGGATGTTTATTTGTATTGTAGATGGATGGTGATGGGGATTGTATGGATGAACAAAGTGTTGTTAACATGGTTTAAGGGGCTGCACTATCTGTTTTTGTCATAGTATTTACGTTAATGAGGAGAATGCAAGCTAGACGTAAATCACTTCGTAGTGGTCCAAGTGAGGAAAAAATAAAATAAGAGAATGCTAGAATTGAACACATAGAGCGTACTTATAATGGTTTTAGTGATAGTTGTGTAAACTACATTAGAATACGGAGTGGTACTTTTGTTAAACTAGCAAGTATAATGAGGAAAAATATGCTGCTAAAAGACTCAAGGAATGTAACAGTAGAAAAATAGCTTATCATGACACTGAACATTTTGGATCATAAATCTAAAAATCGTATTGTGACGTATCATTTTATAAGATTAGGGAAGACAGTCAGTAGATATTTCAACAAAGTATTAGAAGTAATTATTTGCTTGCGTGGACGCTACATGAGACAAGCCCCCAATGATGTTCCCCAAGAGATCCTTAACAACCCGTTGTACTAACTTTATTTCAAGGTATATCTACACTTTAAGCATGGTTATATATAAATTCAATGAAAAGAAATGTTAACATAGTAATGTGATACACATATTATAGGATTGTATTGGTATGATAGATGGGACTCATGTTGACACAATGCTACCGATTAATCTTATTGCACGATTTCGAGACCACAAAGGTGTTACACAGAATGTACTTGCAGCTTATACCCTAAACAAACTGTTCACATATGTTTTAGTAGGTTGGGAGGGGTCTGCAAATGATTATAGAATTCTCCGGGATGCATTATTTAGACCACAACTACATAGATTGAGAGTCTATGATGGTAATTATTTAAAAATTTAACTTAAAAAATGATTTTAATATGCAAACTTTACTTCCTTACAAATTTTCTTTAAAAAATTGTAGGCAATTACTATTTGTGTGATGCTGGATACCCCACCATGCCAAGGTTCATCTCTCCATAGTGGGGTGTTCGTTATCATTTGAAAGAACATTCGGGTAAAATACCTAAGAATGGAAGGGAGTTGTTCAATCTAAGGCATTCTTCTTTGAGGTCTAAGATTGAATCTACATTTGGCACATTGAAGAATCTTTTCAAGATTTTGTGTGCTAAGACACGTTACTCATTTCCTACACAAGTAGATATCATATTGGCATACACTGTACATCATAATTTCATTGCAACTGTTGATCCAAGTGATGAACTACTCAACGAGACCAACTTTAATGTCTATATTGATGGTGAGGTGACAAATGAGAATGGCAATAATTTAGTTCATTTTACTCAAACCCAAACCCAAAGAGAGTAAACTGAATCAAGAAATGAGTGGAAGAGTCTTAGGGATGACAATGCTTGGGCGATGTGTGTTGACTACTGTGATAAGTATAATCATGGTGCAACCATCGAGACTTAATTTTCATTATTGTACAATTTATAATCATTTATGTACTCTTTAAATCTATGTTTTTCTTTTTCCATTTATTATGTTTTGCTTTTCATTCATGTATTCATGTTGTGCTTATTCTATAAATTATATTGTATCTAACTCTCTCTATTGAATTAGTAATAGCTGATAACACATCATTAAGTGGGAGAGATAATCATAAAGGCAAGGTGTAGTTCCATCTCAACCTCCACCACCTCAACCTCCTCAGTCTATGCATCAAGGCAGTAGTGAGTATTTTTCATATCAACAGTCCTATTTTGGACAATCACCTCATGCATTTCCCAACCTCATGCATTTCCCAACATGCCATTCCATGATGGCAATTACTTCCTGATGCACCACCAACCGGGGCCATTTACAAACATGCTATGTTCTCCTAATTTGTCTCTACAATTTCATAGCCCAAATAATAGCGGGTTGCAACTTTCTCCCACTAGTGGTTACGGCTCAACTCTTGAGTTAGATTCTAAACGGGTGCTCATAGAAGTAGGGAAAGCAACCTCACCAAATCTAAAGAAGAAGAGCAAAAACACCTCAACAAAGAAGAAAATAGTGAGGCTGGCGGTTCTCAAGGGAATAAGCATTTGTTTTGGGATTCCTGTAATGACGATGAGCTCATTCCATTTCTTGCTGACTTGGTAAGTAAGGGTTACAAACCCGACAAAAGCTTTAAGAGATCTGCTTATAATATGGCTTCCCAAAAAATTAACGAGAAGTTTAACACTATATTTAAGTGGGATAACGTTATGCACCGCATCAAAACTTTACATACAACATTCTGTACTGTGGAAACTGGTCGAAATCTTAGTGTTGTCGGATGGGATGATAGCACCAAGACTGTCATTATGGATCCTGAGTGTTTGGATAGGTGGATTGAGGTAAATAAACTCCTTGTTGTATTTTCATTGTCTAATTTTCTCAATTTCTCATTTGAACTTGAATTAATTCACATATACTTTTCAAGACGAGCTTTAACAATGTTAAGCTTAGGCAATACGTCAATAAACCCTTGGTGCATTATGATGATCTTACACTCATCATTGGGAAATGATCAAGCTAGAGGGGATTTTGCACACGATATTAATAAAAAAGTTTAGTCGTAGCGAGTCCATAAATCTTGGAGATGATATTGACTTACCTTTGCCTACCTATCAATCCCTTCAAGTGCACACTTTAGATGATGAGGACACTCCTCCGCCTAAGGAAGCACCCGCCTTATTAACTTCTAAGGCAAAGGCATGTGCACCTATAGGAAAGACTCGTAGGACCAACCTAGATAATGAGCTCATGCAATAAATGGTGGATAAGATAGATGTATTTAGCGCAAATATGAAGTGTGTAAATGCATTGGACTGAGAAGGTATCCATGGTCCTATATGCTCATTTACAAGATTTTAGTATTGATAAGCTAGATGCATACTACCATCATCTCTTTTTGAGTGAGAATGAATCAAGACTTTTTATGGGCATAGCTGTGGTTAGTCAAAAAGAGATTAGTAATGCATTTCTCAACAATGAGGGTTTAAGTGTAATATGAATATGGGTTCATGTGGTATTTTGCGATTCTCACTTTTAACATACTTGTTAAATCCACTTACTTTTAGTGAAAGACTAGTCTTGCTTAATTTAGAGAAACTACATTTGATTTTGAACAATACGTTGATGTTATTTTTTGGGTTTGTGGAATATTATAAAGATGGAACATATTATTATAATAGGTAATAATTATTTACATGCCTTTGATTTTAGTTATGCTTCCACTTTGAGCTTATTGTTTCATATGAATGTTTACCAACTTTAAGTGAATATTATAGAATACAAATTTTACATTTGACTCGTGCTTGCAGGAACTTTATAAGTCACCATATACATGACAACTGAAAAATTTGTATGTGAGCAACCTACAATGTACCTACATTGTATTGAATGGCTAACTACTGTCGATTATTAAGATATTCAATTGTCATGCCATGAGTTTTAATTGGTGATTTTTTGACTTTTAAGGCTATGATGATTGTCAAATATTTTGAGATTAGCAACCTGCAATGTTTATTGATATTGCACTGGATGGCTAACAATGCTAATATTGACTAAGTTCTGAGCTCTCAGCCATAAATTTCATATACATGTGACTGGTATATTTTATGTGATATCAACAAATGTATTCAAATGATTTTTCAGTCATAAAGTTCATTCAAATTTAAACATGCATAAAATAGCGAAGTATACATGTCATTGCTTTCATTTTAACAATTGTAAATAGATTTCTAGTCCATAATTCTCTCCAATACAATCCTTACTCAGATTGACCACTGCTTTATTGTAACCAACTTCTTGCGCATGTGTTAGGAGAGTATTTTGATTCCTGTTCATGTTAGGTATATCTTTGCAATAGGGACACTTCTAATTTCTGTTTCGGTCTCTAACTTTTACAGCATTAGCTCTTAGCATAATTTCTGCTAATTTCATGATATCTCACATCTCATCTTGCTCTCGATCTGTATCCGTATAGGCAATCCATTCTTCAAGGGTAATTGGATCTTTAGGTTTAGTAATCCTTCCACGCTGATTAATCAAAAACAGAGTAAATTGACATTAAAATAAACAGCTCTATTTTTTTAATAAAAGTTTCAAATACTCTTACCTTAAATGTGGTGTAGATGAAGATTCATAAATATCTTTACTTTTCTTACTCATATTTTTTCTGGTTAGCATTTGGTATGCAAACATTGCGTTTTATAGATGCATATGGACTGGTACGTTTGGTGGTTGGATATTGAATCTGACAATATTTATTTGGATCATTAATTTTCTGCTAATTTTGCCCATCGTTTTGAAGCACTCATGGTTTTGAAACGTAACTGGTTTTGTGTCTTGTAGTTGACTCAACTACCCAGTCTCAATTATCTGTTGTTTGGTATTTCCATGGCATATAGATATTTATGACTAATCAGGTTGTTTATAGTTTTTTACAGGTTTCATAAGAATTTTTCGCTAATTCAGCTACATAGTTCATAACAATTATGAATTATCATGTTATTACAGGTTTCTTGTAATTTTTTTCATGTCAAACAGGTTTTGTGTATTTTTTTCATGTCAAACAAGTATTTTTCATGTCAAATCAGGTACGTATTTCATAACCGTTATGATAATCATGTTATTACAGGTTTCGTATGATTTTTTTATGTCAAATAGATATTTATGATGAATTCGGTTATTTACTGGTTTTTCATATTATATTCGCATTTTTATTGTGGTAAGATTACCCCCCATAACGATCATAAATAAATTTGTCTTTAGTGAGGGGGTAAACTCACCATGGTGATCATATACAGTTTTCCCTACACACTTCAATACCAACTAAACACAAGAAAAGTGAGAAATGTCTAATCAACAAAAGTTTTTTCTTTTTTTAGATACCAACCAAACACAAGAAAAATGTATACATTAGTTTTTCAACATGTTTTATGTGTGAACTAAACTCATACAATCTATTTCTTGAAAATGTTTGGACAAACTAAAACTTAGATTTCTTTACATGGAGCGGTGTTTCCCAACACATGGGAAACGAACCATACAGCCCCTTAGAACACTTACTAAAAATCTGAGCTATATATAACCGAAAAAGAGATTTTGAACGCAATTATGATAAGTTACATAAAGACACGTACTGACACAGAATCTAACTGTGTCACTAACACGAACAACGGACACATATGTAAATGCTTACAATCTTGCGAAGTCCCGGTGCAAAGGTTAAATCCAGCATCCTTCCATAAACCGAAAAACCCACAGGCGCACGTTGCCACGTAGGCCAACATCGGCATGTGCGCGCATCACTGTTTCATCCTCCCGCCACATGGGCGATGGGCCCTCCATATCCACTAACCCACCCACACGCACCCACCCAAAGAAAAGATAGTTTCCGTATTAACCCTTAAATCTTTAACATCTTGAAATTAATTCCTCAAATTATTGAGATTATTATCAGGTCCTCTAAGGCTCCAATATTATGTGTTATCCCAAAATTAAGTAGTCTCTCATATCATTGAATTGCTCCTAGGTTATGCAGTTCTTTCAACTTGTTTCAAATAAATTCCTACGATTAAGAGCAGTAAGAACAATACATAAGAATGTATTTTTGTGTTTTTAACGAGACTATATTTACAATATGATATATTTTTCTCTTTCACCGGTAGTATTATGATACTAATGTCGAAAGTTGACGCTAAGTTGATGTTGCTTTATATAGACAATAACATGATTGAAATTTTCTATATAGACAAAATAACTAGGTTGATATGTATTTCAATAATAGGATCATAATTTCTTGAGTGAAAAAAACCATGTTGTAAACAGGATCCTATTAAATATGTTAATTGAGTGAGTTAGATGAATGCAATGAATTATCAAATTAATAACAGTTACGAACTAATTTCCAAATATCAAAGATGTTTGGGACTGATATGAAATAACCCCACAAAGGAAACAGGAAATTCAGTCCCATCAAGGAAAAAAGTGAACAAGAAACTCAGTTGGAAAATATCAAACCTCTGACAAGTGCTATAAATGCTAGGACGTACTGTCTCCTACCACGCGGCACCGAGATCACGTGACAGCCGGACACGTGTACGTGATATAGCGGGTCAGGTATCTCGAGATTCTCGTGCTGAGGACTGAGTCTCCCCTTACGCTGCTTTCGATAAACCTACAACCTCTTTTTCTTTTTTTAATTTATTTTATTTTATTTTATTTATTGTGATTTTGATTCTGTTGGGTTGGGAGAGAGCAAAGCAAAGAATAGTTGGGGAGAACTTTAGAATGCAGCTCTCCTTTTTCTGGCAACTGTTCTTTGATTCTAGCGTTTGAGGTCTGTGACTTGTTTCACGGAAGTGAGCCCATATGAAGTAATTTCTCTATGGGCCCTTCATTTTGTTTTTACCTCTTTTGAAACCATTCATTTATAGGAGTCAAAGATGCGGTGAGGATAAGGAGAATTAGGGGCTGTTTGTTTCGCTTAACAAACATGGAAAGTGAAGGAAAGTGAAGAAAAGTGAAGGAAAGTTAATATATTTTCTATTAATTGGATGTTTTCTTCTGTTTGGTTCACTTCTTTGAAGTAGAAAGGAGATGAGTTGTCATCATATTATTGGATGACATGAGTGATTTTTAAAG
>JBAKGM010000001.1:24289009-24305047 GCA_037177215.1 Asparagus racemosus
TAAAGCCTTCATGTATATTCTCTTACTGACTAATCAAATTCTCTTCATTAATTATGCACTAATTATTTCATGAGTAATCTACTTCTATAAACATTTCACTTGGATCTCAATAGTTGCATTAAATTATGCTATATATGGATGTTCAAATGTACAAAAGGAAACATTAAAAGAATCTAAAGAAAAAAAATAGAGGAAGTGAGAATTTTGACAGTGGAGTCAATCCCTCGATTATAGTAACTAGGTTACCTCACGGTCAACAAGATTTCATAGGCGATAATTGATAGAGAAGATTGTATTAGTTATCTTTGGAGGAAATGAATAGATCTGCGACCGATTTTACCTCCAATTTATGAAAAAAGCATCAATCTATTAGTTATACAAGTGTGCAAATTTGTGGAGAGAAAAACTAATATAAGTGTCAATAAATTCATGACGAGTAGTAGCTGGGGGCTCTGTTTGAGTCCTCTTCGTTGTTCTAAAAAAAAAGTCATGGCGAGTGCAATGTTAGACGGCCTTCAAATATTTTAGTCTCATATCATTACTTAATATGCATATTTGCACGTATTACATACTAGTTTACATAAAAGGATACGAACTGTATCCAAAAGGGTAGGAAAATAGAAAACAGAGTGTCTGTAAATTAGGGAGCATAACCTTCTTCTTCCAAACATCCATGAGGGAGAAGAGTGGGTCTCGCCGTCCTTCACCACAAGCATTGATATGGAAAAGAACCAAAGCCAGCCATGTATATAAAAACAAAAACTAAGGTTTCTAAGTAATAACACATCTAGACTTTTACTTGATCTCCATGACTTAACACATCAAGACTTTCTTTAATTCCCAACGTGACTAGTAAGTGAGGGTATCACAATATTATTAACACTGATTTAAATCAACCTCGTTTACTCTAATTTTTATTTTAATATATGTTATGGTATGCACCTATGGTCACTTTGACTCAAATCCCAATTTAATTCAAAAGATTACAAAATTTCCCGTTGAGGGTAGAAAACAAGATTGATGACAGTAAACTCACTAGTTTAACCTAGCTACAAACACTATCCTATCAAAAGATTATCAAAAATTGTCTTCATTGAGAACGCTGACAACAAAAAATCATCAGGTTTGTTCTTTTATGTCGGTGCGTCCAAAACTTCACATTTAGCACTAAATTCCACAAGGAAGGACCCTTCACAAACCGAACCGTACACTAAAAATATCTACACAAATGGGCCCAAAATTTTTTTCTCTTTTACTGATGGAGAGGTTTTGATTGGATTTTTCCTTTTGTTTATTCATGAAGTAACGATCTTATACCAGTAAGCATTTTAGGTTTGAACCGAGGTTTTCGGGTCTAGCGATCTTGTTTCGTCTTCTTTCTAGCTAAAGATTTTGATTGAATGTGAGATTTATGATGCATGGCTCTTGCTCCAGTATAAATTCTTAAAGAGATTTATTTTACCAAACATTATTGTTGATTATTTCTTAAAGAGAACGAAGCATATGCAACTTAGCCCTCATAATGTCATTTCGTTTAAGGGGCTGTTTGGTGGTAAAAAAAGGAAATCTATTATAAGAAATCTATTTTCTATAATAGATTTTTTTTTCTTTTGTTTGGTTCACCTCCTAAAAGTAAGAAAAGAGAAAAGAAGAGATAAGTTGTTATCAACTTATTGGAGCATGTGACACAATCTTAAGGAAACCCATTTCATGACTTTTTTTTGAGGAAATGAATGGAAAATAAGTTTTAGTAATTTCCTTATCTTATTTTCTTCTCTTTGATTTTAGGAAATTAACCAAACAGCCCCGTTTACACAATGAATCAAATACCATCCAATAATTTTCCACCACATCCTACGGCCCTATAGGCTCGTTAGATCACGGCTCAGCTCACTGATCATTATTATTCCAAATGAAAAACTGGCTAATCCCCGAAATTCTGGGTCCCACCTCTTCTCAACGAGGCCGGCATGCGGGTGCAAACATAACCGGGTCCGCGAACCCGGCGACTAAATTGGTGCCGTGCAATCCCAACCGCCGCTTACTTAAAACGCGGTCTAAATCCTTTGACTCAGAGCCACGTCAGGCGGGTCCCACCTAAAACCAGGCTGTCACCAGAGCGGATCCTCATGCGGATTAACCGGCCCGGCCCGGCCCATCAAAGATCGCATCTCCACGCCATAGCTGACTCATTGCCACATTTTTTCAAATACTTTCTATTTCGGTACCGATTTTATCCTCGTTGGATACGCCTTTGCGACACAACAATATCTGTCCTTTTTAGTCAAAACCACGATAATGTACCCTCGAGATTTGACTATAAATGCCCACGTTTGGTTTTCTTCGCTCTCCACACAAAAGAAGCCCGACTCTTTGTATTTGCTTTCTCAATTTCCCTTCATTTTTATTTAGTGTTTTGCCATTTGAGTTAGGGAGATGACTATTCTCATTGAGCAGCCTCAAAATGGTGAGTTTCTTTTTTTTAAAAAAAGTTTTATGTTCTATTTGTTGTAATGTTTTCCCCTCATTTTTTTGGTGTTATGATTATTGTAGATGTGGGGAGGGCCGAGAGCAAATTCCTTAACGATCCAGAGGAGTTGGTTTTGGATGGAGGGTTTGTGGTGCCCGATGAAAATGCGTTTGGCCAAACTTTTAGGTATGTGTTACATTTTCATTACTCATAAATTTAATTTTTCATATTAGTACACTGTGCACAATGCACGTATCTAAAACAGTTGATCTTTTTTTCTGGAATATAAATCTTATCGGAATATTCCGTAGCAGGTGTTTTGATTAGAATATTCTTTATCTATATGGAATGTTCTGATTTGGACTCTATTTTTTAATTATATGTGCATAGAGCTCATGGGTCAAGCCCATCATGGTTAGGTTGAGCGCGGCACGCAATGCAGGCCTTAATTTGTTGGCTGTTGTACTCTTTTGGGCTGGGCTGAACAGCTCATATAACAAAAGCAAGCAATTTTTTTAATAGCTGATTTTTATCTAATTAGCAACTCTATCTCATAAACCTGACAAAAGGATTAATTTCTTCGAAAAAAAATGAAAAATGGCAGGGATTATGAAGCGGAATCAGAGAGACAAAAGTCAGTTGAAGAGTTCTACAGGATGAATCACATTCACCAATCAGTTGAATTTGTAAGTGCAATATCATCAAAACATATGTTCTAATGACATTAACAACTGCCTAAGTTCAACTTAGCTATAATTTGAACTGCATATGCTACGTTACATTATAGGTGAAGAAAATGAGAGAAGAGTATGGAAAATTGAACAGAGTCGAGATGAGCATTTGGGAATGCTGTGAGCTTCTCAATGAGTTCGTCGATGAAAGCGATCCTGATCTTGATGAACCTCAAATTGAGCACTTGTTACAGACTGCGGAGGCTATTAGGAGAGATTACCCTAATGAAGACTGGCTTCATCTGACTGGTCTTATTCATGGTAATTAAGCTAAAAAATCTTCATCAAAATCAAAGTTTTTAACATAAAGGTACATTTCACTAAAGCATATATTATATATGTCGGTAGATCTTGGCAAGGTTTTGCTTCATCCTAGCTTTGGAGAACTTCCACAATGGGCAGTTGTAGGTAAGCGTATCATATAATCTTGTCTCTTTGGTTAAATTTCACATAAACCCCATGCAGTTTGCCTCATTTTAAGATAACCCCTCAAACGATTGGAAATGTCACTTAATCTGCAAAACTTGTAATATAACCCCAAAAGGTTGAGTGTTATCTCAAAATGAGTGGGGGTCAAATAACATTTTCAAACTTTTCGTGTTATCTCAAAATGGGTCAAACTTTTTTGGGAATTTCGGAAAGTTACCCTTTGTCTTGTTCATGCTTTTTCTTTCCCCCACAGATTAGTAATTAGTGCAATTTTTGTAGGTGATACATTTCCGGTGGGATGTGCTTATGATGAATCAAATGTTCACCGCAAGGTATTAATATTCGAACTAAATTTGTACATATATAATTTCCAAAATTTTCCAAAATCAAGTTGCTTAGTTTTTTGTTTATGATTGCTACAGTTCTTTGAAGGCAATCCAGACTACCGTAATCCTGAATACAACACCAAATGTGGGATTTATTCTGAAGGATGTGGGCTTGACAATGTGTTGATGTCATGGGGGCATGATGATTATATGTACTTGGTATACGCACTTAAATACGTCGTATAAATACCTTCATCGTTATGTATTTGAATTTTGAACTAATTTGGTTTATGTAATAGGTGGCTAAGGAGAACAAAACTACTCTACCCTCAGCTGGCCTATTCATTATTCGCTACCATTCATTCTATCGTAAGTTTTAGAATTATTAGATCATTTTTTCTTCCAAATTTTGGTCGATTAAGTTTTAAAACTAAGCTAACGATCAATGTATAATGACTTCATGGATCAGCTCTGCACAAATTTGGTGCATACCAACATCTGATGAATGAGGAGGACAAGGAAAACCTTAAGTGGCTACACATATTCAAGTAAGTTGTCCTATTTTCTTAATGTTTTTTTAACGTAAAAATGTTTTGCTAAATATCCTAATTTCATTTTCTGTCCAATTTGCAGCAAATATGATCTCTATAGCAAGAGCAAAGTAAGAATTGATGTGGAGAAAGTGAAGCCATATTATCTTTCTCTCATAAAAAAGGTATATTAATTATCGCCTCTTCTCAAATTTTTTACCCCGCTCTAAATGTTGTTTGCATTTGCATTTCTCTAATAATATTTTTGTTTTCGCAGTACTTTCCTTCAAAGCTTAAATGGTGAAATATTGGCTTATCATCGGTTTGATGGCTTTGTGGAGCTGTGATTGTTGAAGTAATTTCCATTTCATTAAGTTTCAGAGGGAAACTTTAGTCAATAAGCGCATGGAAGTTGTAATCAGTGAAAGCATATCCTTGTAAAATCCATTCATATTATCCATTTCATTCAATTAGTTGGAAAGAAAGAAAGAAAAGCTTATGTGTAATTCTTTCGCTGTAATATTTACTTGTTGGAATTAGACTGTAATTTGTGTGATTATGAGAGATTTTGAGAAAACATGTACGGAAGAAGTTACGTGAATCTGAGAAGGTCGAAGTTGTGTTTATAAGTTTTGAGTGCTTGGTTAGAAAACTAGATGACTAAGAGGAATTTAGTGAGAAAACAGAGATTTGAACAAGTAATATCGATATATGTTCCATGTTAAAATCCCTTTTTGCATCAAAATTTCGTAGTTGTGGTGAAGATATAATTTATACTCTAAACAGTTCACAAATCAACATCCAAATTCTCCAAGTCTACCGAATTAGCTTCATATTTCTCTCTAAAGTTTTTAATACTACATTTTCCAAACTTTTTTCGTCTTATTAGCTAAAGATTGAGTACATGTGATTGCAATGGGAGAGTTTTAAAGGACTTTGCTTGCAATGATGAAAGTGACATGTCCAATATGGATGACGTTATAAATAATGGGACTAAAAATGTTTAACAAGTTCAACGGTGAGAAATCATGGAAAGCATAATTAATCATCTATATTAATTCTCAAGTAAAGACAAAACATTGTACTTGACAGATTAAAAATCTTGGAAAATCAAACTTAAGACAGGCATCCTAATCACAATCCGAAATAACCAATCACACATTAAATTTAAATCCAATCCTAGTCCTAATAAATAACACCTTAAATTTAAATCCGAATCCTAATCTTAAATGAATAAAAGCTTAAGTTTAAATTTGAACTCTAGTTCGAAACAAATAACACCTTCAATTTAAATTCAAATCCTAGTTCTAATAAATAATACCTTAAATCAAAATTCAATAAAAAATCCAAGTCATATATAAAAATCTCGTACGAATAACCCTCCCCTAGAGAGATTATATTTCTCTAAATCTCTTATTTTAAAAGTCACCACCTGCAGGTCTAATAAAAAAACATAATAATAGAGTACTGATAGCTAGACTACTCCCTCTAGACTACTCCCTCCAAACTACTCCCAAACTGTTTGAGAGAGAGGTGTGTGATTTTTACTCTTTAATTTTTGTCAAAACTGATGACTCATCAAAGGACATCACATTTTTCTCTTTAGTGGTTTGGAGTAGTTTGAAGGGGTGTAATCTAGCCATAACAAGGTTATTTAGATATTAGCCCCTTATGTCTTCAGTAATTTCATATTAATCCCTCAAATCTTTGAGTTGTTCATATGTCCCTCAAAACCTACATGATATTATAATTAGGTCCCTCAAAGACCAAAATATCATTCAACTAATGATTTTAGATAGTTTTTGGATGAAAAACTGAAGTGAGAGGTATTTTGGTCATGAGGAACCAAATTGCAACACCATTACAATTCGAGGCAGCAATTTCCAAGATTTGAGCGACCAATTTAGAACTATTGAAGTTTTGAGGGACCCCCATACAACCATTGAATATTTGATAGACTAATTGTTAAATAACCCTTAATAACAATATTAGCACGATATTTATACTACTATATTAAAATCTTGTTGGGCTTAGATAAATGTGAATGAATGGTGAAAAATTCCCTATTGCATAGTTGAGTTTGTACGCGAACGAGCAAAAATTGACCCGTGTGATGCTGCGACATTAGCTTGACAAAAACAGAAAAATAATGATTTAAGTATTTGGTTTAGAAATATACATAGTATTAAAAACGTCTCGCCCCAGTAGCAATTTGGAAGAACAGAGGTGATAAGCATTGAGTTTATCATCTCTGTTAGAGTTTGATTTTTTCTCTCTGCAATCCCATTATATTGTGGTGAATAGGGAGCCGTTGTCTCAACAACTATCCCATATTCTCTGAAATAAGCTTCTGCTTCATTGGATCGATATTCTCCTCCTCTATCACTTCTAAGCTTCTTGACTGGGTGACCGAGTTGTTACTCTACTTGAGTTTTGAACTCGATAAACTTACTAAAGGCTTCATCTTTTGATTTTAGTAAGTAAACATGACAATATCGAGAGTGGTCATCTGTGAAAGTGATAAAGTATTTCATGCCTCCTCTGGTAGTAAAACTTATGAAATCACAAGTGTCGGAGTGAATTAGCTCTAGTAATTGCGTACTCCTTGTGACACTAGGAAAAGGCTTTCTTGTGATCTTGGCTTGCACACAAACTTCACACCGATTTGGTTTGTCACCCCTCACAATTGGACATAAATCTAAATTTATTCATGCTAAATATTTTTTCTTTAATTAACATGACCAAGTCTATGATGCCAAAGAGAAGAGGAGTATGCAGAACTAGAAACTTCATTGACAACTGGGGCAGAGTTTACAGTACTTATGTTATACATTCCATCCATACGATAAGCATTACCAAAATAAACTTTCTGATAAGACATAATAAATTTTCCTCCTTAGAGATCCAACCGCATTCCGACATCATCAAGTAGACTTCCAGACACCAGATTCTTTGCACTTGATGAAACATGCTTCACATTCTTTACAGCAAGAGTCTTTCCAGAAGTAAGGGTTATCACAATTGTCCCAATTCCAAGGACTTTTGTAGCAGAGCGATTAGCCATTGATACATTCTTACTAGTTGTAACTAAGAAGTAAAAAAGATCATGTCAATGCAAACATGACATGTAGCGCCAATATCTAACAACCACTCGAAGAATTTGTCATCTGAGAAAGCATCGCCACAGAGTTCTGAACTTCTTCAATATGGTTGACTTTAGCAATATGGTTGATGTTGTCTGCATTCTTTGGTGCTTTACATGTTTGTTTTTGCAAAGTGCCCCTTCTTCCTACTAGGCCTGCCCATTCGGGCCGGCCTGGAAATCTGGGTCTGGGCCTGGCAAAATGGGTGGCCCGAACCTAGACTCGGAGGGGCCGAGCCGGGCCCGAGTCGGGTGGTTACTGGGCCGGCCCATTTTTTTTCTTTTTAAAAAACATTGCATAAAATTTAGTTTAAAAAAGGAAATTTCAAGAGTAATTAAGATATGCAAAATTTGGACAAAAATTCAATCATATTACAAATCACTTATAAATATACAATTTGTAAATACAAATATCATAGAAATTAAAATGATAATCTTATCCATCTTCATCTGCTCAACACACCATCACTTCTAAAGATCACATGCACGTAGACAGGATGAAGAAGACTTAGAAACACAAGTAAGCAGAGTTTTAGATACAATCAAGAGAGAACGGTAGAGGTGTTAACAAAATATATTGTTATCAGTGACCTACCTTTTACTATGGGGGAGGATCCTGATTTTGTGGAGTTTGCCAAGCTTTAGAACCAAAATATAGGGAAATCCCTAAAAACATTATCATAGCTGAGATTTTTCGCTTGTATGAGAAAAATAAAGAGGGTTTATTTGCATAGCTGAGATTTTTCGCTTGTATGAGAAAAATAAAGAGGGTTTATTTGCTATGCTAACATCTTTGCCTACTAAAGTTGTATTAACCTCTGATGTTTGGACGAGCACGATTTCTTATTTTCAGATTTCTTATTTTTGTATAACCGTTCATTGGATAGATACTAATTGGATAATGCAAAAAAGAGTTCTTGATTTTTTTCCCCTCTTCCTCTTGATGAGTGGACAGGTGATCAAGCTATGGAAATAGCTAAAGCTTATGGATTAGATAATAAAATTTTTAATGCTTCATTTGATAATGCATCCAGTAATAACATCGCAATAGATTATTTAAAGGGTGCTTTAAATCCAGTTTTAGATAGTAATTTTTCAATGTTCATTGTATTTGTCATTTTATTAGTCTTTGTGTAAAAAATGGTTTAGATCAAATTAATTCACATATAGAAAAAAGTTAGAAATGCTTCAAGTTTTATTTGTCGCAAAACACAAACTTTCAAAGAAATATTTGGAGATTTTGGTTTAATTCCTAGAAGATTTCCATGTGATTTTACAACTCGTTGGGATTCAACTTGTTAGATGTCACAAGCTTGCCTTCCATATAAAGATCCAGTAACTGTTTTCATGAACTCCCAACTTTCTGAATGCGATCATCTTAGTGACGATGATTGGTGTGCAACACAAAAGTTTACAGAATTATTAGAAGTATTTGAAGATGCTAGTACAAGTGTATCTTATACCTATCATGCAACTACACATTTAGGTCTTATATATTTGTGTAATATAACTTGATGTTTTAAATTACATCAAGATGATAGAAAACTCGGAGCTGTTGTCAAGTCAGTGGAACAAATTTATTCAAAATATTATGAAAAAAAAATGCCTTTGTTATATTGTTTTGCAACCATTATGGATCCACGAGGAAAACTAGAAGGTTGTGAAAATTTAATCACTGATATTGCAAATAGCACATTTCCGAATTTAAGCAAAATGTTAAAAGATAAATTATACAAATTATATTCTATTTATGAATAATCTTCAGGGAGTAAACACGAGGCCTCAATTTCACAGTCTTCATTGCTTAAAACTCAAAGTACAGGGTTTCAATGTTTACTAAGTAGTAGAAAATTTAAAACCACGCGTGCAAATGATCTTGACCTTTTTTTTTTTGAACGAGAAGATGGTCCAATTGCTAATGAGCATGTAGTTGATTTTGATATATTAGAATGGTGGAAATTACAGTCGGGAACTTATACTGTGCTCTCCACCATAGCGCGTGATATACTAACATGTCCATTATGCACAATGGATGCCAATAGTGCTTTTAATGTAGGTGGAAAGATTCTTGATGAGAGAAGATGCTATATGAATTTCAAAACTCTACAAACTACGATGTGCTTAGAAGATTGGTTAAAAGCAGAAAAACAAAAGCAAGGAGCCTCAAGTTTTCACTTTTTTGATGATGTCGACGATGATGATATTGAAGAAGAAGAAGAAGAAGAAGAAGCTGCATGACTGTCTTACTTTTCAATACTAAACTTATTTATGAAATTATTTTTAAGTACTTTATGTAAATTTTTAATCACTAGAGTCCATTTCTTGGATCAAATCATTATATCTTGACACCTTCTACTCAATTATCACTTGTAAGAAATCAATAGTTTATCAATACTTATTTTACTCGATGTTTTTGTCTCTGTTGAGAGTTTAGATCGAAAGAGATTGGCTCAGATCACTGCTCATCCGCCAATGGTTCTCCTCGTGTGCACCGCCAAGATCACAGAAAGGGGAAACTCAGTTGTTTTTCCTCTCAATCACTCACAAAGGGTGAAAGAATTGCACAAAGCAAGGATCGGGAAAGCTTCACAGAGAAGTAAGGCACAAAGCTCGTCGGTTTTCCACGCCCCTCCTTAGTCTACCGTCAAACCCTCCTCTTTTTATAGAGAAGGGGGCAGCCGACTTAAGGAGATCGAGAGTGGGATTAGGGTTTTCAAGTGGCGGCTAGGGTTTTCAAATGGGGACAGCCGACTAAAGATCAGAGGGTCGGGTGAGAGAACAAAAGAACAAATGGGTAAGTAGATGAGGGACTGGGCCATCTACTGGGCTGGTCATGATTGGGCCAACAACAACAGTATCAGTACCCCCGTCGTGCCAGTTTAGAGGTTGTAAGAAAACCCCTTTAAATTTAAATTTAAGATTTTATTGGAAAACTGGCCGCCTAACGTTATTAACCGTAATTTTTCATATGGGTGGCTAAAATTAAGCAAAGGGTTTTTTTCCTGTAAAAATTGCGCACAGTACCTTACAACAAATTTATAACCAGATCTCTGTAGTTATTTTCACTCCTGGCTTAGACAAATTCTGTTCAAAATTTTACATGAAATAATAGAGCTACAGGTTCATCATTTTATAATTTGATATTTGTCCTTCTGGAACTCTGCGTGGTCAAGAGAAAGACTGTGGCGCTAATTTTTTCTAGTGACCGATGAACTAAGTGGAGAACGATGGCCCATAATGCTATACTTCACTTTTTCACTTTCAGACATTCCTTCCCTTTTTAGCTCTCCACTATCTTCCCTACGTTTTATCACCTATCTTATAGACCTTGCACTTTTCCAATTATGCCATTTCTGGCTTATAATTTTGTCTCTTTATCATGCTAAGATTATTATATTACATCAATAAAGTCGGATTCTTTCAGATCCTGTCCTTAGCAACAACCAAACAAAGGGCTTCTCCACTTCATTTTGTCTTCACTGACTTCATGCAACTGTGAAACAAAAACAAGAACAGTAATGCTTAGCTATATAACTCAGAAATTTCATAGCTATACTGCTCTAAGGCCATGCAAAAGGGTTGAAGCCATTAATGCTTAGCATTTATGAGCACCCAGTAGGCCTATCATATGTAGATTTTGAGCCTCGAAAACAAACAAACATTTATGAAGATGATCTCCAAGTCACTTTGCCTTGAAGAGCAAACATTGCTAAATTTGAGAAATTTCCAATGGAGGATCCAAAACTGCACTTTTTTTTTTCCATTCCTTGCAAGCTCAAAGGTTGATTTGGCAGTTGCTTGCATGCCTAGGGTTTCTCATCTTTGATCAGTTTGCCTACGTTGCATGACATAGATTGCTGCAGCGCTAACCAACAAGCAAACAAAACTAAAAGGGAAATTTCAACATTAACTCCCAATTCTCTTCATAGTACACAATGGATCCAAATTTGTAACTCTCTCTCTTGCTCTCTTCACGAAAAAGATCCTATACCCTTCTCTCAAGCAAACATCATTAAAAACAAAAAATTTCCAAAAGCCCAATCCAAATAAAACACAAAGAACTATATACAAGACTATTGTATATAGGAAATTATGGATACGAGCTGGGATGAGTTCATTTAACAAAATAAGTTGTTAAGAGATAAAAATAACTAGGATTATGGAAGTGAATCTCAATAATTCATCTCGAAGTAGCTCGTTTAACAAAATGAACTGCCATCTCGCATCCATGTTTTTTAAACCGAGTTGTGCTCAGGTATAGTGGCAAGATTGTTGGTCCTCTGCCTCTTGATGCCGCTGACCGCGGAAGCCTCATCACTCACCGTTGCTCGCTCCATGACCGCTTTCAAAGCATCTTGAATCGCCACGATCAACTGCTGCTGCTGCTGACTCTCGTCAAAATCCTCATCCCCAGTGATGACCAACACATTCTTGAATCGTCCCCCAACCGTCATGATTTCAGCCTTGAGCGTCCTCAGACGTAGAGCTTTGAGAGCCTTGATGAGATCAGGGATGAGGTCCGACCGATCGTCGCAGCATAACGTTGCTTTTACTATGAATTTTCCATTGTCGTCGCTGGCTGCATCAACGGTGAGCTCGTCTGATTCAGTCGGTAACAGGCTGCATTCTTCAGCGATTTCGGATGTTTGACGTTTTAGTTCTTTGACGTGTTGGATCACTTCTGCTAGCAATGTGGCTTTGTCTGTCTGCAATATTCATGACTTAATAAAGAACCAAAATTTTTGTCTCTCTTGCTTCTTGTAAGTTTATTGTTGTTTGTGCAGCTCCCCTCACTTTGTTACTCTTTAATAATGATCTTTTCTCTCTAGGTCTAGGCTTTTCTCTCCAATTGTGAATTTGATCAGTAGTATAAATCTCAACAAGCAATACATTTATCTTTGAGTTACCTTTTCCAAAATTTTGAAATTACGACGACATCCAATCAAGCATATATGTTAAAATTAATTTAAATAAAATTTTGATCGAAGAAGTATCCAACTATTCCTAATCAAACACGCCCTTAATTAAATATAAAAGTGAAGTTTTACGGACCAATCACAACATTAAATCCTTGAAACATCGTCTCCCCTATCGAAACCAAATTAAACAAGTAAAAGAATTGCCATTATAATATGATCAATTATGAATATATGAACCCAAAGCTTAGCTTGAACTTACTTTGGTAGCACTAGGCAACAAGCTGCGCAACTTAGCATGATGAGCATTAATCCGCTCCCTCCGCTTGCGCTCAGCCTCACTATGGCTCTTTGATGCAGCCAACGCCTTAGCATCCATGATCTCCTGCGCACTCAACGTCGATGAGGACTGAACCCCTCGACCATCGGACCCGATATAGTTATAAAGCCCTGCAAGCCCTAGAGGATCAATAATATTACAACCACCTCCATCATAAGCAAACTGTAGAGCACTAGAAGCCCTTGATCTTGTGTACAAATCTCCATAAATTGGAGGTGGAGGAGGAGGAGGAGGAGGGATATAAAAGCCTTGGAATTGTTGGTTGAATGAATGAATAGGTGGAGGAATTGGCCAGGAAGAGATCATTGAATAGTGTTGGTCATGGTCTTCTTGTTGTTGGTTGTAGGCTTGGAATTCAAGCATGTTGAGGGTTGAAGTGTTGTAGGAGGAGCTCTCTCCATTTGTAGCGGTGTTCATTTCCTTGGATTTTGGTGTGGTGTTGTTGTTGTTTTGTTGGTGATAGAGGTAGGGTTATATATACTTTTGTAGCTCTATCTCATGGCATTCTATGAGTTCAATGGCCTTTTGTCCTCAACTTTTGGGAGAGCTCTTGTGCGTACGAGGACCTATGACCTATGAGAGCTATTACTTTCCCCTTACGCTAGGGTTTTCTGTGGGTAAATTTTGTTGAGGCCCCTTATTTGTATTTGATTTGCACTGAATCCTTTTAAAGCAAAAACTTTCATTAAAGGCCCTGACAATTGGAAAGAGAACTTTATGTGATAGTTGACTATAGAAAATAAGGAAAATTGAAACCAACGATTTCAGAGCTAAATATATAGTACTGAATTATATATATTGAAGTACACTAAGAGAATATTCATAAGTCATTGCGATGTTTGAGCACTTTGCCTACTCATGATAACCAAGGACAAACTTATTATCCAAGGATCCAGTATTAGATAGTTGAATAGACCAAATGAGAAGAGTATAAGATTAAAAAATATGCTAGCAAGTCTATCTTAAATACCCAAAATAAAAATTTAAAGTGGGATCTAAGTAATTATTTCAGCTATATAAATTGTAGGAGATTTTAATTACATTCTCATGCCCTAAGTTATGGCGTGACTATACGAGTGACCCTAGAGTCTATGTATCTACACTGATAACTTGAGATTATTGATTGTAATTATAAGTTGACCCTTGAATCTGATGGTACCTTAACATCGTTGCTTTTTTCTAACGTAGAGCTTCTTGTTAGACATTGATCAAGATTAGGGTTAGCGTTAGAACTAGAACTAAGGTTATGGTTAGGTTATAACAAATATTACTGGTCATTAGGGTTAGATTAGGATTATAGCAATGAAACTTTTCATTAGTAACCTTTGCTAGCTATACCTTAATCCTAACCTAACGATAACCAAAACTCTAATCTTGATTATGATAATAACCACATCTAATGAGAACTCCAAGTCAGCAAAAGACAAGTGATATTAATCAGATTTCAAACTCATTCATGTAATTGCAATCAGTTATCGTAAGATTACTCGTGTAGATATGCAATCTTCAAAATTACCCATGTAATACATTATGCCTTATGATACATTAATGTACTTAATCCTAAATAGTATCCATATTGTATGACTCATCTGATCAACAGGGGTGGATCTAAATGGTTGACAGTGCACCTTGAAATTTAAAAATTGCATATTAGTCATTGAAGCATTTACAATCTGCACCCCCCATAATATTATATTTTTATTTTTAGGTAAATAGAGAGTTGTTGCTCGCTCCTCAGAAAAATTTTTCCAGATAAGCCGCTGCTGACCAAAATAGCAATTTAATACTAGAAAAGCATGTTTTTACCAAGAACCACACACTGATGAGAATGAGCACACTTACTATTTCATTACACATGTATGAGATCACAAATCATTTTATTAAGCTACTAAGAGATGAGCATGCATGAGTTTTAACCTACTAGTCACTTTGGATGGGTGATTTTCACCACTCTATCTATTGATAGCTTGTTTAACAAAATAAGCCATCAACTCATATCCATCAAAACGTGTTAGGCAACACAGAGAATTGGAAACAAGAATTATACACGCCTGATCCATATATTACAACAAGGCCAAACGAAATTTGTTTATATGTCATTGTTGGCAAATGTCTAGTCAAAAAATTGAAGTCAATAAGAGATGGGTAAACTAAAAATTTTCCATTCTACACATATGGGCATGGTAGAAAGAGTTCCTGAATTAGTTGTTTGTCATGATGAGTTGGTGAGGCAAAGATAAGAGGAAAGGGGGAGCATGTTGATGGAAGAAGAACCGACCAGTACTGAATGAAAGTGAGGAGGTAGAGATGAAAAGGGAAGGAAAAAATATGAGAGAGGATTTGATTTTGTTTGGGTCAAAAGGCCCACTAGCTTTTTGCTGCTAGCTGAACACTTGTGCTCTCCTTGCTTTCTAATTCCACGCCTCACTTCCTGCTTCCCCAAAACGATGTAATCATTGTGTCTTCGTATACACTCTTCAACCTCTCTCTCTCTCTCTCTCTCTCTCTCTCTCTCTCTAGAGTACTCTCTTTCTTTCTCCTCTCTCTAATTTCTTTTGTGTTTTGAGGAGCATGATCCTGTCCAAACTTTTGGTTGGTGTTGGCATCAACTTTTGCCTCAGTGTAGTCATGTTGAAGGTGAACTTTATATGTGCATGTGTCTCCAGATCCTTTCTCTCGCTCTCTCTTGTACAGTGGGTTTTTTCTGTGTTTATTTACACGAGAAGCTAGCTCTCCAGATATCATATATGCATATCTTTTAGCATTAATGCATGGCCCCACCACAAAGTTTGAATTTGCATGAGTGTATGCAGGTTTGTTATGATACCCAAAAAAAAAAAAAAAAAAATTCCTCGTGAGAAACAAAATTTGGCTAATTTATTAAGTAGATATTAAAGATAAGTTTTTTTTATTAAATAAAGAATATTTTGAATTCTATTATAACAATTCTCGAGAAACAAAAATGCAGGTCTCTCTGCCCAGGACATAACGGTACCCCGAATTGTGGTCACATGGGCATGAGTCCTCATCCGCGTGAATTTGGAGATTATGATCTTAAGCAACGTGTGTAAAAGCATAAAAGTGACACTTAGTGTATTTGACAATCACTTAGGAATCCCATTTCACACTTTCCAAAAAGCAACTATATCTTGTA
>JBAKGM010000001.1:24305147-24336169 GCA_037177215.1 Asparagus racemosus
CACATCTTTGTTAATTCAATATCAGACCCTAAAATTTTCATATTTCTAAAAGGACTCATCTTCATATTAGTTCATAACTGGGGTCTTATTTAAAACAACTTACTAGATTTTGGGGTCTCATTTAAAATAACCTTTAACGGATTTGGGATCTAATTGACGAATATGAAGACTTGGGGGCTCTAATATAGAATCAACAAAGAGTTTGGGGGTAATACGACAAAAGCCCAAGTCTTAATGACTGTCATTTACGCTCCCCGCGGCTAAAACACTCTTTAGTTTGTTTCTTTCCATAAATGGGTGTAGTCATAAAGTTGATCCTAGTTTTTACAGGAAATCTTAGCTCTTTAAGCAGAAACAAATTGCATATAAATTCTAGAACCCTAGCTATCAAGGAACCAGTGAAACCCTAGCGGCTGATATAACCCAGGCAAATATGATGGGAGCTTGAAGGCTCTCTCCCTTCCGTAGCACGATGCAAACGAAGCTTAAACCCTTCGATCTCATCTTCTCGACTACAATCCCACCCAAATTCTCATCCGACACAACGAAAACCGTAATTTTTTCATCAAAGTTCATTTTTTTACATCAAAGTTTATTTTTTAAAAAAAAGTTTTTGACTGTATTTTTTTGATCCCAGCTTCATTGACTGCACGCAACGCTAGCTCGAAGCTAAGAAATAGCTTTTTTAGTAGCAAGCGCTTTGAGTCCACTGCTGCTGATTCTGCTAAGGAGGCAAAACCAATTTGGGTTTGTAAAATTTTCACACAGACACGGATCTTTCTATTTTCAGTTATATTCTTCGGGAGCACTTTTGAACATCGCAATCCGAAAGATGTGACTAATGCCTTTCATTTTCCTTTAGTCTAGTAAGAAAAGGGTAAACTGTTTTAGAGTTTATTAGTCAAATTAGACAATGGATTCAAAACTGAGTTTGTATAAATATTTAGTAGTCTCATTGTGTTAACATTCATTTTAGTTTGCAAATTTCTAAGAAAAATACCATACTTAGTCCTTTGGAAATGGAAGAATTGAGTGGATAGGATACTATAGCTCACATATTTTAAATGTAGTGGGCCCTACAAGGAGGGGCCATCATTTATGAAAAGCAAAGGTAACTTGCCATTTATGCGTCATTTATCTATGGTCATCTCATCGCCATGGGATGCACTGTACATAAGCTAAGACCGGAAAAGACCAACTTTTTTTGCAATTGTCTAAACTTTTCGTGTGTCTTCTTAATTTTTTTACAAATTTAAAATTGATAAAATTTTCAGTTTACACTTTGTATTGAAAATTTAAGGTTTTTTTTTGTAAATTTTAAGTTTTAAGTGTTTTTATTGTATTTTTAAAAACTTAAGGGGTGTTTTCTACAAAGCCTTAATTTTTAAGTGGTTGTTTATAATCCTATATTGTTAATATACTATTTATAGGTTTGAATTTTTTGAGGTATTTTTTTATAAATTTTGAAGCATGATGGTGTATTTTTACAATTCTCAAAACTTCCTTGGTGTATTTTTGTAAATTCTAAAATTTTTAGGGGTCTGTTTGTAATTCCTATTTTTCTCATTGTACTATTTGTTGATGTGAAATAGCAAATATAGAAATTTGGTTGGGATTATGTATGGTTTTAGGGTTCCTCAATCTTCTTTGATGGTTGATTATTGAGCGGAGCATTCAGTCATGCACACAAACAATATGTAAGAGGATTAGAGTTAGGTTTTCCAGAGGTTACTCTGACGGTCAAGTTAGTGTTGATCTGAAGTGGAGGAGAAAAGTATGATTACAATGTGTTATATTGTAAAAGATTGCGTACCTCCATTCACTAGGTAGTCGTCTATTTATAGCAGATCCAAGAGAGTAGTTGTGTAACTTCGGCCAAGTCCAAGCAGTCAGTTTATTCAGCTGATGCTTTACATGAGTCGATTGCCGGTAGTATAAGTCACCTACGTGATCAATGCGATGGTGATAGGGAAAATAAGATGCCGACGAGGTCTGATGAGTCATTAAGATTTTCAGGGTTGGATATAATGATGACTCCGGTTGTGCATTTAAGTGATAGTGATCGGCTGTTGACGGGGGTTCGTGAATGACCGCCTTTCATCTCGACTTTACTAGCGAATCGATATAAGACACCTTTTGACTCAGCCCGTTTGGATTGAAAGCTTCTCGACTTGGTCTTACAAAATGAAGAGGCGTGGAGTCGACCTTAAAAGCAGGGTCCAGGTGGGGACACCTCTCGACTCGGCCCTTCTTGGAAAGTGTCGAGTGATGATGTAATTTACTCGTGATTCATAGGGCCCAGTCGATTTGATGCATAGTTAACTCGGGACATGTGTCAACTCTGGGAGCAGGATCAACACTTTAGTCATTTATGTGATACAACACTGGTTATAAGTTTAAAATTCTTAGTGTCTTTTGTAAAATTTGAAATTTGAGTGTGTTTTTGCACTTTACAAAAGTTTTAGAGTGTTCTTTATAATTGTAATTTTTTAGGAAGTTGTTTGGAGTTCCTGAAATTTCAATATTTTTTCGCTCATTTTGAAAATTTAGGGATTTTTTTTGTAAATTGCAAAATGTTAGGATTTTGTTTGCAATTCACAAGGTCGTCAAATGAACCCTATGACATCTCCGAGCGTCCGATTGTAGGTTGGTATAAAGTTCGAGTTCAGATCCTATGCAAATGTACATAAGTTTTGGCGATCTTAATGGGTTGGTTTTAATTGGGGTTTGGATTGGTGAAGGTCATAACTACACGCACTAATATAAACTCACTAAGGAAAAAGAATTCTTTCCTGCCGAGCGGTAAGTTGAACTCATTTTGGATATTTTCTTAAAGATTTAACAAACACTAACTATAACTACATGCACTAATATAAACTCACTAATGATATTAGGGACCAAAATACAAAGATTTGATGGACTGACATGCGAAAGGCATTTTTGTAACTAAGGCTATCATCTCCTCTAACAAAAAAGGCAACATACACCAATAGGGTTGGGCGCTGGTCGACCCGCGGGCTGACCTGACCCGGCTCAGCATGGGTTACAACCTTTTAAATATTTCTTGTACCGTTGCCTGGGTACCTAGTTCAAACCATAGAGGCTCTTCTTCAATCTGCAAACCATGTGTTCTTTTCCCTTCACTTCGAAACCCTCTGGCTGCTCCATGTAGATCTCCTCCAAATCACCATGAAGGAATGCAGTCATCGCGTCAAGCTGCTCAATCTCGAGGTCTAAACTGGCTGCTAACCCTAAAATAACTCTTAAGGGATGTCATCTTCACAACCGGTGAGAAAATCTCATCAAAATCAACACCCTTTTTCTGACCAAAGCCTTTCACCACTAATCTAGTTTTGTATTTCTGAATCTCTTTGTAGCTATCCTTCTTTAACTTGAACGCCTGCATGTTCTTCAAAGTTATTCTGTCTTTCGGCAAGTCCACCAACTCACAAATATCGTTCTTCTGAAGTGACTCCATCTCTTCCTATATAGCCTAGAACCATCTGTCCCCGTCTTTATGAGACTGTGCCTCCTGAAAGCTTTTTGGCTCCCCCTCTTCTGTCAGTAAAGAATACTTTGAAAAAGGATATCTCGTGGATGGTCTATGCTCTCTAATTGATCTCCTAAGCTGTGGCTCTGCAATCTCCTGTTGCTGATGATGCTCCCCCTACTGAGGAGTCTCCTAGTCGTGATCCTGATCACCGTCTCCCTGCTCTGGTATCTGACCGTCATCATCAACACCATCATGCATTTGCTCTGTATCTGTAGGATGTAACTGTACTGGAGATGGAACAGGTGTTATATCTGAAATCTCACTTGCAAGACTCTCAGACTGCTCTGATCTCTCGAGATCTACAATAGTCTGATCATCCTGAAAAATCACATATGCTCGTTTGATAAATCGTCACTTTTCTGAATCCTATAGCTTGTGGTTGAACTTATCTTCTCCATAGCCAAGGAAGATGCAAGGAATCGCCCTATGATCAACCTTCTGTCAGTTCTCTTTCGGAATGTGTGCAAATACCTTGCAAACAAATACCTTCAGATGAGAGTATAAAATATCTTTTCAGACCAAACCCTTTTTGGAATATTAAAATTTAAAGGAACTAAAGGAGACTTGTTAATTATGTAGCATGCAGTGCAAACAGTTTTAGCCCAGAAGCTCTTAGGTAACTTCGTAATCTTTAACATGCATCTGACTTTCTCTATAATAGTCCTGTTATACCTCTATGCAACTCCATTATGCTACGGTGTGCCGGGCTCTGTCCTCTCATGCCGAATATCATGCTTAGAGCAAGAATCTCTAAACTCAATAGAAGTGTACTCTCCTCCACTATCAGTGCGCAAACACTTTAACTTCTTTCTTGTCTACCTCTCCACCATGCCATGAAACTGCTGAAAGATTGAAAACACCTGATTCTTTGTTCTCAACATAAAGACCCACAGCTTCCACGATGCATCATCAATAAATGTGACAAAGTTCTTGTTGCTACCGAAGGACTCCACCTCGATAGGACCACAAACATCAGAATGAATCAAATCTAGAATATTATCTTTTCTTTTAGAAGGCTTTCTAGAAGAAGCTCTACGTTGTTTGCCAAACAAACAATAATTACAAGAGGTGAGTGACGAATCATTGGCAAAGGGAATGAGAGACTTGTTTGCCAATATCTGCAACCCATTCTCGCTCATGTGCTCGAGCCTTGTATGCCACAAACTAAGAGTATCACCGTCTTGAGCCACGCTCAAAGAATCATATGAAGCCTTCGCTTGAGTCTTGTACAAATTGCAACATATACTTCTGCTAGCCACCACAAGAGAGCCTTTCGTTATTTTATATTTTCTTCCGTCAAATTGAATTTCATATCCCATTTGGTCCAAAGTAAGACCCGAAATCAAGTTGAGCCGCAAATTGAGAACATGTCACACATTAACATGTCACACATTCTTCAAGACCAATGTGACCCAGTATCTGTTTGTAAATGTGTGTCACCAAGTCCCACAATCTTCGAGTAGCTAGTATTGCCCATCTTCACATTGTCAGTCACCTGCTTTATACGATGTGAAAAGGTCCCGATTGGAGGTAGCATGACACGTAGCTCCTGTATCCACTATCCACTTAGAATTCTGACTTGTAACATGCATGCCGTCTTGTCCCCTGAAAATGAGAATAACATCGGTCTCAGACAAAGTAGCTGTAGTGTCACTGTCTGCTTTCTTCTTCTCATCTTTCTTTTCATCTTTGTTCTAGCTTGCTCTTTCTTCGATGCTGAACAATTCTTCTTGATATGACCTGGCTTCCCACAATGAAAGCAACCTCTCCCTTTAGACTTTGATCTGCCCTGAATACGCCACGATCTCTAGACTGGTCCCTATACTTGCTTCTGCCTCTGTTCTCCATAACAAGTGCCTGTGAGTTATCTATGTTGGTATACTTTCTTTGAGTCTCCTGATTGAATAAACTACTAGTAACCATACTCATCCATAACACATCATCTGGAGATGCGTTGCTGACCGTCACCACAAGTGTCTCCCAACTGTCTGGCAAAGAACCCAATAGCAATAAAGCCTGTAACTTATCATTGATAGTCATCTTCATAGTAGTTAACTGATTTGTCAAGCTCTTGAACTCATTTAAGTGCCTTGCTATATTACTTCCTTCTTTGAACTTCAAGTTCACCAACCACCTCATAATAAACGCCTTATTCATCGCGGTCTTCTGCTCGTAGAGATCCTCAAGCTTCTTCCAAAGAGACTTCACATTAGTCTCACTTGATACATGATGAAACACACTAACGTCAATCCACATCTGAATGTAACTGATCGCCTTCCTGTGCTGTTTATCCCATTCTTTATCGGTCATCTTCTCTGGCTTGACTTCATCTGCCTCAGTAGGGTCATGCAAATCTTTATAAAACAGACTATCTTTCATTTTGAACTTCCATACTTGCCAATCGGAACCATTCAACCTGATCATTGTGCTAAAACTCTCCATCTCTTCCATATTAAGAAAAGCCTCGAAATAGGGCTCTGATACCACTTGTTAGGAATTTTATAGAGAATAATTTGCAGAATTAAACACTATAACAAATAACGACACCAATGAAAGTACCACACATAAGCAAATAACAAGATTTAATGTGGTTCGGCAAATCGTGTCTACGTCCACGAGGCAATCTAGAAAGAAATTCTACTATGAATCGAGAGTAAAATCCCTCAAAGTTACACCCAAACTTTTACGATTAAATTACAAGAAAAAGATACAGTGTTACCTCTAGGACACCAAAACCCTAAAACTCATCTCACCACAACTCCCTTGCCTCCGAATCCGCACCCCTCAAAGAAATCGTTCTCGGGTTTCTGTTCCTCCGAAAACAATTACAGGGTGATGTACTTCACGTGCAATTAAAAATCCTTGTAATAAGGAAAACTTTCTTCAGGTCCTCCCTTCCTATTCAAATTAGGAACAGGTCCATATAAATCCTATTCTTAATTGGATTCAAGAAATTTGACCTAGTACCTTGTGGGCCCCGATTGTGATGGACCCACAACATCTTCTACTCTCGTTGAAGTTGTAATTCTTGTAATCTTGTTGACCATGAAACAAAAAGTTTCCTTTTTTTTTGGGTACAGATTCTTTTCTTGCAATTTTTTTTTGGTTTCTACAAATCTAGTTCTTTTGTTGTTTGGTAATTTTTGCTCTGTCCTTTTTTGTTGTTTGCTGATTTACAGAACAAAATGTATGAACTTCCCTTTTTTTGGGTGTGGGACAAAGATACTCTTTTGTTAGTTTATTTGATGACTACGATTTATTAGTGATCAAGGGAGAACGTAGGTTGATATGAATAAATAGAATAAAAATTAGGTTTTTGTCTCCTTTAGAATGTGGTCTGCGCCAATCTGTTAGGGGCTAAAAAGTCAATAAAAATAGTTAATTAACGCAGTTTAGAAACCCTCAGTTCAAATATAGAAATAAAAGTTAGGAGGTGCGGTGATGAATTACAAAGTTGAGGGAGGGCTTTCGAATCTAGTAATTAGTTTAGAGATGTTTTCTGAAATTAACCCAATGTAGTAATTAGGAAAGGTATAGGAGCCTCAATTTTTCTATTGTGTTTTATATAAAATTCATAAGGAAATCAAATTTTCTTCTTTGCTTTAACTCTTTTTTTGTGTAATTGCTCATTTTTTGGTTTATGATTTATTCTGGCTTGATTCCTTTCTCATCTCTTCCTCCAACCAATTTTTAACAAGTTATTGTGCATTAAAGTTTAGTTTTATTTCATATATATTCGTCTATACTTTCGTTATGCTACATGATTGTGAAGTACATATATATTTTCTATTGTCACTTTATTTGATGAAAAATTTTCATTTTTTCCTATATATCTGATTTCTTTGATTGGCTCAGGTTGCCACAGCACCAGAAGTGAATTCAAGAACTGTTAGCAGAAGCATAATTAGTAAGCTTCAAAACACTTTCAGATGCTTAATACCGGCCAATGATGGTTGGAAATCTCTTCACACTGAGAGACCTTTTCCCTTTACATCTCAGTTTGACAGGTGAGGGAATACCTGCGTTGCTTTGCTTCTTGCTATAGGGCTGCGCTTTTCTTATTTTGCTTATGTTTGCTATTCTAATGCTCAGTGGTGTCAAGGAATTTGGTGTTACCGTCAAACGTGGACAAGCTGATCTCTATCATCTTCAGCAGTTCCTGCACGGGAGGCAATTTGATACCCCACGAGACACAATACACCACACAGTTGCAGAGTACCTCGATATACGTGACCTATCACATACCTCAACGGAGAATATTGCTGTATGTTTTATATATGTTCTTGACCTTGAAGGGTAACACCGTTTGTTTTCATTTTCCTTCCAAATTATGGCTCTCTCTTTAGCCCTCTAGGTTAAAACTGTTTATGTCAGATTCTCTATCTTCAGTAGTAAGTTAGGGTGTAACTGTAACATGTGCTTGTTCATGTTACGTATAATGTCCTTTATGTATCATTATGAGCACCATTGAGTTATACAATTATAATCATGAACCAAATCTTTCAGTATCACCTAACATATTGTTTTTTTAATCAATTGTCATTATCTATTGTGGCTTACTTTAGTGCGCGAGAAATTTTTTGTCCACATTATTCACTTTCCCGTTTTGTGGATTGGCATTGTTTCTCCATATGCCATAGCATTCTAAAGCAGGCATTTTGTTTTCTTTAACATGACAGGCTATGATGGCAATTTGTAATCGAGAGCTTGGTGAGGCTTGGAAAAGAGATGCAATAAATCGAGCTCGGCTTCGCAGTGAAGATCGTCCTTCAGTGATACTTGTAGAAGAAAGGGGCTTATGTTCAGTTATAGAGGCATATGTGAGGACCCTTCTGGGTGGGAAAACATGCAATCAGTTGGGAAACCGGGTATCTATTTTGAAATGGCTTCAAATATACACAGCCAAGGTATTTCATGCTTTATCAACTTCATCCATGTTTATTTGGGATATTAGGCATACTGCTGACTTTGTTGTTTGCCTTCAATCATATATGTGTTTTTTGTATGTCTTTCGCATGTCTAAGAAAATGTCAGGAGAATATAATGTATTTTGCCATTACAGATTAGTTAACATATTAAAGAACAAGATGGAAAAGTTGGCGCTAACGAATTCACCCTCTTAATATTTTAGTTTTGTTGAGAGTTTAGATCAGAAGAAGATTGGCTCAGATCACTGCTCATCCGCCAATGGTTCTCCTCATGTGCACCGCCAAGATCACAGAAAGGGGAAAACTGCTGTTTCTCTCTCAATCTCTCACGAAGAAAGGGATCGCACAAAGCTAAGATCACAAAGGGGGGGATCGCACAAAGCAATGATCGGGAACAGCCACACAGAGAAGCAAGAGGATCTCACAAAGCTTGTTGTTTTTCCACCGTCCCTTGCTACCGCCTAACCCTTCTCTTTTATAGAGAAGGGGGCAGCCGACTAAGGGAGAAGGAGAGAGGGAATAGGGTTTTCAAGTGGCGGCTAGGGTTTCCAGAGGGGACAGCCGAGTCGGGAGCAAAGGGGAGAACACCGGGTCGGGTGAATGAAGAGATCAAAGGGTAAATAGCATAGGGACTGGGCCAACGAATGGGCCGGTCATGATTGGGCCAACAACAACAGTCTCTCTAAAGTAAGTTTCTTTTGAGCCTCTAGTTTTTTTAGATGACAGTATCCTGATGATTAGATACAGATAAAAAGGAAAAGCAATCTCATCTCGAATGTAAGAGGAATGAATACATACATCACTAAAAAAGAATAGGGGCAGTCCGAACCAGGCGGGGCCGGGCCGGGCCGCTAGGTCCAACAGTCACTTTTTTGACTATTTGGATCGGGGCGGGTCCGGGCCAGCTCGGACCGCCCTGTCCAACAGTCATAATTTGACCATTGGATTGGGCCGGGTCCGGGCCGCCTGGCCCAACGGTCAAAAATTTGACCATTCAGCCCTGGGCTGGGCAGAACCGGCTCGGTCCATTTCTAGCCACCGAGGCCGAGCCCTGGTCCTGGCCAGACCTGGACCCGAGTACCCCTACCCAACCATTTTCCTAGCCAGGCCAGGCCTAGTTCCGCCGAGGTCACCCGGACATGGCCCTGGAGCCCAATTAGGCTCGGAAACCCGGGCTTTTCCTGGGTTCGGGTCGGGCGCTGGCCCGGCCGGGTCCTGGCCTTGAGCCCGAATGGACATCTCTACTTCTCGCAATTGAAGCATTGACCATTTTTCTTGAACTCCTTCTTTTGCACATTGAGGTTCTTTGGAGTAGTGAACTTCTTCTTAAAATTCTTCTTTTTTATTGTTGTTGAAGTTGTGAGTGGGTTTGGTAGACACCATGCTAGCTAACGCCTTTTGCTTAGCGAGCAACTCATTTTTAGTGCGAGTTCTAATTTCATCCTCAACTTGGATGTACCTCTTCAAATCTGCTAATTAAACTTATGTCTTCTTCCTATGAATGTTTGTCAAAAAAGACATCCATGAAGGAGGGAGTTTGTTGACAAGGGCGTTGGCGATGAAGATGTCACAGAGCTCGATCTTCTCATCTTTTAGCTTCATGACAAGTTACACCCATTCAGCCCACTAATTGTAGTAACTGGTCCATTTAATGAGACTATTGAATAGACCCATTAAATAGATCAGTTTAGAAGCCCAACAGTCACCTCTTAGCTATTTTCTAGTCCACATCCCAGTCGAAAGACATCTTTGAGTCGGACTCCACTAGAAAACATCCTAAATGAACCCAATGCAACTCAGTTTGAGTCCGAGTCCGAGTCCGAGTCTGGGTCCAATTCTAAGTCTATATCTGAGTCTAACTGACTTTGAGTCCGGGTCCGACTTGGTCTGGGTCCTACCTAGTTCGGGTCTAAGTTCTGCCCAGTCCGAGTCCTTGTCCCAGTACGGGTTCAGGTCAAAACTTATGGGGAATTATTAGATAAAAAGAGTGAAGGGCAAGCATCGAACCCGGGACCTTTGACTTATTAAAAATGATTTTAAGAACCAGTCTACATTGTATTCTTGTTAGTAAAATACATACTATAATATATATGTAGTTTGAAACTTAGCCCAAATTTTTCGAAAAACTTTTACAAAAAACTTTAACAGCTATAGTTAGCCATGTTTCTTCACTGACGATTATTAAATGGATGGCATGAGAAGGTTCACAGACAAGGGATGATACAAGCGAATGTAAGTGAGTTCAGAAGATTATTCCACTATTTGGAGTTCTTTGCCGGCGGGGGGGGGGGGGGGGGGGGGTTTTTTTTCAAAAAAAAAATTTAAACGACCTAGCCAAAGATCAGTTCAAATGTGTTTAAGACAAAAAACCTTGGTTTTTTTCATCTATGTTCTCGATTATAGTTAGAACTAATTTATTCACTAACGTCATGCTTACTTAGAATTTAGAAAAAATTGTATTAATGTGTAGGTTCGTCTTTTTTTTGAGACATGAAGTAATATTTGTCTACATAGTTTTATGGGCTCTTTGCTAATTGACCTGCAAATTATAGTATATTATACAATTTAGTAAATTATTTCTTCTTTGCCATTGCAGGATGTCGAAGGGGCGATTAAATCCAAAGAAAAGCTACTGGACAGTTTGCAGGCCCCTGCTGATAGATGCTGGTTTGCATTTCGAGTCTTTATACGTGAATGAGTTTGTTGGCTGGTACATAATCGACAAGATTAGGCCTTTTTCGGTGGTTGTGTTGTATTCAACAACAATAATGTTAGCATGTTGTGTTAAGTTACATGTTTAGCATGCATATTGATTGAATAGAGGATGTTTGCTGTGAGCTAACAGTTTGTTTAGCAAAATGAGATATCAAGATCCATAAATGTGGAATATGATTAATATAATGGGTATTGACATTAGAAAGTTTTGTCTACAACTATAATTTATTGATGTTGAAAGAGAGAAATTTCATAGAAAAGCATAGTTGTACGCAAATTTCTCATATTTGTCATGAAAAATTAACCGACTAATTAAGAAACTCGATTGTTCGGATCTTCGGCTCCCACAAGATAGTTTTGATTGTTTTCTTCTCAGATTGTAACGTTCATGGCATTGTTAAACATTTTGAACCTTAAGTTGACTAAGATTCTCTCTATTGCCAAAAAACAGTAAAATGTACTAAAGACTGGGAGAAATTTTCAGGTGTGCATATCAAACATGTCCTCGTAAGTCGAGGGGTCGTTTCTTGGACCGTAAAGCTTGGACTCATGCGACATTTTTTTTTTACTGGTTACAGTCTTACAGAACTCTTGGCCTATCTAGATACGAAAAAGAAAAGGAAAAGAAATTGGAAGCTACCAATTCGGGCCGGGTTATCTAACCCAACCTACCCGCCGCAAGTCCGATCCACTAACCCATCCCTTACAAATAAAATGACATCTCCAACAAAATCCGATAATAGCAACAAAAACAATGGAATACCACCATCCGTACCCCTACGAATACGAGAACCCCCCGCCACCCGCGCCGTCCCTCACCGGCGACTCCTACTTCCTCCACCACCACCACCACCCTCCGCCGCCTCCTCCCCTCACCGCCGACTCCTATTACTACCACCACCACGCTCCTCCTCCGCCGCAGCCGCCGGCGATGGCCGCCGCCGCCTCCGCCGCCGCCGCGAACCAGGAGATCCACACCCTTTTCATCTCCGGCCTCCCCGACGACGTCAAGGCTCGCGAGATCCACAACCTCTTCCGCCGCCGCGCTGGATTCGACACCTGTCTCCTTGAATACACCGGCCGCGGGAATCAGGTTCGATTTTGGAAGCATTTTTTTTTTCTAGGGTTAGGGTTCTATTGGTCACTGATTGTTGATGGACTTACAAAGTTGCAAGATTTAGGGGGTTACCATGTCCCTGGTTTGAAGAAACTGCAGTTTTAGGGTTTACAGTGTCTCTGCTTACTCTAGGGTTTCCTTTCTTTCATTCAGTTTTTCTCGTTATTTTGGGTTTTTTTTTCCTGAATACGCTGGAAATGACTTTTATTTTAACCTTTTTATATCTCAGGTTGTTGCCTTCGCTACATTCTTCAACCATCAATCTGCTCTTTCTGCAATGGCCGAACTGAATGTAAGCTTGGACGGAATAATATCTTTCACTTTTCTCTCCATGAAAATTCCTTTGCTTCAAAGTTTGACCCTGCGTCAGCGTATATGAAATTGATTTGATTATTAACAAATTTAGTAGGATGTTAACAGTTTACTTTTGTTCATAAAAATTTCACGATTAGAAATCATCCACGCCAATAATTTTGTGGTTCAAAATGTCAACCTGGTATGGCCTTCTGAATGTCCTTTAACACTCAGTTTCTTAAGCTGAATTAGGGTTCTGCTCGTCCAATCCGTAGTGTTGCCTTAAAAAACATTTTGGAATTAAGGCTGGACATCTTTTCGGGTCAGTTTAGCTTGCTTCCATCAGGCGTCAATCGGACTGTTTGATTCAATGGATACTAGTTTTCACTTTTCTCCCATGCAAATCTCTTGCAAGTTTGATTTGTGTGTCAGCTTTAGGAAGCCAGCTTCATCATCAACTATTTCTCGGCAACTGTATTACCTATACACTAGCATCTGTAGGATGCCAACAGTTTACTTTTGCGTATAAAAATTATTAGGAATCATGCACGAGAAAGTTTGCCGTGTTCCTTTTTCGTTAAAATTCATTTTGCTTACCATCTTAATGAATATCCATGTGCATTAGATTTTTGGACTGCATTACTCCTCTCCTTTCTTCAATTTATAGCATTAAGAGCGTGTTAATGCGAATTGGGCACCAGGCTGGTTCAGTTTTTCTACAAAACCAAACTCGAATAGAGTTTTCTGAGAATAGAATCTAACCAAACTTGTTCCATTGTGGAATTGAACAGATATTTATGACTGTTAAATTTGGACCTGAGACCTGTATTTTTAAAGATTTTGGGCCAGAGTGCAAAGAAGAACCGCTGTTTCATATTCTGATCTTCACCTACAAGAGAATGTAATGTTTTTATTGGGTTCATCAGAAAGAAATGTGTTTTAAGTGGTTGGGGACAGGTTAATAATGAGTTCTGGTATCTCTTAATTTCCCAGTAAATTCTATTTTAAATGATTAATAAATACAAAATGCAATTCCTTCCTCGCCTAGATTTTGGGCCTATTTACTGCGTGTGATTGAAAAGTAAATATAGAGTATTTTAAACTCCCACCGAGTTTTATTCTGAAAGGATGTATATTTTTATGGAATTGAAAGGCTCCATGTAGCGTTTTATGCAGTGCGTCTGATAACAATTATTTTTAATTAATTACATTTATTATGTTATTTCTTTTTATGTTATGATGTGTGAAACAGAAACTCACGGTTTTGGATTCATTTAGTGGAGTCAGATCAGAACCGAGAAGTGAATGATAAAAATTGAAGCTTTCTATCCAATCAGATCCCTGCCCTTAAAGATACTTCGACAAATTAATTTTGAACCGTCTCTAAAGTAGACAACTCCACTCAGTGCTTCAAAACCAGGACCAAAATCTCCTTCATCAGCATCTGAAGGAGGTCGACATCAGTGTTTTCAAAGGCGCACGCCTCACTGCGCCTCATGCTCCTTGTGAAGCGGGGTGGTGGCGAAGCGCCCTGCATCTGATGCAACAGCGCCTCTTGCGCCTCGCAAGCATCCTGACTTTGTGCAGGATGCATTTAGTACATAGCCTTGTAAATTTTTATTCATTAACAATTAACATTTCAATCGAGTCTTTATATGTGATAACCCATATCCCAAAGCAAAATAAATCCATTAGGTCTTTTTAGTAGTCTTCAATTGAGGACCTTAACTAATCCTCGGTTGCTATTTGATTTTGCTTGGATATTAGTCTTGATTTAACATTTGATTTGAAAAGTTATGAACTTTAGATGTGTTAGCATTAAAAATTAAGACCTTATATTATGAGTAAGATATTACATATCCCGACATATTTTTTATGTGATTCGTGTTGGACTATCTATCTTGAAAATTTATGTGTGCGGTGTGTGCGTCGTGTCACTCGGGCGTGAGCATTGCGTTGCGCCTTGTGCATGTGCCCGTAAAGATACTTTGCGCCCTGCATTGCGCCTCGCACATTAACAACACTGGTTGACATCGGTCTCTTGAGATAGATAGGAAGAGAGGGATGGGGAGAGGCTTGGACACCGAGAAGCATTAGAGTACTAGAGGTCAGTGGTTAACTAGCGTGAGTTGAGCTTTATGGCTGTGAAGATGGAGGCGTAAGGATTGGTAGCACCAATTGTTGGTTTTTGGTATATCTTTTGTTGTTTTTTTTTCGGGGGGGGGGGGGGGACTTTTTTGGGGATGGATGATAAGTCATAAGAGATAGTAGGGTATGAGAGAATTGAGGGCAAAACACCTTTTGGGCTGAGGATTGAGTGAGCAAGTGAAGTTGTTGGGTATTTAGATTATTTATGTTTGAGTTCCCTATTCAACCAAAGTAAACCAAAACCTAGTTCAAAACTGAATCTGTTTTGACTGGACAGGTTCGGTTGGTTGTGTAATCCAAACACAAGTCAAAGCAAAGGTGATTCTATTTGAAGTATTTAACCTTTTGAATTCAACCCAGGAATATGATAGGTTGGGAGCATTCGCCTGTTCATGTATAACCGCTTTTTTTAGTTTTATGCTTAAACAGCTGGGAATCTCGTTTCGACCCATCCCATTTCCTTTAGAAAAAATCTAGGAATATGATACGCAAAGGGGAACCTATGTTGATCTGGTGTTACTGAGTTCACAAATCTCTATCTTGATCTTTGATTTAAATTGGGTTATGACTGTTGGAAAAATGATGACTCGAAAGCTAATAGGGACTAGGGTGCTAGTCTGAGTTATTTTATAATTCCAAAAGCCAGAATTATAGATCTTTTGCAAATCCCAAGGCATTTGTTGCCAGTATTTCTAACTAGGGTTGTGGACACTGTAAATGCATGGAGTAGAGTTCTAAATATCAAATTTCATGAATTTGATTAACTTTGTTCTTTGTGTTTTTTATTGATCCTTAGCTGATCAGTATGCCATCATATTGTGTTATGGACAAATTTTCAAAATAGACCCTTTTAAGAATTTATTTGTAAAAATCGATCCATTTACAATGTATTCACCATTTTCGATTTGGTTGGCTGAAACTGGGTTGAAATTGGTGAATAAAACTTCACGGGATTTCAAATCCCATGAAGTTTAGTGCCTAATCACCCAACCTAATCACCTATTAGCATGATTAATCAGGCACTAAACTTTACGGGATTTTAAATCCCGTGAAGTTTTCGAACTTTAATTGCCATTATCGACCCAGTTTCAGCCAACTGGCTGAAACTAGGTCGAAAATGGCAATTATATCTAAAAGGGGGTTGTTTTATACAAATAAATTCGTGAAAGAGTCTATTTCGAAAGTTGTCCTTATGTTATGTTTTCTTATTTTCATCTTCCATTATTAGCATCTCTCCTTGTTTCAATTCCGGTCGTTGTTTCTATTTCAGGGAGTTATTTTTGATCCTGAAACCGGATCTACTTTGCATATTGAGCTGGCCAGATCAAATTCTCGCAGACGCCCTAGGGGTACCATAATATATTGTGACTCTGAACCCGTATCTCTTGTTTTCTCGATTGATTGTCTAATGGGGAATTGCTTTTTTATATAGTGGATGGAGCATATGATATAATTGATAAACGAGCTAAAGTAAGAAATGACGAGCAAAATACGTGGAGCAACAACGGTAATGAAAATGTTGATAGTGAGCAAATATTTTTCCTTACATGCATGATCCCAAAATGTTTTCTCTGTTTCTTTTTGTGGCTTAAATTCTGTGTATTGAATACAGATAATCACATTGTTTAAGTTAATTATCAGCCCAGCTTATATCTTTTTGGCGACATTCACATATCTTTAGCTGAGAATTGCAGACTAGTTATCACCAAAGACACTGTCATCAAAACTTACTCTACAGCTCACTTGCACATGTTTTGGCACATTTTCACGATCAGGAAACGGTGGATCTGATGCGGACACAGAATTTGAAAATTCCAGCAAAAAGGGTGCCACACAGAGGTTGAAATGCACTTCACAGTAAATTAATTTTTAATTAAAATGTTATAGTTCCACAGTTTACCGTATCATGTTTGGTACCAGATGAATGTTTATTTTTGTGCATTATAGTTTTATTTAGCCCTCTAATTTCGTTTTTGTTAAATAACTAATTATTTTCCTTTTTTCGGGAACAATTTGTGGCAACAGGAAGCGCAAGGCAGATGATGCTCGGTCTGCTCAAAATGTAAGCTCTCAACATAGAGTTTTAGACATTCTTGGTTAAAAGGAAAGCTATATTTTCTTCAAAATGTACTTTCATTAAGAATGTGATTATAATAGTGGAAATTGTAGTCAGGCCCTCAATTTGGCATTTAACTACATAGGCACATTATGTGTAAATAAATTACGGCTCCTTACATTCTCACTGAGTTGTTTTAAGTCCAAGAGATCAACAAACAACATTGTATTTCACATCTCTGTCCTTATATCCGTGCCAGAACATGTAATTTGGTAATTTAAAAAAGATGTCTTTATTACATAAAAATTTGAAAAATCCTCTCTTTCTCTCAACCTCCTTCCTCTCTCTTGTGCTTGGTTGGGCTACAGGGCCTTTCTTGCTTCGGACTAGTATTTCCAATTAAAGGATTTAAGGTAAACACCACTCTTTGTTGTATTTGGATTAGGTGTGGAGTCTTCCAAATAAAAATAACTTCAATTACAACAATAACAAAATATTTATCAAACTTTTGGAGCTGAATGCATGAGTTCTTTTCTTTTGTTCGACTCTGTTGAGGTCCAACTACTCTGTTACATTAACAAACAATATGTCCTTAATTGCCTTGATCTATGTTTGTTTGAGTCTACATATAGTCCTTGTTGCTCCATTAGTTCTGATTCTCTCTTAATATTACTTCTGAAGTTAGCAATTATGGGTATTCATTGCATATGTAAGTTCTGAATCAGTCCTCTTTTTATCTTCAATGGGAGCTAAATAACTTTTCACGGATGTAGTCTAAGTTAATTCACTTTTTATCGAACTTCGGTTTGTTTATAAATTAAAAAAAAAGTGTGAATTCCATTCAGGACTTCTGAGAGATATTGCATCTTCTTTTCTTTCTCACGCGCTCTTTCTCACTTTGAACTCTAGGACATTGATTTTACAATTTCTGGATTTCAGGCAAACAAATATCTCATTTTGTTTGTTATAGCTGTAGTTTGACTTTAATATTATTGCTGAAATTGGACTCTTTTACATGTGGGAATTCTAGTTCTTAAAGAGTCATTATAGGACTTAGAAGTAGGAGCTGAGTTTCCAAGTACATTGAGGGTTCCAAGTAAGCAATGAGATTTAGAATCTAGTGAAACTATGCACATTGTAATAAGTTACTACGTAGCTTGCTTTATTTTTAATCCCTTTTTTTTCAGCATCATGGACAGAAGCATGTATAATTTGAAGCAAGAAGTAGACTGAAACAAATGTAGTTTTAGGATCATGACGTTTGTTTGTGGTTCTTTACTAGTGAATTCATGTTTTCAGTAAATAATCTTGCTTGCTAATGTTGCTTATGCTTACTTCTCCATGGTCAGCAGGAAAAGCAAACTTCAGATGGTATTTCACCCTGTTCTACTTTGTTTATCGCTAATCTGAGTCCATTGTGCAGTGAAGAAGATATAAAGAAAATGTTATCAGAGTAAGTTGATAGTCTTCATTTTCATTTATTCAAGAAGATGACTTTGATCTATATTGTCTCTTATGTTTTACCAAACAAATTTACCTTGTAGATTTGATTGTCAGTAAAGAAATCTATACCTTTTGTTATTTGTTGCTAGATGCCGTGGCTTCGAGGTGCTTAAAATGCAAAATAAATCTGGAAAGCCTGTTGCTTTTGCTAATTTTTCGGTATGATCTTATTCATCAAGGATACTTCCCTTTCTTTTGCCATTCATTGCACTTAAATAATGCTATTATCTCTTTCCTAGTTTCATGATAATTTGACCTTCTACTGGAAGGTAGATCCAATAGTTTAATGAAGTTTTCAAGAGCAGAAAAACAACACCAGACCAGATTTATGAAAGAGGGAACAACCAAGCAGTAAAGTCCTGGATATTACAAGTAAAAATCACACTTGATATCCATTCTCGTCTTCCTGCAGGAAGAAGTTCTATGCAAAAAGATTTACTCAAATCTATCCAACTTTGTGACTTAATGAGCGATAGTGACACAAGCTGCGGGTGATCGAATCTTTGTAGCATTTCAGATATAACCAGTCTAGGAAAAACTGTCAATGGAGAGCAGAAATATATTAAGGCCTAGGAATCATGATGCTATACCTTTTCCAGTATGAAACTCACAAGTAGCAATTCCAATTGTATTACTGTAGATAGGTTTTCTAAAGTGAACTGTCTAATTTGTTGCTGGCAGAACTTTTGTTCCTTTAAATTTTGAAGTTCCGGTGCTACAATTTCTATTGTTCAAATTTTCTCTATTTTGATAGTTTCAACTTGAATGCTGGATCTAAATGATAGCATCTTTGGATTCTAGTCGATGGACAACATATGTATAGTCTTCTGAAGGAAAGACAGGAGAGACCAAGAGAGCTTCGTTTGAATAGATTCAATGAAGAATTTTTGTCAAATTATTAAATACCTTCTTGTGAAGTCGAGGAAATTGGGTTACAGGGAAATGAATGTCGGCGAGATCTAAAGCTTGAGAAATTAACTGTTACTTAGAAGCCACATGTTTTGGTGTATAATTAAAATTGGCTGGTTGAAGAAGTTCGGCAATTGTGGATGGATGTACTTTGATATGGATAAGTGTTGTCCATTTAATATAAACTTCTGCATTTTAGCTGTCCCATGCCTGTCAATCATTATCTGAAGCTCCTTGCAAATTGAATTATGTTAAGCAGGGGGTCGTTGCATAATTCAAGAGAAAACCTGATGCATGCTGTATTACATGTGTTCTCTCATTGATGATTAATAAACAGATAGCAAGAGAAGGTTGACAGACAAGGGGTGGGCAATTGTAATTTGGTGGACATGGTAAATATGGTAATACTTTGGAATGTAAGTGAGATCAGAAGATTCTTTCGCTAGAATTCATTGGGAGGAGGATATGTCTTGTGAAAGAGAAATTTGAACTACGGAGCCAAAGATCAGTTCAACTACTTTGAGCAGACAGTCCAGGGGAAAAGTTTGATTTTTTGTCTATTTTCTCAATCATGATTAGAGCTAATTTGTTTGCAGTGGAAATGCTCACTTATGATTTAGGAAATTTGTGTCAATGTGCAGGTTGCTGGGACATGAAGTAATTATGTTTGTGTACACCACATAGCTTTGCGGGCTCTTTGCTATTTGTCCTGCAATTTACAGTATTGTATACAATTTCATTAGTCATTTCTTCTTTGCTGTTGCAGGATATCGAAGAAGCGACTGAAGCCAAAGAAAAGCTCCTGGGCAGCTTGCAGGCTGCTGCTGATGATGCTGGATTGCATTTGGAGTATCCTACCATATACATGAGCACAATTTTTTTGCCCTAATTTTTTTACTGATGAAACTAGTATTTGTCATGCAGGGTTTTGAATTTCTCAAATCTTAAGTTTTAACGCTGCAGGAAAATGACTTTTACTTTGGCTAAATAGCAATTATAGAACCTATTGTTTCACCTACTTTTCACTTATATACCCGAACTTGTATTTGGTAGCAAAAAAATACCCTAAAGTTTTTTAAACTTGCACTTATTTACCCTAACATTTTTTGGCGGCACTTAAATACCCTAAAGTTTCTTGCACTTACATACCCTAACTTTTTTTGGTGGCTCTTAAATACTCTAAAGTTTTTACAACTTGCACTAAAATACCCTGAAGTTTTTACGACTAGCACTTACATACCCTAAAGTTTTTAAACTGGCACATAAATACCCTCAGTTATGCAAACTTGAGGTATTTAAAACTTGAGGGTATTTAAGTGCAAGTTTTAAAAACTTTAGGGTATTTAAGTGTTAGATTTAAAAACTTTAGGGTATATAAGTGCAAGTTTTAACAACTTTAGGGTATATAACTGCTACAAGATCAAGTGAGGGCATATAAGTGCAAGTTTAAAAAACTTTAGGGTATTTTCTTGCTACCAAATACTAGTGGCGGTATATAAGTGAAAAGTAGATGGAACGATAGGTATAGAAGTGCTATTTAGCCTTTTACTTTATCCTTTGTATTTTGTGATATATCTTCTTTACACTACGCGAGATTTTTCTTGACTCTATCTTCAGATATGCAAGGTCCAAAATGAGAAGAACATAAGGCAAGGAAGAATGCGATTGTTGGTTGCAGCCAATAGACAGTTGTCTGAATTATCTGATTTATGCTTCTTATAGTTTTTAATATAATATACGTATCGAATGGCTCTATATGTTATGAAATGTTCTTAAATTTACATATATTCAGTAGTAGCTGGTGGGCAATGCTTTGCTATTATGTTGCTGTACATATATTATTAAGCTGCGAATGCTTCTGCCCTGGCGAGTACTTATTTCATGATCATTAAGCTCTGGTTCAGGCAAAAGTATCAGATTTTTTATATTTTCTTTTTCAATGCTACGAGCGAATGACTTTGTTGGCTGGTATATAATTTGACAAGATTAGGCCTTTTTAGGCTGTTGTGTTGTATTCAACAACAATAATGTTAGAATGTTGTGCTAAGTTACGTATTTAGCATGAATATTGATTGAATAGCGGATGCTTGTTGTGAGCTAACAGTTTGTTTAGCAAAATGAGATATCAAGATCCATTCATGGAATATTATAACTATTATAACAGGGTCTTACTGTTTATTCTATTTTTTTGGGGTTGTTCTTTTCTGGTTGTTTTTGTAATTAGATGGGGATGGCAGGTTGATATGGTGATGTAAATGTCTTAAAACGCTATTGTGTGGGTAGAGAGATTTTGTATAATTATTAGTCGGTTTTGTTCGAAAGGTAGAGAAAATGCCCATCGTTTTGGTCCTCCTCGTCCTCTCATTTGTTGCTGACATTATGTTTGACACCACCGGGCTCCACCCTGACACCCGCACCACGGAGCAAAAATGTGCCGACTTTGACACTGACACCTCTCCCCAACACTACTCCCAGATGTCAAAACTCCAATGCCCTTGTCCTTGTGCTCTAGACTGTTGGATTTAATGTTTGATGATTTGAGAGAATGAATAAGGTTCTGACACAAGTAATGTTGGATTACATTGTATTTTTATTTTGTTTTATTTTTTCCTATTTTATTTTTATTTTATAGTACAAAGTAAGAGCATGTTTGGCTAGACTTATTTTTTGTTACCTTATAAATTCCGTATTACTTATTTTCAAAACACCTTATAAGGATGTAAAAAAAAAGTAAACTGTTTCGTAAAACCCTTAACTTATAAGGATATATTTATAATTATTTGTTTGGTAAACCAATAACTTATAAGGTTGTGATAGTTGTCAAATGATCAAAAAGTTTGCTTTGTCAAATCCCATATTTGACTAATAAATTACTTATGTATTAACCAAGCAATATCTATTAATAAAGTTTTTAATTAATACACTAAGTAACTAATAAAAATAATTATTTCAATTAATTATGATTATTAATTACTAATATTGGACTAATTAATTGTTATGTCATCATATAACCTGAGTACTAATCCTCTCCCTGGAGTCGACACGCGTCCCACGTTAACACTAATATTCAGATCAACTTCGCCCTAGCCAGATCAACTCGAGCAGTATGAGCACAACCCTTCCCAAGAAGGGTCGAGTCGAGATAAGCTCTCACTCAAGGTCGCCATCGGAGTCGACCCTACTCCCTTGTTGTGAGGCCGACTAAAAAGGCGGTGAGTTGAGAGGTATCCCTTGTCATCCTACTCGTGAAGCCGAGTCGAGAGGTGGTTTGTCCTTGAACTCCCCGTTAAACAGTTAGCCATCATCACCATTTCTCATGCCACGAGTCTTCATGACTCATCACTCTCCTTCAGCACCATGCCTCCTTAGTCGCCATCACATCAAGCTCATAGGTGACTTATCTCACATGCAGCCGACACCTGTAGACTATCTGCCGATTCAGCTATCTGCCTAGACTCGGCCAAAGTTACATATGTACCCCTCTCAACTGGGTGTATATAGGCTCATCGCCTATTAGCCAAGGTAAGCCATTTCTGGCCCAATGAAGCCACCTTTGGCACACGGAGACATAGAACTTACTCAGTTCATTGATTCCACATTTAAGCTCTATACTGACTTGATCATCAGAGGAATCACCGAAAAACCCAACTCCGGTTCTCTAACGTGTCACAGTTTTGTAGGAGGCTCAACAGTCTATTGGGGGATCACTCGTCAAAGGAGATGAAGGGACCCCTACACCTTCCATATCGGCCCTACACCCTGCTGTTGTTCAAGAATTATCCTCAAATTCCGCTACTGAGTCCCAGGACATCAACACTGGAACCCACCGTGGGGTCTCTTCACCACTTTATGAAGAAATGGATGATCCCCTATATTCAGACCTTGGAATAAGAAGTTGCCGTCCCCATTTGAGCTCCACGGCAGTTAAGAAATTCCGTCGTAAGGCTATGATGACAGGTTTGTTATAAAGTATAAGCGTTTCGGAGGGTATCTCTCCAAGATAGTCAAATTAAGACTCTCATAAATGAGAGGTATACTTGTGTTGTGTACTAACCTATATGTAGTCTTGGCCACTCGATCTTCATTGACTCGGCCAACTTCGACTCAAGACCTTGGCATCATTTTCATGAATGAGTCCAAGGCACATATACAAGACCTTGGTATCCTTTCAGAGTAAAATCAAGGCATGTTATCGACACTAAGACCTTGGTATCATTTTCATGAATAAACCCCAATGCACACGCGTAAGACATCGGTACCCATACGGGATTAACCCAATACATCAATTCAATCGTCTTCGACTCAAAAGACCTTGGCATCATTCTCATAAGTCAAAGGCACGTACCTCAATACCTTGGTGTCATTGCGAATAAACCCAAGGCACAAGCTCGAGTCGTCCCACTCGCCATACATAGAGCCGAGTCGCCCTGACCTGAGAATATCTGAAGACAAACTGGTACTTAAAGAAAGCAAATTGCAAACTCTTAAACACATAAGAAGTCAATCTCTAAGGTATACAGTTCAAATTGACAAGGATAGATCTTTTCATTCATATATTTGAAATATTTACAGTATGAAAAGTACTTACAACAAAAACAAAAACATATGAGCCCCTAAGGGTTCAGACTCGGCAAAGACACAGGCGGAGCAACACTGGAGCTTTGACTAGTCTTGGGAGGAGCGACGTTGGGGCCAGGGGTAGAAGTCTAGAGTAGAGGAACAACGGCAGAAGTTGGCGGAGGAGTTGACTAAATCTTAGACTCGACCTCTTCGTTCGTTTTCCCCTCAGGCCGACTCACCCAGCTATCATGAGCTGAGCCCTCACCTGCCTCGTTGGCAAACTCATCATCCTCGTCACCACTTCCGGCATTAAGCACGAGTCCCTCTCCTTTCTTCTCTATCTTCTGTAGTGCGCAAAGACACTGGCCACTCTTGGGGAGAGTGGAATCGCTCAGGGTCATCTTTGAGTTCAGCCTAAGGTTGAGCAAACTTCAGTTTGAGCCAATCAAACTGATCGAACTGGCTGCTTTTTGACAGTTCGATTCAGTTTCATACATAGATCGGTGCGGTTCAGGTTGCATATTTATGCAACCGCTTACACCGAACTGACCGAAATATCCAAATTTTGAGATTTTTTAAGTCCACCCACTTACATATTTGAGAACTTTTCTACCACTCTCTGTGCAAGGACCCACATGAATTAGCTTCCTGTTTATATCTCAAAGCTATTTCTACTTTTCTCTGTGGTGGGACCCACTCTTCCTTTCTTACAGCTTAATGCTAGCTGTCATGCATGTCTAGAAGAGAAAGCTGGAACACTCAAATTCATCTCCTTCCCCACGTAACTCACATCCTAGCCATGGCCTTTCATTTCTAACATTTCACAAGATATCAACAAAATATATTTAAATTTTAATTTTCTATTTCTTTCTTTTGTTGTACCCTTCCTTAGTCTCTTTTCTATATCTTCTCTAACTTTCATTAATCTCTCTTCTATATCTCCTCTAATTGGTTGCACCCATCATGCCCGCATGGTGGTGGACTGAAAACACCGACTGAATCAAACCGAAATAAATTGGTTTGGTTCAGTTCGGTTCTGTTATTGGTTCGGTTCTGTGTTGTTAAAGAAAAAATGACTAGAATCGGCTGAACCAACCGTTTGCTCACCCCTAGTTTGGCCGGAAGCCACGTCTAGAGATAATCAAAGCTAGCTTTGCAAGCAAGCGCCACCTCCGCCCTCCCAAGAGTGCTGCTGCGATAGTCCTCAACAATCTTGAACCGGTTGGTCTCAGATTTCAGATGGACGAGGTGGCCCGACAATGCCTAGATATCGGCAAGGGACGACTCACGCTGTCACTCGGCCTCCAGCACCGCTCGAGTGCTCTCCTACCTCAGCTTTTCATGAGCGATCTGCTCCTTCTTCAGCCGAGCCTGTGGAGTTTTAGTGCTCATGTGAGCTGATTGAGCTTGATCATAGGCATCAGCCCTTTCTCGCTTCTTGACCTCGACCTCGACCTCATCCTTCAAGTAGTTCACCCTATCATCCCGCTCATAGAGCTTATGCTCAAGATGACTGATGTTCTCCTTAAGCTTGTCGATTGTGGCTGACTTCTTGCTGTTAAAAGCCTTCAGGCCATCGATCATGCTCTCCCCCTTCTCCACCTCCCGACGCCACTTGCCCTCGCCTCTCCTCCAGGTCGCCAGCTCATCCTCCCTAGTAGCCAGTGTTAGTAGAGTCCTCTCATAAGCTGCCTACTAAGCCTCCAACTCCTCTTGAAGCCTAAGGTAAGAGGTTCGTACTCGCTCATACCAGCTAAACATCTCCTATTCTACTAAGGCCCCTCAAATCATACAGCCCTTCAGGGACTGATGGAGGCCGACATCTGGCATGTCGCCGAGGATCTCGTCATCGTGAGGTAGGTAGAACTGCTCAACATGCCTAATCTGGGTGAGTCGAGACTCCAGGACCGAACCCCTTTTGTCAAGATGTCGTCTGGGTTCGAATCTGAACTCCTTGGATGGCTCTTTATCTTAGCGGGGACCGACTCTGGAGACCCCATCAGCAACATCTTCAGTTCACCCCATTTCTCCACATCGAGCTCATTAATGCAAAAGGGAAATGGTCATTTGAGTCCCTGAAGAGGAGGCTTCCCTTCAGCAGCCGCCTCCTTTCCCCGCCGATGGGCTGCATCAGCTGGCATGTCAGGAGCCACCTCTCCCTCTATTAGGGCCTCGACCATGTTGGTTTTGATCCCCTCTTCTCTAGCTAGAGACCTACCATCGAAAATGGCGACGTCTAGTGGCATAGCCACAACAAAGGATGCACCTGCCTCCCTAGCAGCTTCAGCCTTGTCTTTAGGAGCCCCAGTGCTCTCGAAAGGGTCTCAGTTGCCCACTTTCTTTAGCCGTCTCTTTTTCTTTTCAGATCTCTCAGTCTATATTGTAGCAGAATTGACCAAGGAGCCGCTATCTTGGCCAGATTGGCCTGCACCCTCTTAGCCTCCTCAGGGGCCTAGTTAGAGCGGAGGCACTTCTTCGGCCTCACTGAGGGTCCTCCTCGGGTTCGAGCAGGCAGCCGCCAGCACCATCTCAGTCTCCTTCGAGCCTAGCGTCAGCATGGCTGATCGTGCTTCATCTTTTGTAGCAGGAGGAACTGAGGAGATGCTAACAACTCGCAGGACTGAGTTGTCGAAGAGGTTCTCACTTCGACGGGAACCAGTATAAGCTCTAATCATGTTGAGTGCATGCTTCTCATTGCTCGATAGCAGCCCCGACCTTAGCACATCCTTCTTGATTTTAGGGCATCTGGAGCAAACCTAGATCGAGTCATCTCAAGAGACCCACACAAACCTCTCATTCCAATCCTTGTTGGAGTCGGGGGTGTTGGAGATGATCTTGTTACCCCCTTAGATCTGGAGGTAATAATGGCCCTCTTGCTTATTTACCTTCACGCAGATGAGGTGGCTGAGAATTCTCAGAGTCGGTTTGACTCCCAGCCAATGGCAAATGACAAATGACAACTAACCCACCAGAGTGGCGATGGAGTTCAGCTTTATCTGTGACGACGACATCCCTGAACTTCGAAGACATGTCGGAGGAAGGGATGCAGCGACAGGCGCAACCCATACTCCAGATGCTTCAGATACACCGGAGCTATGTTTTTACCATGGTCGAACACTGCCTGCGTACGCGTTGGGGCCGTTAGAGCAAACGCCCTAGGGATATCATACTTATCATATAGGTTTTCCAGCAGCGACGATGGCACCTTTGAGTGAAATTTTTGAAGATGGTTGATCTGAGCCTCGTTCTGAGCCATCAAAGATGAAGAAGCCAACAGGTCGGAAGATCTCCATAGAAGAAAGTATGAAGTGGATCGAAGATCAATGCAGAAGAAAGTCTAAGAATTTGTGGGAATAACTAATCTCTTCATCCCTATATGGCCGTACTTATAAGTAGGAAGGCCGACAGGTGGTGGGATCGCAACGATTGACTCAGTTGTTAACCAACGGTCAGGATCATTCCTAGAATACGAGGCGACCATTCCAGAACCAGAGAGCCCCTAGCCTTGATTAGCCTGCAATCCTCGCTTGAGGATCTAGGCAGCGGCAGCTCAAGATCTTCTTTGACGTCAGTAACGTCACATTAGAAGAGACTCTTCAGCAGCTCCTCATAAATGCACCTTGGGGGCCCGACCAGCGATAGTTCTATTTCACTCGGCCTCGGCTACCCCAAGTTTGAGCGAAAAGGGTCAGTGTTATTTCATCGTATAACCTAAGAGCTAATCCTTCCCTAGAGTCAACACGTGTCCCATGTTAACACTAATATTCAGATCAACTTCGCCCTAGCCAAGTCGACTCGAGCAGCGTGAGCACAACCCTTCCCAAGAAGGACCGAGTCGAGATAAGCTCTCACTCAAGATCGCCATCAGAGTCGACCCTACTCCCTTGCAAGGTCAGATCGACAACTTGCGAGGCTGACTAAAAGGCGGTACTTGTCAGCCTAATCACAAGACCGAGTCGAGAGGCATCCCTTGTCATCCCACTCGCTAAGCCGAGTCGAGAGGCGGTTTGACCTCGAACTCCTTGTCAAATAGCTGGTCATCATCATCATTTCTCATGTCACGTGTCTCCATGACTCATCACCCTCAGTTAGCACCACGCCTCCTTAGTCGCCATCACATCAAGCACATAAGTGACTCACCTCACTTGTAGCTGACACCTGTAGACTATTTGCAGATTCAGTTGTCTGCCTGGACTCGGCCAAAATTACATATGTACCCTCTCAGCTGATTATATATAGGCTCATCGCCTACTAGCCAAGGTAAGCCCTTTCTAGCCCAGTGAAGCCACCTTTGGCACACGGAGATATAGAACTTACTCAGTTCATTGATTCTCCACTCAAACTCTATACTGACTTGATCGTCAGAGGAATCACTGGAGAACCAAAATCTGATCCTCTAACGTGTTACAGTTTTGCAGGAGGCTCAATAGTTTATTAGAGGATCACCTGCCAAAGGAGATGAAAGGACCCCTATACCTTCCATATCGGCCCTACACCCTGCTGTTGTTCGGAATTATCCTCTAATCTTGCAGCTGAGTCCCAGGACATCAACATTCATTAATTTATATTAATACAAAATTATTATTAGTAAAACTATTAATAAATTAATAAAAAATAATTATTCTACAATATAAAATATAATTAAATAAAATATTTTTATATATTTCACTAATTGTAGTTATTTGATTAATAATATTGATATTAATTAGTTAATTTCATATTAATTAAATTAAGAAACACTAATAGTTTTATTTGTTAATTAAATAATTATTTAATAAGAATTTTTATTCTTAAACAAATATAAATTATTAAATAATAGTTATTAATAAATTTATTTATTAATTAAATAATTAATTATTAAAGGTAATTGTTTATTCTAAAAAATAATATAATTAATTAAGTAGTAATTTTTAATAACTTTATCTATTAGTTAAGTAATTAATAAGAATAATTTTTATTCTTAAAAATAAAAAATATAAATTATTAATCAAATAATAATTATTTTTTTATCATTTAACAAATTAATTAATAAGGATAACTATTCATTATGAAAATGCAAATAAATAATTAAGTAAATAATAATTATTAATAAATTTATTTGTTAATTAACTAACAATTTATACTAATAATTACTAATTCTTAAAAATAAAAAAGATAACTAATTGAATGAGTTGTAATTATTAACTAATTAGTTATAATAAATATTTTATAATAATAAAATATTTACTTAAAGTATATTTTATATATCACACTAATTATGGTTATTAATAACGAATATCAATAACGACGTGGGAAGGGTATTATGGTCTTTTGATGTAAATAAGTAAAACAACTTATAATTAGCCAAAAAATAAGTTGGGATTTCCCAACTTATTTTTTGGCTGCTTATAAGTTAAAAATAAGTAGATAAGTGAACTCTCACCAATTATGATCTTGTTAACTTATAAGTAAAAATATATTTATAAGTAAAATAAGTCACGTATAAGTATATTGCCAAACATGCTCTAAAGTTGTTGCTTGTTGCTGCGACCACTGGGACAGGGGTGAGCAAATGGTCGGTTTTGACCGATTTCAATTAAACTGAAACTGAACCGAACCAAAGACTGAACCGCACCAAACTGAAATTTACATGTGTAAAGTTAGTGTTCTCTTTGTGCATTTTATTTTATTTTTATAGTACAACGTTGAGTTAGTGTTCTCTCCAACATACAGATTTTTATCCGCACCAAAATATTTGATCATGAGAGCCAGCTATCTTCACTTGGTATAGCCCCAAAGAATTGCTAATAAAGTGCAACTTGTGTGTTACTTATTTAGGACAACCTTGTATTATTGTAAGTATTATGACAAGGATTAACATTATTTTAAGTTCTCATGTAATCGTTATACTAATATCAAATTCTTATTTAAAATACTTCATGATGTTGGATTTTTATGCTTGAACTTGAATGATCTCCTCTTCTGACATCATGACATTGTTAATGCATTGCGAACCATCGTCTCCATTGCCAAAAAGCAACAAAATATACTAAGAAATTAAGGGATTGGTGATGAGATTTGTTAAGCTGAAGAAGTGCCCATTGGTCGAGCGTCTTTTCATGGAGTAGGAATCCAGACTCATGCAAGTCGGTGCAATTTAAAATTGGATTCCATATCATGTTAGACTGTGTTTGGTTCTAGTGAAAGTAACGGGAAGAGGGAAAAAAATTATTTTTATTATTTAGTTGAGAAGAAAATTGAAAAGATAGTTGGAAGTAAAATAAGAATAGTTTATAAAAGTAAGATAGAAACTGCCATTAACTTATGTTACATAATCTATATTAATAAAATTTTTAAATGATATTTTTCTAGCCTAGAATTCAATACAAGTGTTGCTCGTTTTTTTATAAAAAAAGATCTATAAGAAAAGATCTATATTAAGTTAATGACTACATTATTATGTCAGCAAAATTAGAAAGTTTTTTTTATCAGTATTGGTCTCTTAAAATCTTTCATATTTTGAAACTGAGTCCCTCAAATTATTGAGTTGCTATTAGATTTTCTGATTCTTATGTTATTTTAAAATTAGTCCTTTTTAACCATTTAAATTGCGGGTAAACCTTATGAAAAATAATTTTGAAATTAGTAGCTCCAATCAAAAGTAGAACGAAGTAGCAATTGGGGAAATTAGTTTGAAACAAACTTATGAAAATTAGAAACCTAATAGTAATTTCAATGTTTCAGGGACTAATCTCATAGTAACTTAAAACTTGGATGAGCTAATAGAACTTTTAATGATTTGAACTCACTTCGAAACGTGGATGATGCTTGGGGGAAAAAAGCTTTTACTTCAAAACAGCAACATGGCCATTTACTCATCGCACGTGGGGCCCACATGGAACAAATGAGAATTAATTTATGTGCCCAGTTGAAACTCGGAGCAGGCCCATTTATTTCTTTCATGTGGGTCCCACATGAAAACAAAGGAGTGAGTAATCTGCTGATGATGTATCAGCAAGTGCGTGCTCTTCCTCCCCCAACCAAGTTTTCCGCTGCTTGATCCTGGTGAGGAAAGAATCGGAGGAAAATTCAGCCAAATTTCCTTCTAATTTTCTCTCGTTCTCATTTTCTTTTCACTTTTCTTTTAAATTAAGGGAAAAATGTATCAAGGCCCCAAAAGTAGAAACTTCATGTGACCCAGCCCCTCCAACTTTGCCCCATGTGTTTCAGCCCTCAACAGTGCCCCAATTTGTATCTCAC
>JBAKGM010000001.1:24349442-24368273 GCA_037177215.1 Asparagus racemosus
TCTTCTAGGTGAAAGTTGAATAAAGTCTTCGATATGTAGCTGATAATTGAAAGCTTTGTAATAATAGAATATTTTTCCCTTTAGGTTGACTTTTATTTCAAGTTGAGGAATATTTATTATCTCAAGTTAATTTAGATTAATATCGACTCTTAGAATATGGAGAATATTTGTTGTTGGTTTTAATTCAAGAGAAGATTATTTTTGGGTGGTCTTTTGATATTTGTGGATTTAGAGGATATTTTTCACAGGTTTAGTCCGGCGCCAAGGTTCCTTTCAGGTTTGGAAATTGGGGTCGTGATACTTAGAGTCAGTGTGCGACACAATTTTCTCGTCAGAGGAGAAACAAGTCCTAGCGGTGCCGCCATCCTGTTTCAGGTCTTTTGTACTACAATTGACACAGATTACAATTAGAAGACTTACAATAAAACTAAGAAAAAATTTATATTTCCTGGGGTTATTTTCTGTGTGTCAATGGAGCATCGATCTTTTACTTCTTTGACACACCGACTAAAACAATGGGTCTTTTGCTGTTGATGGGGATTTGGTTGCTTAGGAGATACCTCAGTCTTCTCTTAACACCGAAGCTCGAGAGAAATGCAAGTGCGAGGCTGGTAATCTCTTTTTTTTCCATGTGTGTGTGTCGATCTATAGATGATAAGATCCCTCAAAAATTATAAGCTAAAAGAGAGAGTTAATGGCCTTTAGTTGTGGGTTAAGTGGCCATCAAAATCGGAGATAGTGGGGAACGGTTATCCCCTTAAAAATAGCTCCCAAATGGCTATTTGGTAGGGTTCACTGACGAAGCTCACTAAAGACGTTTAGGCGAGGCTCGCTGAAGACATTTAAGCGGGGCTCGCTTGAGTGTGGATGAGTCTTCTTTGGAATCGTGGATGACGTGACCCACTTGGGTTGCTATGAGTGAAGTTCGTTGATTGGCGAACTTCCTCTGTGAGCTTGAATTTAGCACAAAATTTGACTCATGGTTTGGCCGACTATTGACGCATTTTGACTTGGCCTGAAGTCTGATTTAGGGGTCAACCTGTTCTTGGTTTGGTTAGGTCAAGTCGAGCTGTGTGGCGGAGTTCGCATGCTTTGTTGGGGGGACTTCACTACAGCTATTTGGGAGTTGACCTGTTCTTGACATGGTTGGATCGAGTCGAGATGAGCTGCATGGCGAGGTTCGCTTGCCTTGTTCAGCGAACTTCGCTGCAGCTTGTTGTGGGCACGAGTTTAGGACCCATTTGACGTGATTAGCCCCATGGGCATTCATTTCTTGGATCCCTAGATGAAATATATTTTAACCGTTTATAGGCTATAGTGGGATCGGCCCAGGCCTCCAGGTTTGGGTTGTGTAAGTGCACGTTACCCCTCGTGATGCTACTCGTGTGGTGTGAATAAGATCGTAGCTCGAGCTTTTGCCTGTCGCCTCCAGGTAATGATGACTCTGCTGGAGATCAGCAACAAAGTAGGTTTGATGCTAAAGTGGTTCGGGGTGGCCTCCTTGATCCACTCTTCATCTTCCTTCCGCGGGGGTTGTCCCCTGAGGAAAGGGGTCCTAGGTGTGGGAGGTTAGAAAGAGAGAATACAGCTAAGGAGTCTGTTTGCAGATGAAGAGAACTGCTATGAGAGTGATTGAGCTATCATTTGGGAGGACCATCTAGGTGAGCTTGAATAACATAGCCAAACTAAAAGATTTCTCGAGAGTATGTGAGTTAGGGATTGGAGGACAATTAGGATTAGCCATTTTTTTCAAGGGAAGAAGAAGTGGGCCCTACGGTGGGCGCCAAACCATTTATGTCAAAAAATAGTTGTATGAGTAGGATGGATATTTGAAGTTTATGGTCCCTTAATCTTCTCTAATGACTGATTAATTAGGAGAAAGTAGATTCCTATACATGTAACACTCATAAGAGAGTCGGAGGAGATTTCCTCGGGTGTGCCCTCTGACATTCAAGTTAGTGATAAATTAAGCTGGTTTGTAGAATGTAGAATCTATTTTTAGGGTTTTATTCGGCAATACCTTAGTGTAGTGTGGTTTTCCACTATTTATAGAGAATTTGTGGGGGCATATTGTTAATTCGACTAAGTCGGTGCAATTGGTCTTAGACTGCACTTTATAAGTGTCCGCGGTCGGTTGAATGAGTCATCTTTGTGCTTAATGCGATAGTGACAGAATGACAGAAGAGCTATCATCGTCCAAGGAGTCATTATGACTTCGGTTTGAGAAGTCACAATGATTCTAGTCAGGCATTTAATGTGATGCCAACTGGATAGCGAAGTACGGGCGCCGACTGACCATACAAAATGTGAATGACATTGGTGAAGCTGATAGGTCATTCCATCGTTCGAAACATTCTCTAGTGAAGTCCGAGCAAAAGACGCCTTTCATCTCAGGATCGGATTTTTATAGTCCCGGCTTGAAGACATCTTTCGTCTCGGATTCAGACAACTAGAGAGATTAGCAGGGTTCTTACCCGGGTCGGGCTTTTTGATTATAGGACTCGGCTCGTTAAGAGGACACATGGCCAATTCTTAAGAGTTTAATAGACTTGGTAATTCTCAGGACACAAAATTTGCATACTGTATCCATTTCTAATTTATGGACTAGCTAGAAGAGTTTGAAAGGGATTTTAACACCCATATACTGCATTAATTTCTATTTTATATTCATTCCAAATCATAATCTTCCAATAATAAACAAGTACAGTTCGAAAGATGATCATTCAAATCTCAAGTGAAAATTAAGATATTCAAAATCAACAAAGCCAGCGCCAATCCTATAATAACAATTAAGTCATGCTAATTACTCCTTGTGATCCAACAAGAATTCACAAGCTATTTACACGCTAAAAACAAGCTTTATGGAGAGTAACGACCTTATTAATATATTGATCATGCGGCTTTTCTTAATTGTTATACACATTTATTACGATAGGAAGCTTAGCGTTGGCTGTGCTGATCGTCTGACGTGGTTAATTAAGCATATCACCCATTTTTAATCCGACTGCATGTAACATATTTAATCTAACACAACTGTCAGTGAGGTTTCACTCATCACTAACTGGACCAATTGTGGCTCAGTTCTCTTAGTTCAAACGAGCAAAATTGAGCCATGCGATGTCATGACATTAGCATGTAAAAGCTAGAAAATAGTGGTGTAATTATTTACTTAAAAATACGTCATATATCTAACCACTTAAAATAAAAAGTATAACAAATTACAACAAATTATAGCTGTAATGATCCATTGACATACAAAGTGGTGAAATTAATTATTTGTGACTTTGGAAGTGGTTGGGCTTAAATTAAATAGTGGTAAAACATTGGGTTTATAGGTAGAAAGCCTCATTTATAGTTAGTGATGGTCGAAGAATTACTGTGAAAAAGCCAATAATAATAATATTAATAACAATTAAGCATTTTGTTGCACCATATGCCTAACCACTTAGAAAAAGTATAGCAAGTTATAGAAAAATACAACCAACTCACATCGTATAACAAACTGCTGAAATATACTTTCCGTTTAAAAGTAATTTCATTGTGGTTTTTTTTTATTTTTTTTAATTGTTGTTATTAGTTTATTTTATTTTTGGGTCAAAAATGATTCTAGAAGTGGAGGGTTTAAAAATAGATGGGGTAAAACTTTGGGACTATTATTGAGGAAATGGATGAGCTTAAAAGTAAATGGGGCAAAACTTTTGGACGGGCATGTTAGATCATTTAGAATGATTTTGGAAGTGAATAAGTTTAACAATAAGGGTAAATTATACATAACTCCCTTCATCTATGCCTTGAGTTGTACAAAAACCACCCTCAACATGTTTATTAAAACTTAGCTCCCTTCAAATCATGAGAAAGAAGATTGATACTTGCAATTTATCTTTCTAAAACTTGCTAACCGTCTCAACTCATTTATTAGCACTTAGCTCCTCGCAATTCCTAAGAAAAAGAGGTGTTACTTGTAATTTATTTTTCTAAAGATTGCATTTCAAGGGTGCTAAGTGCTAGTAAATAAGGGGTTTAGTGTAACTCAAGATTTAGAAGGGAGGAGGTTTTGTGCTATTTACCCGAAAAAAAATAGAGGTAAAACTTGAATTTATACGTAGAAAAACATTTTTTTTAAAATGTGGTTGTTTGAAAAATAATTTGGGGTCAAGCTTCGGATATATAACACGACCTACAAAATTTTGAATGAAACATGCCCATGTTCGAAATCACGACCTACAAAAATTCTAATCAAGCGCGAATAGCAATTGTACCATTACGCCACAACTTTACATGGACCTATGTACTAGAATTAATGACTTTCACTGTACCAACGAAATGACATTAGCTAGGGTGGTGAATCCTTCACTTAATAAAAATTTCTCACCTTAACCGGGGTAAAATTGGACCAATCTTAACCTTGGTGAGTTCTGCCAAACACATAGGGTGCATTTAACAATCACCTCAAAACTGCAACTCCGATCAATTCAGGTCCACTTTTATTCTAAACTATTTCAATAACAAATCAACGGAGCAATCAATAGAGTAGCGGTCCAAGAAGGAACTGGTTTTAGGGTAATTTTTAGGCCTAATAAAAACTAGGCCAGTTATGATCTAGTTTTTGCCAAACAAAAAAAAACTCAAAATTAAGCCCATATCAGTTTAGACTCAACTTCATGGGATTGCCAAGTACACCCTTGATTAGAATGATGCCATTATAATTTTAACCTTGGCACTACCGATGATACGCGTATAATAAATTACTTTTAGTTGATTGTGAACCCTAATTTTATTTTGGATTCTTCTTGAATTTCTGATATAATTAGAAGAAAGTTTTTCCTCATTATTGTTTATATCATAATAATCAGATGGAAATTCATATATCATAAGATTTTATTATTTGATTAAGAATGATTAATCAATTAGATATATTAATTAGCATCTAGTTAAAATTAGTAATAAGAAGCTTGATAATTGATCTTCTAATTTAATTAGAAATTTAAAGGAATTACAAAAGAAAACTTAGTAAAAACATGAATTAGATAACAAAATTCTGAATAATTCAATACTAGGAAGGCTATCTGTCAGAAACACCGCTTTAACTTTTGACGATTATCAGATAACACCCCATAATTTTTAAAATATCAAAAAAGTCCCCTTAAGTTTTAAGGGTTATGAGAAAACCCCCTTTAACTTGTAGATTTTTAAGGAAACCGCCCTACAAGTGTGATCCCCATTTTTTATTGAACAAAATATCACTGCATAATTTTACTCACTCATGTGAAAATTATTATCCTGTTAATCGAGGATTTCTTATAAAAATCTTAAAGTTAAAGGGGGCTTTCATATCAGCCCTAAACGTTTTCTGATATTTTGAAAGCTATGGGTGGTTATCCGGTAGTCATCAAGTTATGGGGCCTTAATAATATTTAGCCTTGTAAGGACTTTGCAGCAATACCAAATACTGACACGTCCGATTGTCTAACGAGTCAAACTGTCCTCAAAACTCCGAAATTACGGTGAGGATTGAGAATTATGTTTTATATTAATTTTAACATACACCCGCAATTTGAACGCCCTTTTTTTATGGGCTGAAACCTGGACTCACGCAACAGTGTCAATTTTTAGAAAATCCGCTTAAAATTCGTAGCCAGTGAGATTTGAATCTGGGTAGCTCTGATACCATTTTAAATTTAGTTCTTCTAACCATTACACCAAAACTCCGAAGTTATAGTGAGGATCGAGGATTGTCGTTTTATATTAATTCTAACATTGGCGGCCAAGCCACCGCCATGAATATTAATATTCCCTGATTACCCCTATCCGGCTACTGCTCACGTTGCCCACGGGCCTCCCACTTTTCAAAAACTAATCTCCATTACGAGTGGTAAAGAATGAAAAGTTCGAAAAAAATGAAAAATAATGGAATTGTGTACTGTGCCAAGTTTGACCCCACCATAATACTTGGGTAAAAAAGAAACAAATATGAGTTATTAATGGCCGAAATAAAAGTAGTTTGAATTGCAATATTAGCCATTTAAAAGTAGTTTGAATTTCAATATTAGCCATTTATCAAATTTTCATTTTTTTGTATTAACAGCAAACCGAGGATCTCATATAAACAAAATGAATAAACTTCTAAAGTGCAAAGTTAAAAGCACAAATTAAACTTTATTTCCTTTAAGCAAAAGCTTATGCAAGAGCAACTGAAGTCTCCATTCTCATCAGGACAAGGTGCAATCAAATGTTTGAAGGGCAACAGCTTCTATTGGCAAAAGCTTACCAAAAATTAATTTTTCTGAGGGAATACCAGAAATTGACTATGATGACAATAAAATACAACAACATTCATCATAAAGATCCCAGCAAAGCCTTGCAACTTGCAGTCCACAAAATGACTTAAGAACCATTAATTTACCATAAATTCTAAAATGGACCATCTATAAGTTAGATAAATATATTTGGCCATTCGACCGACAACCAAACAGATGTTTGGTTGAATAATAAGTAGAAAAGATGCGTGCCGAGAATTTAACAAAACATTACTTCCCTAATTTGTTACGGATTCCTAAAAGAAATGTTAGCAGAAACACCACATTACATTGGAACAAAGTCTTAACAAGGGGGCACCAAAAAACAAAAAACAAAAACAAAAACAAAAACTAACAAACTGAAAACTAAGCGTCGTCCTAGATTGTTTCCTTTATAAGAAAACAGAGTTAAGCTTCTTGTAGTAACAAATTGAATCCCAAAACAATAAAAGAAAAAGAAAAAAATTCTTATCAATTTCAGTCAAAAGGATTCACATCACCGACGATAACCTCTACTAACCTCAAAGCCGCGACCGTCGACATCAATCCGGCACCTTATACAAGTCCACACTGATCTCGCTCGGCCATGACCCTGGAAAAAGCAACTGCCAACCAAAAATAATAATAATAATAATAAATAAATAATAAATAATAAATAAAAACGAAGCGCAATCTTTTTTTAGATCAATCCTCAAATTCCACAGGACAAACCCTAACAAGTCGTTGAAGAACTTACATCGAGCTGCTTCTGGACGTTCCTCGGCCTCTTCTTGGGCCTCCGGCGAGCCCTATTCCCAGTCACAGCGTAAATGTCCTCGTCGATCTCCTCCCTTGTAAGCGTGATCGAAAACTTCGGCCGCTTTCTCTTCTCCGCGTCCTCCGACCTCAGCCGCACCGTCCGCACATTATCCACCTTCCCTTCTCGCGATCCATCCGCCCGCGGTGGCGATATGCTCGAATCCTTGGCCGGCGTCCTCCTCGTCCTCAGATTCCAAGGCGGGATCTCCGGCGGTGGCGGAAACGAGGCTGCTACCTCCTCTGGGATCTTCAACCGGCCCTCGGCCTCTTGGAGGTGGTCGAGGAGCTTCTCCCTTACCTCTTCCAGAGACTTATCATCGTCATCGTGGTTCTCGATTGACCTGAACGCGGCGGATCGGGAGATCGTCGGCGGTGGCGATCTGATGATCTCGCCCTTGCGGTTGATGTTGAGGCAGCGGAGCACGCGCTGGCTTCCCCATTTCTTGTGGATTGGGAACGAGAAGTTGTGGAGGCTCGACTGAGACTCGGCCCTCGCCGCCGGTGCCGCCATAGTATCTGGCGGGGGACGCGGGTTCTCCGCTGAGATCACCATGAGATCGCTCCCTCTGATCTCAAGAAATTGGGATCGTGTAACCGCCGGTGAGCGTAACGTTGAAGAATCAGAGAGAGGGATGTGAGAATGGGACGCGGGGGTGAGTTTTTATATGGGGGGTGTCGTGTTGGGGTTATCCGGGGTTTGAATGGAAATGTTCTATTTTGGTTTCGGTGTCACGTGCGGGGCTTGCAGGATGAGGGCAGCCAATAAGCACCCCTGACTCCGTTGCCAGCTTGCAGAACTTGAGCTGGGCTTTGGGAATGGGTTGTCAATGTTAGGGCCGTAAATAGATCACTTATATTGTCCTTCTTGGTAAAGCTCTATATTGGAGCCCAAAGCGAAGTAGTGCCTTGTCCATCTGAATCTGATCAAAATCCTTGAAATTTCCTCAACTTTTCTAAAAATTAAGTAGAATTTCCCTATCTAACTATTGGGTAAAATTTTATTTAATGTCAACTTTGAAAACAGTAAAATTTTATTTAATGCCAACTTTGAAAACTATGTTTTTTTTTGTCTTAACAGAAAAATCTTTTAAAAAAAACAAACAACTCCTCAAAAAAAATTTAAAACTACAAAGAACCACTAAAAATTGAAATTACAAAGAGCTTCATGAAAATCTTACAAATTTTAAATAATCCCAAAACAAATTTAAAAATTACAAATAAACCCCTCTAAATTTTTTATAAAAAAAACTTGAAAATCTAACATTTACAAGAAACACCTAAAATATGAAAATTCTAAACAACCCCTGACAAATATGAGAATTTGTTGTTTCTAAGCATGGCATAAGCTCAAGGTCGACTTCTGATTATTATATACAACATGAGAAATGAAATATAAAACAAAATTTTTTAAAAAAAAACTACACTTTAATGCACCATGTTCCATTAAAAATAGCGTTTCTATTATGTTAGAACTCCAAATATTTGTTAATTCTATATTAGACTCCAAATTTTCTTCTTTCTAAATCAGTCCCTCAAATCTATCAAATTATTTTTAAATAAAACCTCAAATATGTTAAGTTGTTTTAGGCAAGCCCCTCAAGATTATTAAGTTGTTTAAATAAGACACCCAGTTTGAACGAACATGACGGTTTGTCAGCCTAGTTTAGAAATACGAAGGTTTTGAGGGTGTAATATAGAATTAACAGAGATTCAAGCGTCTAATATAGCAAAAACCCTAAATACCTAGCAATTGGAGTCATTGGACTATATCTCATCGAAACTGAATCCAGATTAAACCTAGATCCACCGGAACAGATCTGAACTACTCAAATTTAACTAGGCATGATGTGTTTTGGCCTTTATTTTTTATTTCCATTTAAATCCAATTTAACTTAGTGTGTCCCCGGCCATTATTCACTTTGGGATTAACTACTAATTCTGCGCGCACTTATTTAGCTGGTTTAACTTCCTTTTTGATGGTGGGAGAGTAAGGAAGTAAAAATCTCTGATTTTTTTGTCAAAACTTTTAAATCATCTCTACTTCTGGCATTCAATGTTGTCATCATTTTCGTACCCAAAAAACATACTTAAATTTTGTACTCTGTACGCATTTAGTTCCCACGTTGAGTGATGATATTTGGTTTTAAGTAGGGAATTCATACTCTTTTTCCATGGTTCCATCTCATCAGATGATGATTCCATCTCATCTTATTCATTAAAGGCTTTCACATAATAGTGTTCTTGATATAGAACGACAGAGCCACATACAACCCAGTGTGGGCAAATAGAACCCCTAGCATGCTTATTCATTATGGGCCACTTATAGATTTGGTAAGATCCGGATAACTACATGTATGCAATAGGAAAAAATATACAATAAGTTTTGGTTTACTAAACAGATCGTTCTTGTAGGATCGTCACGCCTTTTTTGATCAACGGCCGAAGGACGACCATACCGTGCAACTGGCGAGAAGCCCCCACATATCACCCTGCGACTACCACATAAAGCACGAACTTGATTGGAGAAGGAGGTGACGATTGTTATATATTTGTATATTTTAAATATTACCCATCATGAAAAACCTCATATCTACATAAAAGGGCATAGAGATAGAATCCTATAGTTACTAGGATTATGAATATCCTATCTCTAAGATAAAATATTATCCACCTACTTATTTATGAGACTATCTCATAATCATAACCAACATACCCCCATTCACACAAACAAGTGGGTGCCATCCATTGCTTCTTGAGTAGGCTCCCTGAGTCGTTGACTCCCTAAGCTAAAATCTCCCTGAGAATCTCCTTCCTTTTCAAATTCGTATCCATACATCGCTAGGGCGGTGTAGACAGTTGAGAACCTGCAATCGAGTAGCCTTGCAGCTAGATCCGTTAGGACCGACACAAGGATCTTCCTAAAATAAAAACACACATGAAATAGTATAAGTATGCGATATCTCGTACCCTAGATATGATCAACCATGTCTGCTTAAGTACCTTTGATCTCTCGAAGAAGCATACTTGAGCATTACGGTCTACCCTCGATTCATTGCACCCTTAGATCATGTCCCCAATATAAATAAGAGTTGGCCAAGTGATGCAATCAAAAGCCATGTTAATCGATCTTCCTCTAGCCCTGAATAGTTGAGCGTATTAAACACCCACTTTCCTAACGCTGCCCCATAAGTACGGTATTGTCTCATCACAATAGCAAACAATAGCCAAAGTAGAGATGTTCATAACAGCCTTCCTAGATAGCCTAGTGTCACTAAGAGTATAGAGACTACTCTCCATTACTAGTGGTCATCGATATGGGCTCACATAGTGAAGGAGCAGGGATCCATCCCTCGACCTCCTTATATCCAATCCAAGCACACGTTGTATGGCAGCGTATTACGGTATTATTTCTCTCTGAAAACATACATCCTTAAATGAATGTCATACGGACCCAAGTTCCATCACCCCATGATGAACTTGTCTGGCCATACCACCCACATTATGCATGTGATCTCCCGACAAGCCCACACCTTGTGTGCCAAGTCAGACCCCTAGTCTGGTTGATAGTAAACATGTAAAGTGGATGTGGAATTTTCCACTTCGGCCACTTCAACGTATAAGTACACAGCAACCTTATCCTTAGCTAGTCAGGGTGACCTATAGAGTGTTCCCACTATTGCTATACTCGATAAAATGATAGTGTAGTCATTGCTCCAAGCCAAATGACATTCAGCACCCAATTTGAGCTTCGGTAACTATCACAGCTTCGAAGGGGATCTCTCAAGTGATAAGAGCTTCTACCTACTGATGTAATTTTCTAAGGATGCACCCGGTGCCCTTTGTGTACCCCGTACCCATCATATACAAATATACTTCATGCCAAAATAATCAACCAATAATAAAATATTAGCAATCCCTGATATGCATAAATAGAAAAAGAATCAAAATAAATACAAGGTCTTATAAAGCTGTCATCCGTAGTATCCCAAGTGCTTGAGGTCTCAACAAAAGTTAAAGATATAGCCTTTAAGACTAAAGTGTGTTGCACTAATTGCACTTTAGCTATTCCCTTTATTAGTAGATCCCCGATCATCTGACTCATTGAGAAACACACAATATGATCTCCTCCTTCTCTTAGCTCTTACTGAAATGGTACCTAATCTAGATTTTATTCAATTTTTCAAATTAATTTGGGTATATTGAATAACCAACAGTCGACATGCTATCACAATAGAGAATCACACCATTCTCTACATGTCAAGCTACAACAAGACTCTTCCAGAATTTACACAAGGAGATTGCCTCCAGTGCTATCGTGTATATCACTGCGTATTCTACTCCAAGTGGAAAAAGGCTATATACTACTACTTCTAACTACTTCATGAAATGACCCATCCATTCAGCGATAGAAGTCAACGCTCGCCCATCCAGATCATTGGCCCAATTAGCATCTGAATATCTGTAGGTAAGTGTCTATTCATAGCACAATACACAAGTGTAGTCTCAATTAAATATTTGAGGATCCTCTTGACTCATCATAGTGAGTCATACTAGGATTGGACTGATGCGTACCCATCAATCCTATTGCGAAGGATGTGTCTGATCTTGCACACATACATGACTACTGACTACACTCCTATGAGGGATAATCATTATTAACTTCTTCTCTACTTTCGTGTTGGGACATAAGTTTAAATTTAGAGTATGACTCTTAACAATTAAAGTCCCAATGGCCTCTATGATGTGCCCAGCTAGTAATATGCCATCGATGTATGACAACAAGATCTCAAACTCTTACCAACTCTATGTAGATAGACATAATTGTCTTTATCGATCACTGTAAAACCATAACCTAGTATAGTCTAATGTAATCAAAAATACTACATATTGGAATATTGTTTCAAGTCATAGGTAGAGTTTTGCCCAAGTCCCTTTTACTTTGAGACACACTAGTCGATCCACATAGATCTCTTATTCCAATTCTCATAGAGAAAAGTTGTCTCAATATCCATCTGGACTAGTTCAAGATTCATATCTACTACAAGAGTCAATTTTCAATGAAAGTCAATTCTCTCTTACGGAGAACATCTCCTCATCATCCACCCTTCAACTACGGGTGTATCCTTTTGCCGTTAAGCTTGCCCTGCACTGCTTGATTGTCCCATCCTGCTTGACCTTAAAAATCCATTTGTTCTCAATGGTCTTGCATTTAGCTAGAAGATCCACAAGTACTTGACTTGATTCTTCCTCATGAACTCAAGCTACCCTTCCGTTGTTGCTTTCCACTCTTTTATTGCAGACTAAGAAATAACATCCTCATATGGTTTGGACTCCACAATAACAAACAATGATGCCATGGATGTTTCCCCTTAATATCAAAATATGATGTAGGTACTAGATCATGGGACGATCAACAAGGCAATTGAGATTCCTTAGATGGCTCCGAGTCATCTAAAGGTATCTTGCTCCCAGTGTCCCCAGCTGGTAGAGTTATCCTCTTCCATCGCTGGCTCTATGACAGTCTCCTCGATCTATGAACCCATAATCCTAATCTATTTCTTTTTTGTGCGGGAAACCCTCCCTAAGAAATGTAATATCTGCAATTCTCTTAGTCCTAGTCCCATCGTAGTGCTCACATGTAAACTCATCCTATAAGTATCCAAAATTAGTGTATAGTCATACACTTTTTCCCTCTAGGGTCCAACTTCTCATACCATTGAGAAGCTGTGTGTGTATATGTATGAGCAACACACCCACATGGACATAGTAATCCAACACCAGCCCTCGGCTGTCCATGGCTCATAAGGTGTAGGCTCTACTGATCTAAAAGGCACATAGTTCAAAATATATGCAGCTATCAATAGCACATCTCTCCAAAACCAAATTTGGTAGATATTTTGAACTATGTCTAGCAGAGCCGACCTCCACACTTCTGTAACACCATTTTGTTGCAAAATATAGGCTAATTTTCAGCTATTTGACTTTTTTTTCTTAACACAAGTCCCTGAACTGGCTAGATAGCTACTCTATCTCGCAATTAGTGCGCAAAGCTCTAATGCTTTTGCTTAATTGATTATTCACCTTGCTACTTTAGCGCTTGAAACAAATCCAAGCCCTTAACTAGGTGCAAAATCAAATACACATCGTCAAAGATAGAGTACTAATCTATAAACATGAGGAATTATGTGCTATACTTCATACCTTCATGAACATCAGTCTGCATATATAAGAGTGTACTTAATGCAACGGATTTGTTCTTGGCCTTGCCATAAGATTTTCTAGTGATTTTACTAACGAGACTATACTCATATGTGGATAGATACATCTTGGTACATGTACCTAGGAGGTCGCCATTGGTGAGCCTACATGTACTCTCCAATGTGACCTAGTCTATAATACCATAAATTAGATACAATCTTAATTCAGGATACAAGACAAAGTAGAAGATAAATTCAGTTATTTTATAATTAGTCACATTTTAAATCAACTAAGAAATTAGCTTGAAGTCTAATGCAGAGTAGAGAATCCAAGAAGTAAATCTATGTAAGTTATCCACATATGGGAAACTAACATGAATCCCACAAGCCTAACTTCCGAGATAATTGCTTAACTATAGTGGGAATATTACAAGATCTATTTGTTCCCTAAACTCGGAGAAAATCTTTATCCATTGGCGCCCAGCACCATTACATATTCTCCCACTAGATCTTTCTACTCCCATTTATAATGTTTTGGAAATCAAAAACCTGTCACTACCCTGCAAATGTAGTCCATGATTCCCAAGTTTTCTTGGTTTTGCGCCCTCATGCGCGAAATAGTCGTCTTGTATGTAGTCAAAATAATTGATCTTGTTCTTATGAGTTTGCCTTTGCACCTTTTAATTGACTTCTTTTATTTCAGAATCCATTTTGAAAATCTCTCAGCGTACCCGCTGCAACTAGAGTCCTTTTCTTGTGCATTAGATATTTAGCTAACAAAGCCGAATGAGACATTTAGCCTTGAACACACCCTAGTGTCTAGACTCCAAATTTACTTTCATTTGCACATCCTGGATATTGTCGCATCTGCAATGTGTAGTAAAAAAGTTAGGTCATCATCCAAAGATGAATTCGATGTTCTACCCAGCAGACATATCATTTGAATCTAACTTAATAATAAGAACTCGGATCCTCATTGGAGAGACATATTCAAATATCGCATTAAGAGCATCCCCGAAGTCCTTTGTGTTCGAGTAATCCTTAAAATTCCTTGATAAGATCGCTCCTCATTGTAGTTTAACTAGTGAACCACTTAAACGATCTATCTATTTCCAGACCTAGTACTGATCAGTCTCACATCTTTGAGTCTGAGTTGAACCATGTTCCGACTCGGACATTACCCCCCCGGTACTCATTAAAATCTCCTGCTCTTAGGAGAAAATAAATCTTCTGGCAGAAGTATCTATAACTAATCAGTCTTAGACTGAAGTTGAAAACTTATGTTGATACCTCTTTAAGAGAAGGACTAAGTAGTTCTTATACTTTCTGTTTATCTATCTTATCTACTGGTTTGAACTTGAATTTGATCTCTTTCCATACTTCACAAGTAGCGACTAGTTCCGAACTCCATTTGCAAGCTTCACGAATAATCTCATTACCCTCATGAGCAAGATCACGTCGCTCATTATGAGCTTGTACACATGCTTCTAAAGCGACCCAATTAGCTACCGCACCAGGTGCATTTCTCCAAGGGTGTCCAAAAGTTCCTCCACCGAACTGCACTCAAATTATGGATATGTTAATAATATTAGCACTTTACGTGGAGTATTGTTCTTTCTTGAAGAACATTTCATCTCATCAAGCCTTTTATACCGATAATAAAATTATATCCCAAACAGAGAGAATAAGGCCTAGGGCCCCAACCACAGTATTCAAAGATATAATTTTTAAATGGTTATAAATTTTTTTAAAATGGAATATAAGATTTCTTAGAGAAAGAGCAGATTAGGTAGTTAAATTATAGTACTATCTCTACCTGAAATCTCACACTTGAAATAATTTATTTATGCTTCAGTATGCGATTGAACATGGGGCATGAAAAACATAAACAAGAAATTTTACAATATTTTATTTAACTACCCTATTTAATCTTGTCAATTTTATTAGGGTATTTCATTTCTCATGAAATTAGTATGGTGCCCTGGGCACTTCCATTAGAACAACTACTCATTACAAGTCTCCAAGACTTACTAGGGTTTTTATAAATCAATTTGGTAATTAAAATAATTTTTCTAAACTTCAAACTGTAACAAATTATTTTTCATCAAAAATCCACTTCCTCTTAATTATGAAATCTAGTGGGCTCACATTAGAAATTTCTAAAATTTCTAAGAAAAACTTCTCAAAAAATTTTAAATTAACCAAAATAATTTTCTAGAAAGTTTTATTAATTTCTAAGTAATTTTCTAATTTTATAAAACTAATTAAAAATATTTTCAAGAAATTTTTAGAAAAACATTATAGAAAATAATATATATTTTAAGGTATATATAAAATTTCCCAAAATTTTTAGATTTTAAGTCATTTTCTAAAATAAAAATAGTTTTTCAGAAAAAAGAGATAAAAGTCTTATTTATAGCTATGCCCCGATGGTTTCAAAAACCTTAGGAAACTAACTCAATTGGAAGAGGCGACGACAGGGCCACCGCGAGCCCTTCCCGTGGGTCGATCGGTATTGCCGTCAGGGCCCTCCCGCGGGCCCATCAGTGGTGCGTGGGCCCACCTCTCCCTCTTTTTTTCGGCAGCCAGCTTCGGTTGTGGTAGAGTGGTCCCTGACGCCTGGCGGTAGGGGCGCTGACGGTTGCCAACATCCGAAGCCCTAAGCGCCACGGTGGCTAGGGTTTCATAAATTTTTTTTGAAAAATTCAAAACAAATCCTTTTTTAATACTTGATTAAAAGAAAAAAGGCTTTTTATAAAGGATTAATTACATTCCAGTATCCTATAGTATGATGTAACTACATGGGTGATCTTGAGTTTTGAGTATTTACAAGGGTAACCATGAGTTTAATGGCCACAGTGAAAGTGCTAACGGAGCTTAACTTTGCACATGAAAAGACAAAAATGTCCTTTCATACAAACATAATTTTCTCAGCGTTTTGGTGGGACTGTTAAGGAAGTTTAAAGATTTGACAGACTAACATGGAATAATTGAACTTTTGAGGGACTAATATCTAAATAACCTTTCTACAAAACTTATCAAAACTAATATCTATTCCTCTACTTTGGGGACTTCATTTTGCCTTTTCACCGCTCTAATCCTCTCACCCATTATCTCAAATCCATTGCCACTTCTAATCTTTTTGCGATATAAACGTAATATTTCTATTTTTATTGAATATTTGTGGTGTTGGAGTCGATATTGGTACGAGGTACAACCAGTTTTTTTTGTCAATCGTTCAGTTCTTCATGTCAACAGGTTTTATTCTCTTAGTTTTTGGTTTTCCAATGCCTACTTTGGGCTTTTCTTGTGCACTTGGTTTTTATTTGAAGTATTTTCTTCAACATCTTAAATGTAAGTGGAATCAATTTTTTTCGGGTTTAAAAATGTTGTCTGACTAAAAAATTAGTGATTAGTTTTGCTGCCTGTATGCTAGTGCGTGAGTTCTTTTCTATGGTTCTTCTAGCCTTTTCTTAAAGTGAATTGTCCTTTCTAAGATGTTAGTTATGTGTTTGAAGTATCCATTATATGTCTTATTTCTAGTGTATGGTATCTTATGATTTGCTTTTTTATTACAGAGGATGATATGAAAAAAAATTAGTGGTCCATTATCCTAATGGTCAGATGTTGAACTAAACAGTTGACGTGGACCCCTACCAATTGTTGGACTTACAGAAAAATATATGGTATATGGCCGAGAAGAAGAACTTTAGCTCCCCTATTAATAATTTAATCCTATCATCTATTACAAGCATCATGGTAAAGATAATTTCATTGAGTTGTGTGATGATAAAAACTTATGTGCAAATGTGTTTTGATTCTAGGAATATATCATTGAGTAGTTAAATTAGCTAGCGGTTTGCCTGATCCTATTAAAGAGCATAACCTTGTTACAAGGTACCTGAATATAAAAAGGATATTTTAGGAATTCTCATATTGTGTTAGTTGATATGTCAACAAAGAAACAAACGGTGTTAAGAAACTGCTCGAACCTGTGCTGGGATGATATAAGTTATCAATCTCAGGGTTATTCGTGTAAATACCCAAACCTCAGGGTCACCCATGTAGTTACAACATATTACAAGGTACTAAAATGTAATTAATCTTTTTAAAAATTTTTGATTTATATTAAACAAATAGCCCACCACTTTTATAAGAATTGAGTCTTTTTCTTAAATCTGACATCCGATATGTCTAAAATTGGATTTTTTTAATACCAAAAACTGAATTTTAATGAAAAATTAAATCTTTTCATAAATAAAAAAAATCTTTTTTTTGTTCCATGGCCAAAATCACTATCAAGAAATTGATGAACAATCCTAGATCCGGCTTGGATACCAATTTAAGATCTAGATAACTATATGCATGATAGAAATAAATCTACAACTAGATTATGCACAGTGGAAAGTAAGAAACCTCAGCTCACATTCTAGGAACATAAATAACAAGTTTATGGTTTACCTGTAGGATCAACACGCCTTTCTCGATCAACAGCGGGAGGGCGACCACACCGTGCAACCGGCGAGAAGTCCCCACATATCATTATAGACTATCGCATAAAGCACGAACTTTATCGGAGAAGGTGATGACGGCTATTGCATGTTTCTGTATATTTTCTCTATTACCCATCATGAAAAAGCTGATATCTATATATGGGCTTAGAAATAGAATCATATACTTACAAGGAGTATGAATATCCATATATAAGGGCTTAAAGATAGAATCTTACACTTACAAGGATTTAGAGATAAGATATTATCCACCCATTTATTTGGGTGCCTATCTCATAATCATAACCAACAAATTGAAATAAATTATATTTTTATTATCATGCCATGTATTATAAATAGAGGCTCATATTGTTAAATATAATTGAACTTTTACTTAATTTACAATTAAACTTTGATAAGACCCATGTAGTTGAATCAAAATACTCATTAATTAAACCTAACTCTAGTCGTACTTCCCATAAAATTCGGAAATCCCTCTACTATCTACCGCACCAAGAAAAAATTTCAGAAAAAATAAAGAGGACAGCATGCAGAGAACAAAAATTATTTAAACAAAAAGAACAAAAAAACGAAAAACAAAAAACAAAACAAGAAAACATGCAGTATAGGATGCGACTTGACGAGGACCAAAGTAGGAGCAAGTTTTGGTGAAAATTTGGTAAGCATCTAACTTTTTTATACTTTATTCTTCCAAATAAATTTGCATAAGATTTCATAGAAAAATTGCATAAGATGTCTGTTTGACGTTACTTTGAAAAGGATATAGAAGTCATTGTGATGAGAACTTGATGGTGACAATTGTAAAATATCATTCTTTAGAATGTATTAATTAATTTATTGTATTGGATTTACAAATGTTATATTACATTTATTTGCAATTTATTTATTACCCTCATTTAGGGCTATCCAAAAAGCCCGCCGACCCGGCCCGGCCCGGGTATGGCTCGGAAATCCCGGGCCTGGCCGGGCTATGGGCCCAGGCACGGGCCGGCTCGCTGGCGCCCGGCCCGGAACAGAGCCGGCCAAAAC
>JBAKGM010000001.1:24405833-24424599 GCA_037177215.1 Asparagus racemosus
GGGCTGAGCAAACTGCACCCCCCTCCTCAAATGCTATAAATAGAGGGGGGTGCACAGTTCTGAGGTTGGAAATTTTCTGCAAGGTGGGATTTTTGTGGGAGCTCTGCAAGATCAAGATTTTGCTACCGACGAAGATCGTGCTGCCTACGTCAGATCCACGCCATTCGAGCTCACACCCGCTAAGATCCAGGTTAGGTTTGTGTTGATCTTACCCTCAAGTCTAAGCTACGTCTTAGGCTCAAGGCACCCTCAAGTTTAAGCTGCGTCTTAGGCTCAGGACAAGCGTGTGATTTCTCCTAATAGATCTCACCTGCTCCGGCGATCATCTCCTTCGTGAGATCGATCCCCGTCAGCCGTTTATTTCCTTCGTGAAATAAACCCCTTAGATCCACAAACCCAGCATCTAGATCCTTAATTAAAGATCGGGATTGCGCGGTGGTCCACAGAAAGAATAGAGTCCCCGTCACAGGCCAAGATACCCACGCAAGCGAGGATTCGATAAACGGGCCCCGCGTTTGTTCAATATTAGAATTAAAGTTGTATTTTTATAATTTGATCATTTCATTGTAAAAAGCCTTATAAAAAGACAAATTCTTGCTTGAATTTTATTGTAAAAAATAAATTTGTAACGAGTTCAATTGCAGATTCAATGGAAACGTCAACAACTTTTTTTCGCGTGAACAATGGTGAGTTATCCTTAAAATAAAAATATTTTCCAGGAACTTCTAGCCGAAATAGGAAACAGTTTATGAAAATAATCTCCAAGAACTTTTGTATCCTCATCCGAAATGAAGACCTCCCCCTTGCGCAAAATCATACCCCCACTTCTTCATGAGGTCCAGCGTTTCTGAACTATATTTGAATAGATGAAGTCCAGGCCCATTGTTATCGACGTCCTCCCCCAAGAAGTGGTTTGGTGTCGGAATCGCATCTCCTTTTTCGTAGAGCAAGTCTTTTTCGTTACTTGTTTTACTCGGGATGACAAGTGTTGTGCCAAAAGAATCTCAGAACTACTTCTGTGTTATACACGACGACCGCGTCGGTAAGTGCAACTCGGGGGCATAGTATAATCCTACCATTACATCGGTAAAAGATAACGAGTACTCTAAATCATCTTTTATTACTTCATTGGCAAGTTGCCAATTACAATCATTGTCCGATGATTCTTCATCATCAAGATTAATTACAACAGGTACAATGTCATTTAAAATAAAACTACCATCGTAATCAAGCCCAGCTTCAGTAACAGCTTCCCACCGCCGTCCGTGCCTTGGGTCGGTGATTCAGAATCGAACTTATCACCGTAGAGGAGGGAATCAGTGAAGTAATTCTCCATCCTCTTAAACGATTGTTTGTCTGCGACCACCGCCTTGACTTTATTATTCGTGTCCTCATATTTGAGACACTAATGAAGAGTAAAGGGAACTACAACATTATTATGGATCCAAGGTCGACCCAACAATAAGTTATATGAAGTTTCTGCATCAATCAACTAACATGTGACTTCAGACTTCAGATCTTCCATCTGGCACTTTACTCGGATCTTACCAAGTGGCTGAGACCCGCTGGTGTTAAATCCGTAGATCACTGTGCCTGTTGATGCGAGCTTCCTGGCAGGAATCCCGAGACTGTATATGAGGCGCAAGGGCATGATACTCACAGTGGAACCCAGATCAACTTGGATCCGGTTAACTTCACTAGAGCTAATGTACCCAGTGAAATAAAGCTGACTATCATGCTGCAAGTTCTTCGTCTGCATGTCTTCCTTGGTAAAGGTGATGCAGGGAAGGTGCTTGGCAGCTAGACTGCACTATTGGGCAGCTAACAACTCTAGCTCTTCCGGAGCTGGCTTAATTTGAGTAAGGAAGACCTCAGAGTTAGCCAAGGCTTCTTGTAAGGCTTCCCGCGTCTCATTTGACAACTACAACAACTCATAAAGAGTGATCCTCATCGGTATATTAGCTAGTTGAGCCATCACAACGAAGCGATACGGGGAGTTCGAGCTTCCCAGTTTGTCACCTCCAATCGGACGATTGAATCGAGATTGCTTCGGGAGCTGAACCTCCTGAGGTTGCTTCTCCTTTGGTTTGGCTGCTACTTCCTTGGTAGCTACCTGCTGCTGCACCTTCTCAGTATGCATGAGGGGAGTTATTGGCACTCCTAGTTCCGATAACGTCTTGGCATTCAGATCAGGAACCTCGGGGTACTTGTACCTGTACTCATGCCCGGTCCTTGTGGCAAGAACTTCAGCTTGCTCTTCCGAGAGCTGAAACATCACCATCCGTTTATCGTCCTCTTCCAAGATTGATGAAGTAGCATGGCACAATTTCCCCTTCAACTTCTTTTTGGATGACGAAGAAGCTGCCCACTGATCATCTTCAAGTAAGTCCGGATGGACCCATAAGACTTTGTCACTTGGGGCTGTATGTGGTAGGAGCCCTTTGTGGCATTGTCTAAGAGGATCATCATTCAATGTCTTCATTGCCACTTTCACCATAGGCTTGAGTTCAAATCAAGTCAAAGGTACCGATTCAAAGTTGATGGATACCGCGTTCACCCCAACCTTCTTTTCTTTGGATGGCTTTAGCGTGATGACTCCCACATCGATTAAAGCTTGGATTTTATCCTTAAGGCCTTAGCATGACTTAGTGGGGTGGTGAATCGCCCTGTGGTAGGCATTGTCACTGGTGTTCTCGTGACTACCCCCAGCATTTTGTTCTTCAGGGGGATGTCCGGTGCCGTGGTCTTCCTCCTGGTCTGTGTCGCTGTCTATTTGATTGACATTGTTGCAACAACTAGTTTCAACGTGATGGATCGTCAATGCTTGGATCTGTTGGTCATGCATTTCTCGCATCTGCTGCATGGCCATCTCCATTTCGAACTTGAAGTTCTCCTTCTGTTTGGTCATTGCTTCTTTGAGCATTTTGGCCACTTGTTCGACATTGATCATTAGGGCTTCACGGGGTTGTCCCTTGCTCGAAATTGTGTTGTCGGAAGCCATTATAGAGCCAGCATCTGACACTTCATCATCTGACAACAATCCTTTCATGATCTTGTCATAATTGGAACGTTGAATAGTTTCAGTTTGTAGGTGAGTTATTCGGTAGGATGGTGAGGGACCAGCATGAGTCATTGTCCCTCTGCCTGTCATGTTGTTGGTGACTCTCGGCAGTTCGTCACTTCTCCTGCGGAAGCGTCTTGACCTAGGCTTCGGCAGTCCGGCATCAAGTCTGTCAAAGACCAACACCCTTTCTGGAGTTGCTTTGTTGTAGCCACGCTCTGATAGCACTGCCTTGATCAACTTGGAACAGAGGCATTGTGCAGGATTCTCAGGTGAACTCCTCTTTCAGGATCTGCTCGTACCCCCAGCACGATAGTACAACTCATTAGCATGAATGCTAGAGCAACCCATCGTGTGTTGGTATAACTTCTCAGGTATAACGCTGTCGTTGTCAGACGAAGACATCTCCTTTCGAGTACAGACTGCTTTGTCAAAGCTGCCAAAAGTGGCTCACCTTAACGTTTGCTAGTAGGGGCGTGAAGTCTCGGCGGACTCTCGGACTTCGATTCTCAGTCCAGTATGTGGCCCTGTAGGGGTCTTGTTGCCTTTGTTGAGGTGGGTGCGACCTCCTGCATCAGGAGTGACCCGTGATTTCCTCAACAGATCTAGGCATTCCTTGATCAGAATTTTGCCTCGATCGTCTTGTAACGGGCTGAGGTGCTCCGTGATTGTTGGCTTGCCAGCTGCAGTAGAAATCAGCTTAGCCGAAAGTTTTGATGTAGACGCCGATAGTGGCCTCGGCGCTAGAATGATTAGTGTTGGGGCGCCGGCGGACTTTGGCTTCAGCGCCGGGGCAACTGGAGTCAGAGCACTAGCAGACTTTGGCTTTGGCGCCATAGTTGGAGTGTCGGCGGTCTTGGGCCTCCAGACTTGTCGGATTGTGGTGGCTTCGTGGCCACCTCCTCCTTCAGTTTACGGGCTTGTTGCACCAAAGCCCGTGCCTGCGTAAAGAGTGCGCGACGCTTCCAGATGCAGTCCTAAAGTGTTGAACGGTTCTGTTTGACTCGGACCCATTTGTTTGCTGATAGCTTGGAGGGGCCACTAATCATCTGAGGCTGAAGCTTGTGCTGTAACTTGGATCTTAGATCCACCTCGTAGCGGATCCTATCCGTTGACTGCATCGCCTTGGCGAATCGACGCACCACACTTTGGCGCCGTCGCTGCCGGGCTCTCTTTGAGAGTGCGGGCACGCCGTCAGTGGTTTTCTCCAGTGTCGGGGAAACTTGGGCTACGGGCACCGAGGGGATTTTACCGCTACCTGTGAATTTGATGACAGCAGAGTTAGAATCATCCTCCTAGGACTCAACATCTGAGGCCCACTGGATCTTCCTTGCAGTGGAGACCCTTCTGGACTTGCCGGGAGAGGTGGATCTGGATGAAGAGGTGAGATACTCCTCGAACTTTTGTTGGTGGAACTCGTATTCGACCTCTTCCTCGACCGGGATCTGGATCTGTGGCTGTGACACGACCTCAGATCTGAGGCCGTTGGCTCCCATTGTGGTCGCCAGCTTGTTCGCGGGGAAAGTTGGTGTGATTGTCATTGTTTGTGAATCTGTTACAGCTCTTAGCTTTTACAATGAAATTCAAATAAAAATCACCTTTTTATAAGGCTTACAACGAGAATCAACAAAGATTACAACTTTTTAACTCTTGATGAAAAAAGGCGGGGTCCATTTTTCGGATCCTCACTTGCGTGGAATCTTGGCCTGTGTCGAGGACTCTTTTATCTATCCGTAGACTGCCACGTGATCAGATCTAGGTGCTATATCTATAGATCGGTGGTGATTATTTCACAAAGGAAATAATCGCCGATGGGGATCAACTCACGAAGGAGATGATCGCCGAGTGGGTGAAATCGACAAAGCGAAGTCACGCGCAAACCCTGAGATTAAGACGAAGCTTAATCTAGAGGGTGGATTTGATAGATCTGACCTGAATCGGTGTAGATCTAGTCTGGATCTCCTCCTAATCTTCTCCTCACTGCGTGGATCTGAGTTGTGACGGGTTCTTCACTTGCTTGAGATCTAGATCTGACTTTTCTTCTTTGCCGTTGCTCGGATCTGTGCAAAAGCTCTCGCGAATCTCAGCCTCAGACTCAAAAAATTCTAACTCGAGACAACTTAGACCCCCCCTCTCTATTTATAGGCAAGAGGGTGGGGTCAGATTTGCATTTTGGGTGGCCCAGACACCAAATGGTGTCTCGGCCTTCGCCGACACACTGTTTCGTGTCTCCGGTGTATTTCCACCCTTGTTTTCTTCTGATCGTGTCGCGATCATATTGAGTCCATGTCTGATTGATTTTATCGTTGACTCAGGGCTTGATCAGTTCAGTCCTATCAACGTTTGAGTCCGGTTAATTCCATCTCGTCGACGTTCAAGTCCGGTTGACTCACCTTGTCGAAACTCGCTGATCTGAAGCTTTGTCGTTAGATTTATTCCACGATTCGTCACTCCACTGACTTGCACACCTTGCCGATTGGGTTCATGCATTCGTTGACTTGCTTTGTGCGTTTTGCGACGTGATTACGTCGTCAGCGGTTCTTGGTGGCATCGTCGGATGGGTCGTCGATTGTCAACCCACCGTCATGAGTCACGTTCGAGCACTTACAGACATTTTTCAACGCCTACAATGTCGACCCCCTCAGGGGTTGGGAACTTTATCATCTGATGGTATGTGGAGGGTACTGCCTGGAGGTCATTAAGGGACGACCTTCTCAAGATGACATTGTAGGCCGACTTCACATCTTTGACAATGAACTGGACTTGGATGGTGGATTGGCAAGGCTAGTCTCCAATGACCATCTGTAATATGACCACTCTGTTGGGTTGAACGGAATGCCATGGGAAGCCAACTAGGGGACTTGTGCATGGCCACTGTTGTGACTTGTTGATGATCATCTGTCTGAATGCGTCCAGGAGCAAGACGTCAACCAAGCTCCATGTGTCCACCATGATCCTCTTGACTCGGAACTGGTTGATTTGGGCGCTAATGATGATTGAGTCATCGTGAGGTGTCATTACACCTTTCAGGTTGGCGTGGATTGGTCCACCTTCAGCTTTTTATTGCACATATTCACTTCAAGGGCACGCCGGGCATACATCTTTTAGGTGTTATTCGACATTCCTCCTACACAAGGGTCACTGCTGATGGTATTGATAGTACCCCTGTTCCCAGCCTCCCTTGGCTAGTTTTGGTGCTGATCTAGTTGGCGTGACCTCGATCTCCTTCTCTTGGCCTTTCCTGGTTAGAACGCTCTTTGCCACGATTGCTGATGTACTTCTTCAACAACCCTCTACTAATGAGGTCTTCAATATCCCTCTTCGGGATTTTGCAATCGTCGGTGTCATGGGCGTAGTCTTAGTGGTACTGGCAGTATTGCTGAGAATCCCTCTTCTGAGGGTTTGAAGTCATGTGCGGGGGAGTTTTGGTCAGGTATCCCTCATGCTGGATCCGATATAGTATCTTTGAAAGAGGAGCATCAAAGGGGGCGAAGACTAGTGGCTCCACGGCATCTCTCCTTTGGTCTCTCCTATCTTGCCGGCTTGATCTAGAATTGAACTCGGGCCGATCAGACTTGGGCTTCTTGTTTTTGAAGGACTCAGCCTTTGAGGCTTCTGCTTTGGCTGCTCTCTCGTGCAGTCGGCTGTCTTCAGCATCTATGTAGGCTCTGGCCCAAGCCATGAGCTGGTCAAAGTTAGCAACGGGGTTGATGATGAGTGAGTCTGCTAGTTTCTCATCAGATAGACCAGTGAAAACAACAGCCATAGCTACCATGTTGCTCGGATCTTCTACCTCTAGCTGCTTGGCTTGAAACATCTTAAAGTAGTCTCTGAGAGGCTCGCTAGCTTCTAATGAATTTATAATAGGATAGAGGAGGGTACTTTCTTTTTGGTGTCCGCTAGGAAATAGTGGACGAACCTTTGGGTGAGCTCCTCATAACTATGGATGGATCTTTTTAGCAGAGTTCCACCAGATCTTAGCCGTGCTGCTGAGTGTGATTGGAAAAGCTTTGCATATGATGGGCTCAGATACATGTTGCATACTCATTACATAAAATATGTTTTGTGCATGATCGACCGGGTCTCTTTCTCATTAGTATTTCTCAATGCTGGGCACCTTGAACTTGGGGCAAGATGCGCTCATGATCTCATTGGACAGGGTGTTTCCTCCAATGGTGTCGACCACCAAGTTGAAAGTTTGGTCATACCCAGAGGTTCTATTGGCTGTCGAAGGGTTCGCTCGGTTGATAGATGTTTGGGTCACATAGGGGTACCGCATACCTTGCGATGGGTGACGAGGAATATGATGAGGATCTCGACTTGAGCTTTTGCACGTCGCATCCTGATATGTGGGAATCTGATATTAAGGAATTGGATATTGGGAAATCTATTGTGAATTAATTGCGAAGCAGGTTTGATGTCGCTACTGTTGATGGGTCATCTCGGGTTGGAAGTGATTGAGAAGTTCATTCGTGAAGGAGGCGAACTAATGCTAAAGCGACATCGATATCCTCTGCGAGGTTTTGTCTAGTTGGGCTTGAGTGACATAGCCGAAACCAAAAGATTCCCCCGCATATGCCTTTGTGGATTTCCCTGTGGACGTAGTCTAACTCCTCAGATCTGAGGCATCGAAGGTAGGGTCCTATGCTGCTACTTGTGTAGAGGAGCATTTATAGTTGATCACTCATGATGACATACTTCAAGGCAATTCTCTGTAGGCTTCTGGCTTCTGCTTGGTCTTCTGGCAAGGCCCTTTTGTCAGGTACTGGATGAGTTTGCTTATTTATGTCTAGCACCTTTGTTACCAAACCCTAGAAGTTTAGCATTGGCGACAATATCCCGCCTTTCTTTTTCAAAATTCCATTTGCCATTCTTCATTCAACATCTTTAATAGCGTCCGGTTGTCAACTTGCGGTTGTTCGCAGTGAGGCTAGGATTGCTTTGTTGCGGGAGTTCAAGTCGAGGGTTCCTCAATCTAGTCTCGACTAGATATCTAGAGACTTCGGCATCCCTAGCCGAGTACGAGGCCCTCCTGGCGAGTCTCAGAGCCTCCATAGCAGCCAAAGCTAATTCTATCTTCATCGTCATTGACTCACAACTTGTTGTCTACCAAGTGCGAGGAGATTATGAAGCCAAAGACCCCAAGATGGCGAAGTACATGGGAAAAGTCAAAGAACTGCTACACAAGTTTGAAGACTTCAAGACCTGCAAGAGCTTACAATGCCCGCGTGGACGCTCTATCCAAACTAGGCTCCTCGAGCTTGGGGGCAGGAGGGGGACCAATGTATACAGATACCCTCAAGCAGTACATCATTGCCGAAGCAGAACTGAATTAGGTCATGCAAGTGGACCAACAAGCGGAAACCTGCTAGATGAACTCACTCATCTAGTACCTGACAAAGAGGACCCTGCTAGAAGATCAAGCAAAAGCCAGAAGCCTATAGAGAAACGCCTTGAAGTATGTCATCATGAATGATCAACTCTACCGGCTCTCCTACACAAGCAGCAGCATAGGACCCTATAAGGTCATAAAAGAAGTCCGCTCGTAAACTTATTGGCTGCATAACCAAAGAGGGGAAGTCTTGAAGCTTTCCTAGAACGTAGAACGCCTAAAGAAGTACTTCAAGTAGATGTAAGTGTAAGACTTCTTATTAATGAAAAATATTTCACCTTTCCCTGAATTCGTGTGCAGGTCGGACAAAAGACCTCAGTATCTTTTCAGAGTAAAACCAAGGTACAGAGGAAGCCCTTGCGACTAGATCTTCACTGACTCATTCAAGACCTTGATATCCTTTTAGAGTAAAACCAAGGCACGGAGGAAGCCCTTACGACTCGGTCTTCACTTATTCATCCAAGGCACCAAAGACTTGGGAAAATCTTCAAAGTAAACCAAGGCACGGGGGAAGCCCTTTGTGACTCAGTCTTCACTGAATGGCCCAAGGCACCAAAAAACTTAGTATCTTTTCAGAGTAAAACCAAGGCATAGAGGAAGCCCCGGTGACTCGGTCTTCGCCAACTCGTCCAAAGCACCAAAGGCCTTGGTATCTTTTCAGAGTAAAGCCAAGGCACGAGTAAAATCAAGTCATGGGGCAAAACCCCTTCTCTAGTCATCACTGACTCAACCAAATTAAAACGCAAAGCATGACAAGACGTGCAAAGCTTAAGTCAACAAAGTAAGTCCTTTATATATTTATAGAAAATATTACTCCATGACTCTTTGCACAAAAGACTATAGGAACAGAGTACACCAAACTCCCCTAAGGAGTAGCACCCGGAGGAGGAGCCGCAGGGGGCTCGAATCCTCACCTGATCCTCTAGAAGCGTCTTCATTCCCATCCTCGTCCGATAAACGAATCCTCCTCCTGCCATTTCAATGTCCTTTAAAGCATCGAGGTTGTCATCGACCCAGGAATGATACTTGAAGCAGTCAGAAGGGGTCTGAAGCTCAGAAGGAAGCTACCGCATTAGATAGCCGAAGCTCGCCTTGCAAGCAAGAGCGACTTCCACTTTTCCCATATTACCTTTACGGTACTCCTCGACCATCTCAATCCAATGTGCCTCCGACTCCAAGAATGACACGCTGCCATGTAGTGTTCGGATCTGAGCAAGCAAGGAGTCGAGTTGCTGCTCGGCCTCCCGAGCAATCTGAGTTGCCTCCTGCCAAAGCGATTCTCTCTGAGCCTTCCCGTCTTCCAGCCTAGCCTTCATATCCTCAGCATCAGGACAAGCCACTCGAGCATGCTAGAAGGCATCATCTCTCTCCCTCTTCTCAACTCGTACCTCTGACTCGAGATACTTGTCCTTCTCCTCAGCAAGGCCTTGGTCGTGTCGGACATTGGAGCATTCTTCCTGGAGAATCCTTATGTCTTCTTGAGCTTCAGCAAACTGAATTGCAGTCTGTTGAGAAGCGTCGATATGATCTTCACATCTCGAGTGATCTACTCATGCTCCAACTTCACCTGGCCCCTCTGGAACACAGTGAGCTCAGATCCCTTGGTGGCCGCTAGCAGCTCGGCCGCCTCACGAGCCTTCTTGTGAACCTCCACCTCATCTCGTAACCTATGGAAAAGCTCCCGAGAGTCCTCAAGTTGACGGAACAACTCTGGGCACCAAACTGTTGATGTCAAAAATTTAGTGTGGGGATTGTGAGAGATAACGATGATTTTAGGGTCCCTTAATCGCCTCTGATGGCTGATTATCTTGAAGAGTGAGCAGTTCTATAATGACCTGCACAGAATAACAGAGGTTAGAGGCTTCAGAGGTTGTTTCTTTCGACGCGCCTTTCGACGCTCAAGTCAGTAACTGTTTCTAGTTAATCTAAAGAAAAAAACAGAGTGTAGTCTTTAGGGGTTTTTTGTGTGTACTTGAGAATAGCGAAGATGATGCTATTTAGAGGAAGTTATTGAAGGTATTTTGGTAATTAACCAATTGGCTTATCTGACAATGTGCCGTTGCTTTACACATGTCCGTGGTGGATTGGTCAGTGATAGAAGAACTGTGCTCACAGTATTTAATATGATGGTGACAGAATGGCGGCATTGGGGGCGCCGTTGCAGGAGAGTCATCGTGATATTGGCCATGCATTAAATGTGATGACGACTTGGTGGTGGAGTATGAGTGTTGCACTGTTCATCATTAAATGTGAACACTGTTGGTAAGACTGCTGGTCATTCTTTGTTCAGGACTGCCTTACTAAACTCGATTCGAAAACGTTCTTCGATTCGACTCGGGTTCAACTGCGGAGACTGACTTGAGGACGCCTTTCGTCTCGGACCCGGGTCGCACATACGAGTCAGCGAAATTGGCAGCTTGGACTTGGGTTGGATGTGTCAGCCGTTTGTCCAGTCCTACTACTTCCACCACGTGTCCAGTTTAAGGACATAGTGATTATTAGGGTAAGACATTTATCAACAGTAGTATCTAGATAATTATAGTTTATTTTCTAATAAAATTAACACTACGCATTCTTCTTTTTAATCAGGATCCATAATCTTGAACTTGAAGGAAGCCTACAAATTTTCTTTCATACCAAATATGTTTTTACATAAATTATGCGGTCACGGGGCTCAATATAAATCAAGTTTTCAAAACGACGGTAAACTACTATCTCACACAGTGGACAAATTTTTCAACGCAAAACGACATGTCATCAGCCAACCGACGACGAATCTCGACCGCACGATTCTATCTCCACGGTAGGATTCACGTAGCTCCCACAGCCAAACTCCCTCTGACCAAAATACCCTCACATAATCCCCCATTTCATTCTCCCTACCCCGTAAATAACATCTCAATTCGGAAATAAAAACGTCATTTCTCCTTAAGACAGAAATAAACATAGCGATTAGGTCATTCCTTTATATTGGGCTCTTCAGGCGGCTAGGGTTTCATATTATCTCTCTTCTCTCTCTCTCTCTCTCAAAACCCTAAAATTTCCAACCTCTTCTCTTTAGAATCTTGGGTTAGGGTTTATCTATGGCGATTGCTTCATTGACAGATTCTTTCAATTGCTAGGGTTTTGTGACAGCATCTCGATCCGATCCCAGCTCCGATCTCCCTCTCTCTCGTTTGAGATGACGACTGTGAATCCATTCGATCTCCTCGGGGATGACGATAACGATGATCCTTCGCAGTTGATTGCCTCTGCTCAAAAGCAGAAGGAAGCGGCTGCAGCGGCGTCCGCCGCCGGTGGGAAGAAGTCTCCGGCTGCTGCCGCCGGCACTCCGGCGGCGGCCAAGATGCCGACGAAGCCTCTTCCTCCCTCTCAAGCTGGTAACGGTGCCATTCGATCTTCACGCGTTTTTCTTTACTCTTCTTCTTAGCTGTAGATTTCTATTGAAAATGGTGAACCTTCTCGTTTATTACAGTATTAAATATCTGAATTTGGTTCAAGTGCATGTTTTAATATTTTATCTGTAATGCTTTGCTTCGTTGTGAATGTAAAATGCAGATTGTTGATGTTGAGTTGTTGATTGTGTGCTATCTAGCAAGGGAAAGGTTTTAGCTTGTTGTTTACGTAAAATGTAGATAGTTCAACCAGGGAAAGTTGCGAATTTTCACGTTTCGTAGAGTAATCTTGGTTAACACGTGCAACTAAATCAGTCAGTGCATTGGTTTCATTCTTTTTTAAGGTTGTAGTTTGATATGTCATGTATGTGTTTTGTAATTGTAGTTATAAATACTATTCAATTGGTTTAATCTTTGTTTCTAATAAGTCGTGAAATTTCAGTTTGTTCGTTGTCTAGTGCATCCCAGATTGTTTATAATTCTTAACTATTCCCTTGTAAAGGAAACTATTTGGAATGCTCTTCACATGCACATTTTGTTTTCTTTTTTTGTCTGAAGAGATACCATGCTAACTTGGTATACTTTCTTAACCATTTAGTTCTAGTTAGTGGAACAGAAGATGTATCTTTTAGATTGGATTTTTCACGTTCTTTGGCATACTGAAAGTAAAATAGACGGGATGTTTTATTTGCAATTTAACCGTTGCTTTATTTGTTTATTTGTTGATGCAGTGAAGGAGGCTAGGAACACCACCAATGCTCCACCACGTGGTGGTGGTGGTGCTGGAAGAGGTGGCCCGGGACGAGGGAGAGGAGGGAGAGGAGCTGGGATGGGCTCAAACAGAGTCCTTGGGAATGGAAATGAGAATGGATTTTCAGGAGGTTATGGTGGTGGGGGTTATGGCGGTGGTAATGTTGAGGAAGGAGAAGGAGGCAAACCATCGGAGAGACCTCGTGGAGGAGGATATGGTCCTCCACGTCAGTCATTCCGTGGTGGTCGCCGAGGAGGGTATGGGAATGCTGATGGAGAGTCAGGAGGTGACTCTGAGCGCCCTCCAAGGAGGGTTTATGAGCGCAGGAGTGGAACAGGACGAGGGTATGAGATGAAGAGGGAGGGTGCTGGAAAAGGGAACTGGGGTTCAGTAACTGATGATGTTGCACAGTTAAGATCACATGTTTTAAATCAGCATGTTATTTCTAAGACTTCAATTGCGCACATAGTTGCTTAAATGTCTTAACTGAACAGGGAAACTGAGGAAACTGTGAATGCCGATGAGAAGGTTGCAGCTCCTGAGGTGCAGGAGCAGGAAGATGGCAAACCTGTCGAGGGTGACAAGGACAACAATGAGAATGCAACTACTGAAGAAGAAGCTAAACCTGAAGATAAGGTTAGTTCTTGCTCTGTAGTCTTCTTTGTGATTGGTGCCTGCTCTGAGAATTGTTTTGATAAAGATAAGTTTAGCTAAAGATGAATTTAGCTCTTACTCCATAGTCCATAATATTCATTATCTTTACTCTTTATTGTTGCATGTGTTTCAGAATGATTTTTTCAGTAGGATTCTCTGCGAATAGAGTCAGTTGTCATTAAGGGTTTGAACTGCCTCAACTTGTGCTATTCTTGTCAAATAATTAAAGATTATTCATGTTTTTGAGCTGAATATGATTTGAAGTTCTCTTTCTGTGCTTATGTATCTTCAAATTTGACCAATTTTAGAAATTGGCCATTTTATATTGTTTGTTTCAATTTGATGCTTATTTCAAGAACTAGTTCTCACTCAAAGATCTTGTTATGCTTGTTTCTGGTAAATAGACAGGTACATAAGTAAATAGATATGGAGAGGGAGGGATCAACAACAAAAAAAACTTACAACTTGAATATTTTTTTGTGCTATGCGTTAACTACTTCAAAATCTAACCTACGTGCCATTGGGAACTGTCCCTTTTGATCCGTTAGCTGCATTTAAAGTGGACATGTTCAATGGATCTAATTTCTTTGAGAAAATATTTCCCTAGCGGCGATCCAAGCTTAAATCCTTTTAATACATATCCTAGTTAAAATCTCTGATAATATATGCTATTTGTGCCCCTCATTCCTCATTGTCTTGAGGCACTAAGAAGAGAACTGGGGAGAAATAAGGATGATGATAAAACTTTTGTAAAAAAGACAATAAGGATGTGCAGACATCAGAAATCATAGGAGTCTAGATGATCAAGCATCTGACTCTGACTCTTTTTTCTTAGTTGTGGATCAGTTTTATTAGTCGGGCTCTAAATATGTGCATGTAATTGTGGAGTCAGTTTGGTGTGTTTCAGGTGCTGCCTTTACAGGTTTTTAGCCCCGTTTATCTTTGAATAGTAGCTATTAGATGCACAATACTTACCTACCAGCAATTAGTGTTCTGGACATGGTTGAAAGAAACACGTGTCATCATGGTCATTTGTATTGTGCACTCAACTTAAATGTGAACTTTATGGGATCAAATCTATGTATGATAGAAGTAGGTTACATCTTATTTTGAAAAAGGAAATTGCATCATATTTTGGTTTATTTTTTAATGTGAATAATGTTTAGTACATTTATGACTAAACCATACATCTATGCATAACTTATTGAAAGATAATTGTATATCCGTGATTGAGTTTTGGGGGATTGCCATGCCTGCCACCATTATCTATGCTGGAATAAATACTTCTGTTTTTTATTATCAGAAACACTATGTCTGTTCAAAGTGCAACACTAGTGTTTGTATTTATAACCTTTATACCAGCAGTAGCATTCACCACTACTGTCATGTTTATTTTATATATTTATAACATTTGGGTATCTAATTGGATTAAGAATATTATCTAGGCTTCAAACAGTCCTTATTTAACTATGTACAATCCAAGTTATTCTTTGGGTCATACATGCACAGATATACTTTTATTATATGCTTTTCTAGAAGAAAATTCTAGAAGTATTTGTTTTTCTGCTGCTGTTCCTCTATTAACTAAGCAAATATTCCTAGCAAAGGTTTCTGATCTTGTCTTTGAGAGAGTAAAATTGCTTTGCTAACTTGTGCTATTTGGTCCAATTGCGGGCATAGAATGAAATAATTCTTCAACACAATCTTTTAGATTTGCCTTTAAGCAACTTCGTTTGTTTTTCTGCTGCTGTTCCTCAGTATAGATGAACATTTTAGTCTTCTATTTTGTGTAAACTTTTCATGATCTGTCTCTCTCCCTCTGTGTGTGGGGTTTTTTTTGGGGGGGGGGGGGGGTGCGTGTGTACACATAAGAAGATTATGTTGTTTGTGATGATGTGGTGATGTTTACTAACTACTAGCTCTATGTGTGTGTGTTGGGTGGGGGGTGTACACATGTAAGAAGATTATGTTGTTTGTGATGATGTGGTGATGTTTACTATTACTATCTCTGTGTGTGTGTGTGTGTGTGGTTGTGTGTGTGTATACACGCGTAAGAAGATTATGTTGTGATGATATGGTGATGTTTACTAACCATAGTTCTTGCTTCTATTAATTTCGTCTAAGAGATTGGGTGGTGCTTTTCGTCTTGACCTGGGAATTATCCAGTGTTTTAAAAGCAATATGCCCTTGTATCTCGAGCGCTCATGCGAGATAATCTTGTAATGCCTTACATATCAGCGCAGGATGAATGTCACCAAGGTGAGTGTATGTTGCCCCAAGAGCTCGCCTTGGTTCCTCAGAGTGTGCACAAGTTGTCCAATGAAGCAAATATTATTTTGGGTTGATTTATTTGCTTTTATGTTGCTATGTACTTGATTACCTATATTATTTTGAGGACTTGCCATAATTTGAACCTTTAAAATTCAAACTTTGCCACTTAATAATCTTTCTTAGTAGTTAGTGCTTTACGGATTAGTATTACTAATTTTCTATCCTGTATTTGTTACTGCTCTTTTTAAGTGGTTTATGACTTGTTACATATCATAATTTGTGACTTGGAAGTTTCGGCTGAGAATGTTACAGTTTATTGATAATCTGTTTATTTGCATATTATTTGTAATGTTTAAAATTATTTGTATATTTATCGCCTTGATTCACCCAGGTGATCACCTTTTTTTTTTGCATCACTCACCTCAGGCAACATTGGATGGCATATTCCTTGACCGCCCCTTTCGCTTTTATTTATGATAAGTTTCAATTTATCAAGAAATCATGCATAAATATTTGATTTTATTATTCAGAAAGCCATTTTCCCACTATTACTTATCAATATTCTATTTCAAGTTTTTTTTTTGCCTTTTTAAAGAGCCAAGTGGCTTTGCTTACTGGTCGCCACCTGGTTCCGTTGCCGGCATAGAGTAAACTCATCCTATGGTCCTATCTTTGCATTTGCATTTTAAGCAGCTTCACCTGCTGATTGCAAGATGGGTCTAGGAAATACTGCTTAAAATTACCCCTTCTTTTTGGTCATATTGTGGTGAAGTAAATTTGTAAATATGTGGGAACACTTTAGTATTTTACCTAGCCTTAGGATTTTCCCTATCCCTTTCTCTCCCTTTGGTGTGTGTGTTACCTAGTGTTATTTGCTTTAGTTATCTATTTGATTGCACATTATTTTTTGGAAAGTCTTCTCGTAAATCTTCAGCAAATTCGAGCAATTAGTTTCATGTGGTCCTTATTCGATTTGTATTGTGATAGCACTGATGTCTGGCCGATCCAAAGATTCTTGCATAGTTGAAACCAACAATACATGCAAGCAATCCATTTCACCCGGCCCACATTTAATTTTGCGGCAAAAAATCAAGGTATTGACATGCTTTTCACATCATGTCTGAATACAGAAATCTGCCATACATATGTGAATATATTTTGCTTTTGTTGATTATGAAACTGTTCTCATAGGATGTCTGACATAGACTGGAGGTTATAGTTTAATCTCAATGAAATATTTACCATCATTTCATATACTTCAAGTGCTCAAGGCTCAACTCCTATCTCTAAAACAGAGTTGTCCCCTACTCATACCGTCACTTTGATTATAGAGCTGAGTCAAGGATCATATGATTTGTTTAAAAGAGTTACAATCAGTTCAGGGATCACATCCAAATACCTTCCTTTTTGTATATTTCTGTCTACTTAAAAGGGGTCTAGAGCCATAAAATTGGGGTGTTGTCATGCGATACCCACAGATAGCTTGCTATCTCAGGTATATTTCGACCTGTCTCAATTATTGAACTTTTGTTCTTTTATGCACTCTCCCAAGTTTTTAAGTAAGAGAGGCTTAATTCTTGTTTCTTTTAATATCTTACTTTCTATCTTTGTATTGACACCAGATTCATTTATATTTAGTGACACCAGGTTCATTTACATATGTAGTTTTCTTATCATATTCTTCTTTCCACGTACATTTTTTATCGTATCTCGATTTTCACATACATTATTTTGATCAGATCCTACATTTCCCATGTGGTTTTTAATCGCATGTTATTTAATCCTATGAGTTGGGCATTTAGAACTCCTGTAATTTTTTATTGATCTCAAATTGAATTTGGCAGGAGATGACTCTCGAGGAATATGAGAAAGTTAGGGAGGAGAAAAGAAAAGCCCTACTTGCACTGAAGGCTGAAGAGAGAAAAGTTGTTATTGATAAGGAGCTGGAGTCAATGAAGCAACTCTCACTGAAGAAAGGGACTGATGAAATCTTCATTAAATTGGTAAGCTACCTTTGAATTCTTATTTATTCAATAAGTATTTGTTTTGGTATCTCCTGGTATCTGCTGTTTTTATAATTAAACAATTGTCTTCTTAGGGTTCTGATAAGGAATCGAAAAAGAAAGATACTGAGCGCGAAGAACGAGCCAAGAAGGTATTCAGTTAACTAACCACATTATTATTTCAAGAAACACTAACTTTACTATGACTCCTATACTACCAAGACGCTAGCTATTTGGGATTCTTGTGAGATGCATTCACTGTCCATGTGTTTGTTCTATTCTTCATACCAATTAGTCAATATTTAATAGTGTTATAATGACAATAATGTATAATGTAAAATAATCCCTCTGTTGCTTAAAGTTCATTCTACTGATGCATCTCATATGTTGTGTTTTGTTATTCTTTTAATATATAAAAATGTCCATAACACATATACATGATTCAAAACATTGAAATTATTTTTTTGATAAAAGTTTAAAAAATCAAGGAGCTTGGGAATGGTGTTCAGGTTGATGAGCCGGAACCTGAAATGGTTTAAATACAAGCTATAGTACTTACAACGTGGACAATGATAAAAACAGTGGAATGTATCAGCACTGATTTTTATATCCCGTGCATAGTTCCACATGTACATCACTCGCGACAAGCTATAGTTCACTATTTTAAAGATACTAATGTCACAAGATATTAATCACCACACAATAGAAGCTACAACAACGTAACAAACAATCCAAAAGCATATACTTTTAACCGCTTCAAGTCATAATACAAAGAAGAGGAAGAAAATATTCTCTACTCTAATATAATTTGTATTGATGTAATGTTACAAGCATATGTTTTGTAGAAGAGTTTTGTGATATTTGAAAACCAAATTGTTGTTAATTCTATATGGAACCCAACCCCCCCCCCCCCCCCCAAATTTTTTTTTCATATTTCTAAATTAAACCCTCAAATTCTTTAGGCTTTAATTAAAACCTGCAATTTATTCACTTGTCTAAAATAAGACCTTCAAAGATATTAAGGCTAGTTTGGTATTGTTGGAGTTTATAATAAGTTGTTTATAAAAGTAGCTTATAGAAGCAACTTATATAAGCTGGTGAAAAAATTCTGTTTGGTAATCAAATATAAAAAACTGTTTAAAAATCTGTTAAAGTGTTTGGTAAAATTGTGCTTAATGATCATGGTTAATATGGAATATTAACTAAAAACAAGTAATACCAAACTGGCCCTAATAAGAC
>JBAKGM010000001.1:24433572-24449491 GCA_037177215.1 Asparagus racemosus
TCTTTTTCTATCTTTTTTTATATCTATACACTCTTTATTCATTGGTGATTTTATTCTACTTTATCAAGCTTTTTAAGTGACTATTTAATGAGTTTTGTGCCAATGGATCTCAACCCAATTGGGCCTAGGATATTAAGTATGAAACTACTTCTCGGGCTTAATTACTAGGTCAACTTAGGCTTAGTAAGATAGAACCACCTTGGAGCTCAAAAGAATTTTTATTGGTGCCTATTTTTCACACTCTTCTCTTTCCAAATATATATTTTTAAACACACACACACACACACATACTGAAAAATATTTAGATCAAGAAAACATGAACAATTATTTTCCACCCAAAGCTAAGCATGAAAAATTTTCATTTGCTTAATTAAAAATCTAAGTTGGACTATAGTGAAGTATATTACCTTGAAAATTATTTCTTAAGAAATTTATTTAGAGTTATCATAAAATATTAACTTGAGTGTAAAACTAACTAAGAATTAGAAAGTTTAAAAATTCATTAACTAAATTAATTCTTAATTAACTTTATCAAGTTGGCAAAGGATAAGATTTTTTAGGGAAAGAAAAGAAAAAAAAATATGAAATGAAAAGAAGAAAAAATAGTAAAATAAAGAGAAAAGTAACTAGGCCCGCCTCAGCACCTAAAATTTGCTTGCGCTCAATGTAAACTCTATGATGCACAAATTAAAGTAGATAAGAAATGAACATTTACATTTGTTCGGTCAATCTAGAACAATGATAAAAACCTATAATTACATTTGGTATGAGGAGGATGTAGCCAAGAAAAAATTATTTCAAAATGTGTTTCTTTTATTTTTGTCTTTCATTTTTTTCTTCTTTTCTTCCTTTTTTATTTTGTGTTTTTTTGGAAAGAATGAGAAACTCACAAATGAGAGAAGAATAAATTCTTTTTATTAATATTTTGAGATAAAGAGTAAGAATTAGAATAAAATATTGAAAAAAAAGCTCACACTCTACATCAAACCCTAACTTATTGCTAAAAATTCTACTCTGGATTTTAAATAAGCCTAAAATGATAACTCATAGATGTGCTTGGATTAAGTATATTCTGAGGTTTTCAATTATTCTTACAGCATTAGAAGGCAGGTATGTCCACACTGGGACCCATTTTTATTACCACCCACTGGTGAAGCTTACTTCACACAGGGCATAATCTATGAATATAGAGTATCAACCATCACTAAAGGAAAGAATACTATTATCCTCAATAATAGAATCATCATAACAATTCGAATTGCCACAATATAATCATTTAGATAATATCAATGATATAAAGCTGAAATAAACAACATTAGGATAGCAATGATTAAGTAATCAACAAAGAGCCCACGCATGAAGTGATTCAAATAGGAATATTGTAAAAGTGATAAGATATACAACTAAGCATGGAAAACTAACTCACTGGAATTTCAAGAAAGTTATCAATCAAACTCTCAAAGAACTGAGAGGAAACTATAAAAGGTTACTGTTCGCGAGAAAAGTTGAACTGATCTTCATTGATTCTGAACTCATTACAGCTTTATGCATTTACAAATGAATTCAAAACAAAACTCATCTTTTTATAAGACTCAATTACAATGAAAATCAAAACAAAGAAAAATTACAACTTTCTCCTGAAAACAAATGCAGAATCCTGTTTATGGAGCTCCTACTTGCGTGGGTTCTTTGCCGGTGCCGGGGTTTATCTATGGACCGCCGAGTGATCAGATCCTGGTCTCAGATCTGAGATCAACACGATCAAAGGGAATTATTTCACCAAGAAAATAATTGACTGAAGTGAGTGAAATCCAACAAGCGAAGTCACTACTCTTCTCGGGATCAAAACCAAGTTTGATTCGGAGGAAGCACGTGTAGGACTGATCCTAGATCTCTCGAGCTCCTTCACTTTATGCCTTGACGGGTTCGCCGAGATCCCGAATCTAAGTGTAGATCACTCTACATCTCTCGAAGTTCTTCGCTTGATGGGCTCGCCGAGATCTCAAATCTAGAATTCCCGGATCTAAGTGTAGATCACTCTAGAATTCGACAGAGTCTCTCCTTCTTTCTAAAAGTCCAGATCTTTGACAATGAGCCCTCTCTCTCTATTTATAAGCTTACAATGTGGGTAACAGGTCAGATCTATGCCCAGATCTGACCCGGCTGAGCCATTAAGTGATGGCTCGGCTTGGCCGAGCCGAGCCTCCATTTGGTGGCTCGGCCATCGAGCAACCCACTAGGCCTTTTTTTAGTCATTTTCTGATTCTGGTTGTTTGTTTCATCAATTCCAGAGTCTGGTTGGTTTAGTTCTATCGATATTTGAGTCTGGTTGGTTCCGTCTCCTTGATATTCACTAATCTGAAGCTTCACAACTAGATTTATTCCACGACATCGCTTTGCCGACTTTCACGCCTCGCCGACTTGCTTCATGCATTTGTCGACTCACTTTATGAGTTTGCGGCATGGTTACATCATCAACGGTTCACCGTTGCATTGTCAGATGGCTTGTCGATGGTCAATCCATCATCACGACTCACCTTTGGGAACTTATAGGCAATTTTCGATGCCAACAGATACCCCCTCCAAAGTGTTTCAGTCTCGTTCTTTTATAGGAGAGCTTGAAATACTTTGGATATGGTAGGCCCAGACCTTTAATTGGCATAACAGGACCTAAAAACAGCTTCAAATCTTGATTTCTTCAATTCCTTCAGATCATTCGGCGCTTTGTTGAATGTTTGATAGTGTCACGGTGCTGCATTTATTGTCTGACTGCTTGTCAAAATCTTGAACCGAAGCTGATAATTGAATCTTTGTAAATGAACTCGTGTCGGTGAATTTTCATAGGACTAACCATGAAACTTCTTAAGAATCTCCTTTAGTCAGCGAATTCTCCATTTGCGACGCATTGGCTAGCGTCAACATAGTTTTAAGCTCCATTGGCAGCTGTCGAGTCATCCTTAAGAATATTTTATAAAAATATTCTCAAAAACATCTCGACAAAAGTGGGAAATAGTTTTGACTCGTATACCCTATTGGAGTAATTATGAGGCTAGAATAAACTGAACCAGATGAAAAATAACCCTCAATGGCTGATAACCCCATTGAATAAATATCCAAGGCCCCTCCAGCTGTGTGGGAGGGAGGAGGAATCAATCAGTGGGCTGATTTGAGGCTGTTTTGATTCCTGGTTTGGCCCTGGTTTGAATTTTTATTCAGGGCCTGGTTCAGGACTAGTTCGGTCTGATTCAGGACTGGTTCGGTCCGGTTCAGGACTGGTTCAGTCTAGTTGGGACTGGTTTGGGTTGGCTTGGGGCAGATTTGGGTTGGTTTGGGGCTGATTTTAAAAACCCTAAAACCCCTTCTTTTTTTCTCTCTCTTTTTGGATTATTGGGTTTGACAGCAATTTGAATTCTCACGAATGTCAGCTGAGGAGGAGGAGGGGCTTCACCCCTTTTACAAGGCGAAGCCTCCAACTGGCACTCAAGCTATTAGCGGAAGAAGTTAGCCCATAAGTCTCGTACGGATCCTCAAGCTTTTGATATAGACTAGATACCCGCACCTGGATGCTGTCTACATTACCGCCTACGTAGGAAACTGCAGGATTAGACGAAGAATGGTTGACAATGGGGCAGGAATCCACGTCTGCATCCTCAAAATCGCAGAAGTTCGCGGGATATTAGAGACTGGTGACGACCTTGTCAGCGAAGGGGGTAATGCTTAACCACCACGTAGTCCCTTTGATCATTTAATTCTTTGAACTCAGGGCCCATATTTCTCTATTTTCGTGTAGGTGGATATGGAGAAGGCGAGACCAGCTTCAATTTTCCCGATCACGACTTCGTCTCTCCGAATGAACCCTGTTTCGCACAACAGGTGCATAGGTCTATGATAGGAGGGCCTAAGACTACCAATGTAGGACCTGATTCAGCCAATCCAGGTACATCTATTATTGGTAATACCCTATTTAGATGGCGAATATGCGAACTAAACGACTCAGAATTCGTGCCTCCCCTAATTGTCTCTATGCTTCTTGCTCTTTTAAAGAAATTGCAAGAAGCAAACGTGCACACTGGGATTAGAGAGCTAACTCCACTGTAGGAGGTAAGTCATTTTAGCCGATTGTAGGTTTTTTGATTCTGCTTCTTCCACTTATGCCCTCTTATGTCAGATATTTTGATAGAGGACTTTGATGAAGATGGCCTACTTGTGGACACCCCCATGGATGACTTGATATATGGCTCTCCCCGAGATGATTGCTTTCCTGGTGACATATTGCCTGAGCCAGCAATTCGTAGGAATACCGAGGCTTGCTCCTCTAAGGGTACAAATTCTTTCTCTTGTTAATTATAGGACTAGCTATCTTTGACTAATACAACTAAATTTGACGAATCTGAGAAATTCCTTCTGTTGCTGGCAGGAACTCCTCATTCTGCTGCTCCTCTAGAATCGGCTACCATGGTGGGTGTCATGCCTAACGAATATGCCGCCAGACCAAGTGCAGCAGTTAGTGCATCAACGACAGTTGAACCCTCGATGGTCTCGTTAAACTCAAAACCTATACCGATGGAAGCAGGTACGGGTTATCCAGCTAAGGATGTCTATGTCGGCCCTTGACTTGAGATTCTTAAAATGCCCCTTTTTCTTTTTGTAGGGCTTACATCTCAACTCCATGATCTAGCGAGGGCGTTGATGTCAGACGACAACCCAGCTTAGATTATCATCTGCATGGAAGTCCGCTCATTCTTTTCTTTCATCAACACGATGATCGAGAAGATTCTCCACAGTGGGCTTTCTCTCCATCAGTTCAAACCGGTTCTTGGCCCTAGAACGGCTTTGATAAGGGATGCTGGTTACCCCAAGTTAGCCAAGGCAATTGCTGATGACCTTGATCGTCTGGAGCCCAAGCTTTAGAAATTGCAAGGGTTAAAGGCAGCAGGGGTTTCCTCCTATATAGCCGATCAAGCAGAATCTCGTTTGGAGGTATGGGGCGATGCTCACATTTTTGCTGGACTCGAGGTTTAAATACAGCGGGACCGAGTAGCTTAGGTTAAGACTGCATTTGTCGAGCAATCATCATCCCTAAGCAACATTCATTCCTGTATTGCATCAAGTGAGGCTAAGATAGCGTAGCATGGGCGGGAAGTTTAGGTGAAGGAAGAGAACTTAAGTATCCTGGAGCTGACAAGAGTCAAGGAGGAGGAAGCTCAGAACGCCATATCCAATCAACTGAAGCTCTCCGAATAAAAGTTAGCTAAATTTGAGGAAGAATCTGTGAAGACGTTGAGCACCGATGAGAGTCTTTTAGGGCTGAGTTGCAGAAGGAGCTACAACAAGCTTACAACGATGAGTTGCCTAAGCTAGAACAACAAATTTTTTGCCATAGACTTGATGTTTGAATAGCTGTATTTCCTTTGTTGAAAGACTCAACTCTTCATTAATCGAATAAATTTCTAATCAAATAAATTCCTATTCTCCTGTTTATTATTACTTATTATAATTTCTTATTTCATTTGAAATAATCAACCACAATATTCATAGGATTTTTGGCAAGCCCTCAGCCATCAACAGATTTGATGAGTCTTTACTGATTACCGTTTGAACCGGGCTAGCGCGCGGATTATCTAAACCTGTTCCGCACGTGACGTTGTGCTAAAAGAATGAGACTCTTTTAGATTGATGCTATGATATTGAATACATAGGCTTCGTCTTCTTTTTCAGATAGGAGACTAACCAACGATGCGTGTTAGGCATTGACTTTAGGGTTATTGGTCAACCCCCAGCCATCAACGGATTTGACGAGCCTTTACCAATTATCGTTTGAATCGGGATAGCATGCAGATTTTCTAAAACCCGTTCTGCATGTAATGTTGTGCTAAAAGAATGAAACTCTTTTAGACTTGATGCTATGATGTTGAAAACATAGGCTTCGTCTTTCTCGAGAATAGACCACTCGGCTGCATGTATTAGATGCATGCTTATCTCTACTTAGACTTCGGGATAAAATTCCCCAGACTTAAATTATGGTGTCTTCTTCAATTGGAAAAAGACTAAACTTGCAACGCATGTTAGGCGTTGACTTATGCTTAGGATTCGGGATAAAATTCCCCACGCTTGTAAGGCATGGATTGTGGTGTTATTAATAACAATCTGTCACAATTTTGAATATGTGGGCTTTCATTCTTTTTACAGTTAACAACTAACTGGCAACACGTGTTAGACGTTGACTTATCCCTACTTAGGCTTCGGAATAAAATTCTCTAAGATGAATCTTGGTGTCCTCTTCAATTGGAAAAGACTAAACCGGCAACGCGTGTTAGGCGTTAACTTATCCTTACTTAGGATTCGGAATAAAATTCCGCAAGATGAATCTTAGATTAAAGGATTTTTGTTGAAAAGATAAGATTAATGTGGGAAAGGAAGAATTTTATATTCTGTTTCCTGATGCTGAAGGGGGAGGATTTTATATCCTATCTCCAAATCTTCTTTTTAGGGTAAAGACAAACCTAAAAAAGAGAGGAAGGATTTTATATCCTATCTCTTGCTCCTAGAGCACAAGAATTTTATATTCTATCTCTAGTGCTGATGTGGAAAAGGAAGAATTTTATATTCTATTTCCTAATGCTGGAGAGGAAGGATTTTGTATCCTACCTCTAGTGCGAAAGAGACTATAAGTGCGATCTCCACTTCGAGAATCTTAAGAGGTGAAACTAAGAGCGGGATCTCCACTCCGAGAATCAGAAAGATTCAGATAACTTTCACTTTTATAGGATTTGCTACCTGATCTGGAAATGAATTTCTCATTTATCAAAATGAAATTCTAATTTTAGTCCTAACCTTAGGAAGGCGTGACCGAAGAGGAAAGGATGAAGCCCTTCTGTTTAAGGGGATCTTAACATTGAAAGTGGACCTCTTGTTCGTGGAAAGAATCAAGAGGGGATTTTGCTGGTGGATTGGACCAGAAAGATTATTAGTGGACTCACCGTCAATGAATTTAATCAGTACGGGAATTTATGGTGGAGAACAGATTTAGGGTTATCCTCAAGGACAATATATTCCATGAGGAACTTTCTGTCAAAATAGATTATCCTAAATATACTGAGGATAGTATTTTTTAAGAACTTCCCATTTATCAGTGTTAATTACCTATCGCCATTTTGAGCGATTAGGCGATATACACCATTCGAATAGACTGTGTCTATCACAAACGGTCCCTTCCATTTGGGTTCGAACTTACCCTTTTTCTTAGAATCAAGGATTATTGGTCATCGAGCAGTGAGGACCAGATCTCCTTCTTTAAAGTTTCTCTATCGGACTCTCTTGTTAAAAGCCCTCGACATTCTATATTGGTAAAACTTGATGTGTTGTTGAGCTTCCTAGCATTTTTCATCCAACATCTCGAGCTCTTCAAGGCGTCTCCGATGTTGTTCCTCCTCCGTCATCTCAGTTGCGAGGGCGGTACGGAGTGATGGGATTTGGATTTCTAACAGAAATACAGATTCACATCCGTATACTAGAGAATATGGAGTAGCTCTGGTAGGCATGCGTATTGTGGTACGATATGCCCAGAGTACTTCTCCAAGTTTATCATCCCAATTACATTTATTGGTCTTAACGAGTTTCGACAGGATCTTAATGATTGTCTTGTTAAACGCCTCTGCTAATCCGTTTACAGTGGGATTATAAGCCATCGACGAGATGTCTTGAATGTTAAATTTCTCGCAAACCTGATGAAGGCATTGCTGATGAATTGAGGACCATTGTCATGTATGATCTGTCTCAGTACGCTGTGTCGATAGATGACGTGATGCTTGATAAACCTGATGACATTATTCGTTTTCACTTCTTTAAGCAGAATTGCTTCAGCCCACATGGAGAAGTAGTCGGTAATCGTGAGAATGAACCGATCACCTTTAACTGACAGAAGAAAAATAGGACCCACAATGTCCATCCCCCACGTCTCGAACGGCCAAGATGTAGCCGAAGGATGCAAATGCTCCAGGGGTTGATGCATGTAATTCGCATGTATTTGACATGTGTGGCATTTTGGAGCGTACTCGATCGTATCGTTAATCATGGTTGGCTAGAAGTATCCCATTCTTCTGATATGATAATAAAGCTTGGGACCAGGTTGGTGTGCGTCACACTCTCCTCCGTGTGCTTCCTTGAGGACTTCTTCTGCCTCTTTGTTCAAAAGACACCGGAGCAGCAAGCCGTCATACCCGCGACGATACAATGTCTGGGTCTCTGTATCATAAAAGAACCTCGCCGCTCTTTGTCGGATCGATTCCCTCTCTTTTATGTCTTCTTGCAAAATACCATATAGGACATAGTCGATTATAGGGAAACGCCAATCCCGGGGCTCCGGTTCAGGATGGGTTGTGTACACCTCTTTGATGACCACCCCCTTGTTGTCCTCCTCCTCATCATATATTGGTACAAATAGTTGATAAGTTCTCACAGTGACTAACTGTTCAGTCTCAGGAGGTTGTGATAATGATATTGCTACCACTGCTAATGCATCTGCGTATGCATTTTGGAGGCGTGGGATATACTCGATGAAAAATTCTTCAAGCGAGTCTGCCATCTCAACGGCTGCCTGGTGATGCGGAATCAATTCCGAATCTTGACTTCATAGTCCCCACGGATCTGTTTGACTATGACTTGGGAATCTCCAAAGGCTTCGAGATGACCCCAAGCTCTTTGGCGAAACTAACTCTAATAAGTAACGCGTTGTATTCAGCCACGTTATTAGAGCACGGCTCAGTTAGCGAGTAAGTCTGAGGCATCACATGCTTTCCCAGGAAAACTAAGACGACTCCAAATCTAGAAGAAATCTTAGAACAACCAGGGGAACTTGCCACATTGGTTGCTCAAGAAGCTCTATCAAAGTACAATTGCCATATTCACTGAAGCGACGTAGTGTTGACTTCATGGGTTTCATTTGGCAAATTGTCATATAATTCAACTGTATCCGCCGTTGGGTTAGTTGCTAGGAGATCGCAAATTGCATGTTCCTTGATCGACTTCTATTGCTTGAAGTGTAAGTTGTATTGAGACAAGAGCAAGGCCCATTGTGCCAAACGCTAACTCATGGAGGCTAGTTGCGTCATGGATATCTGGACTGGATTTATGTTGGAGATAACATAAATAGTATGTCTAACTAAGTAGTGCCGCATCTTTTGAATTGCGAACACCAACGCAATGTACTGTTTCTCGATCATCAAATAGCGGGATTCAATACCCACTAAAGTTTGGCTCAGGTAATACACTGCCTATTCGCGACTACTGTCATCGTCTTGTGTGAGTAAAGTGCTTAATGAATGGTTCGCCGCCTTGGTGTAAATCAAGAACGGTTTACCTGACTACGATGCAACGAGAACAGGAGAATTCGCTAGATATGCTTTGATATCCTCTAATGCCCTTTGACAGGTGTCGTCTCGGACAAATGATATGCCTTTTTTGGTTAGCTTGGAGAACGGCTGGCATTTTTCAGAGAGGTTCGATATGAATCGTCAGATATAAGCTAATCGCCCCTATAATCCTCTGAGTTCTCTTAGATTCTTCAGGGGTTGTAACTCATGTATCACCTTCACCTTATCTTGGTCAATATGAATACCCCTAGTGGTAACGAATCTGAGGAATTTGCTACTGGACATTCTAAGGAAGGACTTGGTAGGGTTCATCTTTAACTGATGAGTTCGCATGAGGACGAACACTATCCTCAGGTCTTTGATGTTGTCATTTTTATTGCGGCTCTTCACAACTAAGTCATTGACGTAGCACTCGTTTTCTCGAGGTGTTCCTAAAAAATCTTTGCCACCGCTCACTGGTACGTGGCGCTTGCATTCTTCAGACCGAGTAGCATGACCGTGTAGCAGTTAACACGGAGGGGAGTTCTGAACGCCGTGTGTTTTTCAACATTTGGGTGCATCTTCATTTGATTATACCTCGAAAAACCGTCCATGAAGGACATTCTCTTGAATCCACACGTATTGTCAACGATGACATGGGTGATGGGAAGAGGAAAGTCATCTTTTGTACGTGCGGCGTTCAGATCTTTGTAGTCGATGCAGATTCTAATTGTCCCATTCATCTTCAAAACCGGGACAATATTCGCCACCCAATCTGGATGCTGTTCTTCCCTGATAAAACCTAACTTTTTAAGAGTTTTCACTTCTACTACGATTGCTTTCATAATCTGCGAACGAAATTGTCTCTGCTATTGCTTGACGGGTTTGGCATCTATCTTAATGTTGAGATGGTGCGTCGCCACATTTGGGTCAAGTCATGGCATGTCCTCGTAGTTCTAAGCGAAAACATCGATATAGTCCCTGATGAGAGGAATCAACTCTTCTTTCTCCTCTGGGAAGAGACTGTTGCTAATGAATATTGGATTAGGGTGTGTTTCATCACCCATATTAATGTGGACCACTTCATCCTCAGTGGGGGAGTTCTCTTTGCTCGAACTGGTCTCCATATTACATATTGAGGTGATGGATCCATGGATCTTCCCATGTTGGTATCTCCTCATCATCCTCTATCATGGTGGGGTCGGCTGTAGTCATGTTTGACATCAGGCCCTTGAACACTCCACCGATGCTGATGTCAGAATCCCAGGGAGAGGAGTCAGATGAATATCCATCTGCCACATCGGATAATTGGTTATCGATCAACCAACAGCATTCGTCTCTGAAGAGGATACATACCCCAATCCTCTACTGAATCGGTAGTAATTATCGAGTTTCCCTTTTGGGACGTGTGCAGCTTTGGGTGGGACCTGAGGACCTCGTCTGAAACAAAGACCCTCACCTTGCGCAAAGTAATACCCCCATTTCTTGATGAGGTTCTACACTTCTGGACTATATCTGAATAGATGAATGCCAGGCTCGTTGTCATTAACATCCTCTCTCAAAAAGTGGTCTGGTGCTGGAGTCGCATTTCCTTTACCATAGACCAAGTCTTTTTCGTCACTTATTCTACCCGGGATGATGAATGTTGTCCTAGAAGAGTCCCGGATGTGCTTCTGCGTTATGCAAGACGACCAAGTCAGTATGTGCAACTCGGGGTCATCATATAATCTTTTCATCACATCAGTAAGAGACAACGAGTACTCTAAATCATCATTTATCTTATTGTTGGCAAATTGCCAATTACAAATATCATCTGACGATTCTCCATCATCAAGATTGACTGCAAAGGGTACAATGTCATTTATGACAAAACCACCATAGTAATCAAGCCTAGCTTCGGTGTCAGATTCCTCGCCACTGTCCGTGCCTTGGGCCGATGATTCAGTATTGGACTCGTTACCATAAAGGAGGAAGTCAGTAAAATAGTTCTCCAACTCCTTAAATGGTTAATTATCCGTGACCACCGTCTTGACTTCATTATTCGTGTCAATATATTTTAGATATTGATGAAGAGTGGAGGGGACTATAACATTACTATGGATCCATGGCTGACCCAATAATAAGTGATACGAAGTCTCTGCATCATCACATAGCATGTGACTTCAGACATCAAATCTCCCATCTGGCACTTAATCCAGATTTTACCTAGTGGCCGAGACCCACTAGTATTAAATCCATAAATCACTGTGCCTGTAGATGCCAGTTTACTGGCAGGAATCCAGAGGCTATACATCAGGCGGAGGGGCATGATACTCACAGCGGAACCTAGATCAACTTGGATCTGGTTAACTTCGCTAGGGCTAATGTACCCGGTAAAATATGGTAGCCTGTCGTGCTTTGAGTTCTTTGTTTGCATGTCTTCCTTCGTAAAGGTGATGCAGGAGAAGTGCTTGGTTGCGAGGTTGCATTGCTGGGCTGAAGACTTTGGCTCTTCGAGACTTTGCTTGATCTGAGTGAGGAACATCTCGGAGTCGACCAGGGCTTCCTGTAGGGCCTCCCTGGTTTCTTTCGATAACTGTAGCAGCTCATAGAGAGTTATCCTGCTGTGATGTTAGCCAATTGGACCATGACATCGAAGCGGTACAGGGAGCTCAAACTTCCTAGTTTGTCCCTTCCAATCAGACGATTGAATTGGGACTGCTTCGGGACCTGAACCTCCTGATGTTGGGGTTGCTTCTCCTTCATTTTGGTAATGTCCTCCTTGGTGATCGCCTGCTGCTGTGCTTTTCCAGCACGTGTAGGAGGAGTCACCGTCACTCCTAGTTTTGTCAGCATCTTAGCATTTAGATCAGGAGCTTCGGGGTACTTGTACTTGTACTCGTGTCCGCTCCTGCTGGCAAAGACTTCAGGTTCCTCTTCAGAAAGCTGGAATGTCACCATTTGTTCATCATCCTTTTTCAAGATTGCTGAAGTGGTAAGACATGGTTTCCCCTTACCCTTCGATTTCTTCTTAGATAAAGAAGCCACCCACTGATCATCTTCGAGCAGGTCAAGGTGGACCGAAAGAATCTCGCCATTTGAGGTGGTATGTGGCACAAGCCCCTTTTCGCGTTGCCCGTGAGGATCATCATCATTCACTGTCTTCATCCCCACTCTAATGACGGGCTCCGGTTGAAACCAAGTTAAAGGCACTGATCCGAAGCTGATGGATATCGTGTTCGCTCCCACTTTCTTCTCTTTGGATAGCTTTGGGGTAATGACCCCCACATCGATCAAGGCTTGGATTTTATCTTTGAGATGGTAGCACGACTTTGTTGGGTGGTACACTGCTCTGTGGTATGCACCGTACTTCAGATCTGTGACCTTATTTGCTTCCTCTTGATTCACGATCGGTGGTAGCTAGATCTTATTGATCTCCAGGAGGTATTTGAAGATACCGGGGACCTCATCTACCTTGAAGGAAAAGACTTTGGGGAACCTTGAAGCGGAGGGCTTCTGTTAGCCTTTGCTGACATTAGGGCTACAATTGCTAAGGCGCTCGCGGTTGCGGTTGTTGCTACGGTTGCAGCTAGAACGTTTGATTTGCGACCGCTGCTCTCGCCTGCTCCTTCCATTTGCCACATGGGACAAAGTTTTGTTTGGGAGCATCTACCACCTGCTGGCCTCTTTCTTCCTTTTTCCTCTTAAAGAATCGCTCAGCTTGCTCCCCGCGTACCTTCAAGTCTTTCCATGTCTTGGACGGTGCTGTTCCCATTGCTTCTAGTACGTCTAACGAATAGTTGTTGTGGCATGTTTGGAGAATGAACTTCTCGGTTATTGGGTCTCGACAATTCATTGCCTTGTTTCAGAACCACTTGACAAAGCTATCTACCGTCTCCCCACCCTTCTGTTTTTCATCCAACAATGTCCCAATGGATATCTCGGTATCGTCATCGAAGAAATTGGCGAGGATCATGGTCCCCATGTCGTCCCAGCTATTAACGCTCCCTAGTTTGAGATGGCAGTACCAATCGAAGGCAGCTCCTCGAAGGGTGCCAGTGAATGACCGACCAATCAAGGGCTCATTACCGGAAATAACTCCTAGGTGGGACTTGAAGTAGATAAAATGTTGAGTAGGTGAACCCTTCTCGTCGAATTGCATGAAGTTTATTAGATTGAACTTTGCCGGATACGTGATTGATTCCCACTCCCTTGGGTACAGACATAGTATTCCCATATTCTTTACCTTTTGAGGGGAAATCAAAGTGTTGATCTTACTCTCGAGGTCCTTTATCTTCTCATTCTCAGGGACGACGACGTTGCCACTAGCGTTCTTGGGGCTACCCCTGCATTTCGCTCATCGGGAGGATTACGAGTGTCATGGTCTTCATCCCTATCCATGTCATTGTCTATTTGGTTGACGTTATTGCGATGACTTGATTCACCCTGATGATTCATCAGCGCTTGGATTTGCTGGTCATGCATCTCTCTCATTTGCTACTTGGCCATCTCCATCTCGAACTTAAAATTCTCCTTTTGTTTGGCTATAGCATTTTGGTCACCTATTCTACACTAATCATGAGTGCCTTAAGGGGTTGTCCTTCATTAGAAACCATATTATCAGAAGCAATTGCGGAGCTAGTGTTTGATACTTCATCATCTGAGGGTAACCCCCTCTGCACTTTGCCATAATAAGGCTGTCTAATAGCCCCGGACTGCAGCCGGGTTATTCATTAAGATGCACCGGGAATGGCACGTGACGACGACCCTTTACCAGTCATGTTGATGGCAATTCTTAGCAATTCATCAACTCAGGACACCAATCTTCTTCTACGGAAGTGCCTCAACATGTGCTTTAGCATTTCGGTGCCAAACCTATCAAGGACCGACACCTTCTCTGGAGCTATCTTGGTGCAATCACACTCCGATAAGACTGCCCTGATCAGCTTGGAACATAGATAATGTGTATTCGACTCTAGGGAACTCCTTTTCTGGGATTTACTCATACCCCCATCATGATAGTATAACTCATCGGCTGAATGCCGAAGCAACTCGTCGTGTGTTGGTACAACTTCTCATGTATAACATTATCATCGTCTGACGAAAACGTTTCCTTCTGAGGACAGACCGCGTTATCAAAGCTTCCAAAAGTGACTCGTCTCAATGTTCGCCTTTGCGGGCGTGAAGTTTCGACGGACTCTTGAACTTTGATTCACAGCCTGGTGCAAGCAGCTTCAGGAATAATCCTATCATGGTGGATGCGATCCCCAATTCCATGAGTTGTCCGGGACCTTTTTAACGGGCCCGAACGCTCCTTGATTAGAATTTTGCCTCGATCATTGTGCAACGGGCCGAGGTGCTCGACAGGAGTGTGAACAGAGTTATCTAGAGATTTGGATTTGATCACTAGAGGTGAAGTTGTCCAAATTGTTGTTCCAGATTTCGGCCTCTAAATTTGGCGCATCTTTGGTGGCTTCTTAGCCTCCTTTTCTTCTTTCAACATTCGGGCCTCTTCAACTAGGGCCCACGTGTGCACAAGTAGTGCACGGCACTTTCGAATGCACTCCTCGAGCATTGAATGGTTCCATTTGACTCGGACTCATTCACTCATTGGTGGCTTGGAGGAGCTGTCAATGATCTGCTGTTGAGGTGCTTGACCTCTTCTGGACTTGAGATCCATCTCGTAACAGATTCCATCCTTTGATTCTAGGGCCTTAGCGAACTACTTTGCCAGGCGTTGGCGTGGCCTTTGGCGGGCATGCCATCAGCGGTCGTCTGCTGCACAGAGAAGTTGAGATCTGCAGATCTGGCCATCTTGGATGCCGGACGGACGCAACATACTGCGACTTTGGCACTAGCGAGATTAGAATCCTGGCCTTGAGATTCTGTGTCCGAGGACCGGCGGATCTTCTTTGTAGCGGAGATCTTCCTAGACTTACAAGGGGAGGATGATCTTGACAAGGATGAAAAGTACTCCTTGAACTTCTGTTGGTCGAACTCATATTCGACCTCTTCAACGACCGGGATCACAGTTCACAGTTGCGACAAGACGATCTCGTCAGCGAGACTGTTGGCTCCCACTGTGGTTGCCAGCTTGTTTATGGGAAAAGTTGAACCGATCTTCATTGATTCTGAACTCATTACAACTTTATGCGTTTACAAATGAATTAAAAAACAAACTCGTCTTTTTATAAGACTCGATTACAATAAAAATAAAAACAAAGAAAAATTATAACTTTCTCCTCAAAATAAACACAGAATCCTGTTTATAGAGCTTCTACTTGTGTGGGTTCTTTGCTGGTGCCGGGGTTTATCCACGTGATTGGATCCTGGTCTGAGATCTGAGATCTACATGATGAAAGGGAATTATTTCACTAAGGAAATAATTTTCTGAAGTGAGTGAAATGGACCAAGCGATGTCACTATGTAGGCATTGAAAATCACTTATCAGTCCCCGAACATGACTTGTGACAGTGGATTGGTGATCGATGAGCAATCCGACGAGACAACGGCGAACCATTGATACCCCATGACTATTGACGCCCTACGCAGAGTTTTCGGCGGTCCCGCTAGCCGGTTAGCGGGCGGGG
>JBAKGM010000001.1:24449591-24465167 GCA_037177215.1 Asparagus racemosus
TAAGAAAATTTTATGAAAATAATCTCTAGGAACTTCTCGGCCAAAATAGGAAACAGTTTATACTCGTGTACCTTTTTTTAGAGTATCACTGGAATTTGTATCAATTGAACCGGACGTGAAGTGGCCTTCATGCGGCAATAATTTCGCTAAAAATTGTCCAGGATCCCTCAGATGTGTGGGGGAGAGAAGGAGCCAATTAACGGGCTGATTTGGCACTGTTTTGGCATCTGGATAGGGCTCCAATTAGGACTCTTAATTAGGGACTGATTAGAGTCCTAATTGGAACTGGTTTGGGCTTATTAGGGACTGTTATAAATACACATCTCCTCTCTTTTCTCTTGACCTAGTCTGGCCCCCCCCTGTGCTTTTCTCTCTTGTATTCTTCTCGCCTCGCGTTGTCTCATCTCTTTCAACTTGAGGTGAATGTACAAGGGTTTACAACTAGGGTTTACAAAAGAAAATATTGTTTTTTTCTTCTCTTTCTTCCCCTTTTTTTCTCTTTTTTTCTTTTTCTCCTCTCTTTTTTTCTTTTCTTCTTTTTTTTCTTTTTTTTTTCTCTTTGCTTTGGCCTCGGCCAAGGGGGAACCAATCTCGGCCTTGGCCGAGACACGGGTCTCGGCCTTGGCCGAGACTATACATACCCCCCCTTTTCATTTTTTTATTTTATTTATTATATATATAGATATATATTTTTTTTTTAAAAAAATTATTTACCTGCATCTGACACGTTTTGGTTTTGTGCAGGTTAACATGTCGGGAAGATCACGCGCTCCGAGGAGCAAGCCGTCTACCCCTTCACGTGAGGGTGTACCCCCAACATTTGCCAGTGAGCTATTCATGTCCTTTTGTACACTCCCAGTTTGCATTTACATATTGGACCCCGCTTCGTCCTCCTTGGTGAGGTGATTGGGAAGAGCCTTGATTCCTCCTTGGTGAGGATCGACGCTTACACAGCCTTGACTCCTCCTTGGTGAGACTCGACGCTTATATTTCAGCCATTAACGAGAGCGATTCTGTGATGTACCACAGTCGGCAGGATAGGATATCCCGTTATTTTATGTGACGGGGAATATTGTCCTACCATCCTGTAGTCTATCCGACGTCAGTTCTAGGTCGTGACTCTATCTCACGGGTTTATGAGATGAGTTCAACGCCTCATATATATTATATATATTTTTTATTATCTGAGTTTGACTCGCCCTGATTTTTTTGTTTCAGTCGAGTATCCCTCTGGAGCATTTCCTTCTCATGCGATTGATGGGCACCGTGGCGAGGACTATACCACACGTGACGATCCTGCCATTTTTACTTCACCTCAGCTCACAGCGGAGTTGCCCACTCCTCAACCTCAGTGCAAGCCTGGTTTCCCTGATTCAGCTAGCATCGGAGGTTACAGATGGAATCCACCTGTTGACCACGACGGGCCCCTTCCTCAGATTCAACCCCTCGTCGTGATTGTTCTGGGTCAGGGGTTTGCTAAGCCTGACTCTAGTACCGTGAGGGGCGTCCATCAGTGGTTGGAGGACGCTTTGAAATAGGTGATCTCCATTATTAGTGTTAGCTGGGGGCTCTACGTGGACTTCTGCCCGTTCTTAGTAGGCTGCTTGGAGGAAGTTTGGCGTGTGGGCGGTACTCAGCTAGCCTTGCGCTATGACCGGAAGCTTGTTCACTGGGAGGGTCTCGCACTCCGTGCTGAAAGGCTGGCCTTCTTCGAACCATGCAATGAGGTGTGGCGCCTCATAGGTGAAGCTCAAGTCAAGATCATGCGAGAACGCGAAGCTCGAGCACAACGCATACTAGAGCAAGAGGCGATTGCCACGAATCTGCGTGAGCGGCAACATCTCTTGCAACATACGATGGACGCTTACACTCCTACTGCTTCCTGCACAAGCGCTCATCCTTCCAAGAAGCGATCAACCCTGTAGGACCTCAAGCAGCCTACGTCTATCGCGCCTTCTCGAAAACGATGCAAACTCTTCATACACTGCAGCGTGAAGAGGAGGCTTCTGTTGCTAGGCTTTCTAAAGAGAGGCTTGAGAGGGAGGCGAAGACTCAGGTCCAGGTGAACCAGGCGAAGCGTTTAGTTGATCTCCAGGCTGAACTCAAATCGTTCACAGTGTTAGACTGCGCCGAATGAACCTAAAGCTTTACCTCGATCTTGGGACATTTTTTTATTCTCTATTTGAACGTGTTATCATAACTTTGTTCGAATGTATCGGCCTAAAATCTTTTGATGAATGAGATTCTCTACTTGTTTATTTCCTCCTTTTTACTGCTTATTATGATTTTTTTATTTCGTCGGAAATAATTAACCATAATACTTATAGGATTTTTAGCAAATCCTCAGCCATCAACGGATTTGATAAGCCTTTACCAATTACTATTTGAATCGCGCTAGCATGCGGATTATTTAACCCCGTTCTGCACATAACGTTGTGCTAAAAGAATGGGATTCTTTTAGACTTAGTGCTACGATATTGAATACGTAGACTCGGCCAATTATTACGAAAATTGACTATCTGCCGGCAATGAGTGTAAGGCATCGACTTAATCCCTTCTTAGGCTTCGAGATAATATTCCCCAAGATAAAACTTAATGTCTTTCTTCTATCGGTAAAAGACTAAACTGGCAACGCGTGTGAGACGTTGGCTCAATCCCTCCTTAGAGCTTCGGGATAAAATTCTCCAAGATGAATCTTGGTGTCTTCTTCAATCAAAAAAAGACTAAACCGGCAACGCGTGTGAGGCGTTGGTTTTAACCCTACTTAGGCTTTGGAATAAAATTCCCCACACGAGTAAGGTGCGGATTGAGGTGTTTGTTAACAACCTGCCACAATTTTGAATATGCGAACTTTGTTCTTTTTCCTTCTTTAAAAAGCGGCTAAGAACTTAACCGGCAACGCATATTAGGTGTAGGCTTTATTCCTTCTTAGGATTCAGGATAAACTTCCCCAAGATAAAACTTGGTATCTTCTTCTCAGAAAAAGACTAAACCGGCGATGCGTGTGAGGCGCTAGCTTTATCCCCTCTTAGGATTCGGGATAACATTCCCCAAGATGAACCTTGGTGCCTTTTTTATCAGAAAAAGACTAAACTGGAGGCACGTGTGAGGTGTCGACTTTAGGACTATTAGTGAACCCCTAGCCCTCAACAGATTTGGCATGCCTTTACCGACTACCATTTGAATCGGGCTAGCGCACGGATTGTCTAACCTGTCCCGCACGTAACGTTGTGCTAAAAGAATGAAACTCTTTAGACTTTATGCTACGATATTGAATACGTAGACTTTGTCTTTTTCGCGGGAAGACTAACCCGGTGACGCGTGTGAGGCGTCGACCTTTCCCTACTTAGGATTCAGGATCAAAATCCCCAAGAAGAATCTTGAATTAAGGGGTTTTGTTGATGAGATTAAATTTGTGAGAGAGGAAGAATTTTATATTCTATCTCTCATGGTGAATGAATGAAACCAAGAGCAGGAACTCTGCCTTGAGAGTCGAGAGGATTCAGGCGACCTTCAGTCAGACAACCTGATCCGAAAATCCCAGCGCATACCTTCAGTCGGCGCTACCTAGGATAAAGATGGAACTAAGAGTGGGATCTCCACTCCAAGAACCGGAAAGACTCAGGTGACCTTCAGTCAGATAACCTAGTTTGAAAGTCCAGGCGCGTACCTTCAGTCGGCGCTACCTAGGAATAGGATGGAACTAAGAGTGGGATCTCTACTCTGAGAACCAGAAAGACTCAGGCGACCTTCAATCGGACAACCTGGTCTGAAAGTCTTGGCACATACCTTCAGTCGGTGCTACCTAGGATGAAGATGGAACTAAGAGTGAGATCTCCACTCCGAGAATCGGAAAGACTCAGGTGACTTTTAGTTAGACAACCTAGTCTGAAAGTCCTGGCACATACCTTCAGTTGGCGCTATCTAGGAGAGGGATGGAACTAAGAGTGGGATCTCCACTCCGATAACGGAAAAGACTCAGGTGACCTTTAGTCGGACGATCTGGTTTGAAAATCCTAGCGCATACCTTCAGTCGGCGCTACCTAGGAGAGGGATGGAACTAAGAGTGGGATCTCCACTCCGAGAATCGAAAAGACTCAGGTGACCTTCAGTCGGACGACCTGGCCTGAGAATCCAATTCTGACCTATACGTTCAGTCAGCAGGGCCTGAGAATTTCATATTCTATCTCCAGCGTGAAGGAAATTTTATGTGGACCTCTTGTTCATGGAAGGAATCAAGAGGGGAATTTTAGTATTTAGACCAAAAGATTTGTAAACCCACCATCAGTGAATTTGATCGGTGAGAGAATTTGCAATAGAAGATAAATTAAGGGTTATCTTCGAGGAAAGTGGGTGAAATATCCCACGAGGAACTTCCCATCGAAATGGGTTATCCTGAAGATACTAAGGGTAGTATTTCTTCATGAACTTTCCATTTATCGGCATTAATTGCCGGTCGCCATTTTGAGTAATTAGGCGATATGCACCGTTAGAATAGACCGTCTCTATTACAAATGGGCCTTCCCATTTAGGTTCAAATTTACCTTTCTTTTTGGAGTTGAGGATTATTGGTCGGCAAGCAGCAAGGACCAGATCTCCTTCTTTTAAACTCCTCTATCGCACCTTCTTGTTGAAAGCTCTCGACATTCTTGCTTGGTAGAACTCAATGTGTTGTTGAGCTTCCAAGCGCTATTCATCTAACATCTCGAGCTCCGCGAGACGTTTCTGATGTTGTTCTTCGATCGTCATCTCCGTTGCGAGGGCGATGTGAAGTGACAGAATCTAGATCTCCAGCTAAAGAACTGCTTCACATCTATAGAGCAGAAAGTACGGGGTCACTCCAGTTGGCGTGCGTACGGTGGTGCGATATGCCCAGAGTGCTTCTCCAACTTTATCGTCCCAGTCTCACTTGTTAGTCTTCACAAGCTTCAACAAAATCTTGATAATCATCTTGTTGAACGCCTCCGCTAATCCATTCGTAGTGGGATTGTAGGCTGTTGACGAGACGTTTTAGATCTTGAATTTCTTACAAATCCTGATGAAGGAATTACTGATGAATTGAGGACCATTGTCATGCATGACCTGCCTTGGGACACCGTGTCAGTAAATGACGTGGTGTTTGATAAACTTGACGACGCTGTTCGTCTTCACTTCTTTTAGTGGAATTGCTTCAGCCTACTTGGAGAAGTAGTCAGTGATCGCTAGGATGAACCGATCGCCTTTGACTGACGTGGGAAAAATAGGGCCCACAATGTCTACTCCCCATATTTCAAACAGTCAGGATGTAGCCGAAGGATGCAACTACTCTGGAGGCTGATGCATGTAGTTTGCATGAATTTGACACGCGTGGCACTTTCGAGCGTACTCGATTGCGTCATTGACCATTATTGGGCAGAAATACTCCATTCTCCTGATACGATTATAGAGCTTGGGACTGGGCTAGTGTGCACCACATTCACCTCCACGCACTTCCTTAAGGATTTCTTTTGCCTCTCTATTCAAAAGGCACCACAGTAGTAAGCCATCATACCCGTGATGATATAACATCCGGGTTTCCGTATCATAGAAGAACTTTGGGGCTCTCTGTCGGATGGATTCTCTCTCCTTCACGTCTTCTGGCAGAATACCATGCAGGACGTAGTTGATAATAGGGAAGCGCCAATCTTGGGGCTCCAATTTGGTCTTGGTGGTGTATACTTCTTTGGTAACCACCCCCTTGTCTCCCTGTACCTCATCATATATTAGGATGAATAATTGATGAGTCCTGACTGTAACTAGCTGCTCAGTCTCGGGAGGTTGTGCCAGTGATGCTGCTAACGCTGCCAATGCATCCGCGTAAGCGTTTTGAAGGCGCGTGACATATTCAATGAAGAACTCTTCAAACAAATCTACTATTTTAATGGCCGCCTGGTGATAGGGAACCAGATCTAGATTCCTAACTTCGTAGTCTCCACAGATCTATTTGACTATTAGTTGCCAATCACCATATGCTTAGAGATACTCGACCCCAGCGCTTTGGCGAAGATGAGCCCGATAAGTGGCGCGTTGTATTCGGCCACGTTATTGCAGCAAGTTCAGTGAGCGAATAGGCTCAGGGCATGACATGTTTCCCCGGAGAAACTAAGACAACTCCGACTCCAGCGGAGATCTTAGAACATCTAGGGGCACTTGCTACATTAGTAGCTCGAGACGCTCCATCAAAATACAATCACCATATTTGTTGGTGCGATGTAATGTTGTCTTCGTGGGCTTCATCCAGCAGGTCATCATATAGCTCAGCTGCATCCGTCGTTGGGTTTGCAGCCAAAAGATCATAAATTGCTTGTCCTTTGACCGACTTTTGTTGTTTGAAGTGCAGGTCGTATTGGGACAAGAGCAGAGCCCATTTTGCCAATCGCCAGCTCATGGAGGCCGGTTGAATCATGAATATCCGGACTGGATTTATGTTAGATATAACATAAATCGTTAGTCCGACTATATAGTGCCGCATCTTCTGAATCGCGAACACTAATGCAAGGCACTGCTTCTCGATTATTGGATAACGAGACTCAGTGCCAACTAATATTCAGCTCAGGTAGTATACTACATGTTCGTGACCTCCGTCGTCGTCTTGCCCGAGTAAAGCGCTTAACGAATGGTCCGTTGCCTTGGTGTAGATCAGGAACGGTCTACCTGACTGCAGTGCAACAAGATTAGGAGGCTTCTTGAGATACGCTTTGATTTCCTCAAAGGCCATTTGACGCGCGTCGTCCAAGATGAACGAGACGCACTTCTTGTTTAGTTTAGAGAATGGCTGGCACTTTCTGGATAGATTCTAGATGAATCTCCGAATATACGCTAATCACCCTCGTAACCCCTCAGATTTCTCAGAGGTTGCAGATCTTGAATCGCCTTCACTTTATAAGGGTCAACATGGATGCCCTTATTGGTGACGACGAAGCTGAGGAAATTGCCACTGGACATCCCGAGGAAGGATTTGGCAGGGTTCACCTTTAGCTGGTGAGCTCGCATGAGCTCGAACACCGTTCTGAGATCTTTGATGTAATCACTCTTGTCATGACTTTTCACGACCAAGTCATCGACGTAGCATTCAACCATTTTCTAGAGATGATCCTAGAAAATCTTCATCATTGCACGCTGGTACGTGGCACCTACGTTCTTCAGACTGAACGGCATGACTGTGTAGCAAAAAATGCCGAGTGGTGTTCTGAACGCAGTATGTTTGGCGTTATCCGGGTGCATCTTGATTTGATTGTAACCTGAAAAGCCGTCCATGAAGGACATTCTCTCGAACCCACACGTGTTGTCAATAATGATGTCGGTGATCGGGAGAGGAAAATCATCTTTAGGGCAAGCAGCGTTCAGGTCTCTGTAATCGACGCAGATCCTGATTGTTCCATTCTTCTTCAGTACCGGGATATTACTCACCACCCAGTCTGGGTGCTGTATTTCTGTGATGAAGCCTGACTCGATGAGCTTTTTCACTTCTGTCATGATTACCTCCATAATTTACGGACAAAACTGTCTTTGCTGCTGCTTGACAAATTTAACATCGGGCTTGATATTGAGGTAGTGGGTTGCCACGTTTGGGTCGAGCCCTGGCATATCTTCGTAGTTCCAAGTGAACACGTCGATATATTTCCTAACAAGAGCGATCAATTCTTCCTTTTCTTATGGGGGAAGACTACCGCTCATGAAGATAGACTTTGGATTAGCTTCGTCACCCATATTGACTTGGACGACTATATCTTCGGTGGGGGTTCTCTTTGCTTGAACCGATCCCCGTACAGCATATTGAGGTGATGAATCCACGGGTCTTCCCATGTTGGCATCTCCTCATCATCTTCTATGGTGATAGGGTTGGCTGTAGCCATATTTGACATTAAGGCTTTGAAAGCCTCGCCGATGCTGACATCAGAATCCCAAGCAGATGAATCAGATGAATGTCCATCTCCTTCATTGGGTAAGTAGTCGTCAATCAACCAATAGCATTCATCTTTTGAGGGGGATTCATATCCCAATCCCCTTCTAAATGCATAACAGTTATCTGGCTTCTCTCTTGGGACATATGCCGCTTTAGGCGGGACTTGAGGACCTCATCCGAAGCAGAGACCTCCCCCTTGTACCAGGTTGTACCCCCACTTCTTCATGATATCTAGTATTTCTGGACTGTATCTGAACATGTGGAGCATAAGCTCGTTGTTGTCGACGTCTTCCTCCAAGAAGTGATTCAGCATCGGAATTGCATCTCATTTTCCATAGACCAAGTCTTTTTCACTACTTGATCTACCTGGGATGACAAGTGTTGTCCTAAAGGAGTCTGGGAACAGCTTCTGTGTTATGCACGATAACCGTGTTGGTAGGTGCAAATCAGGATCATTGTATAATCCTGTGATTACATTAGTCAAATATAACGAGTACTCTAAATCATCTTTTATTAATTCGTCTGCAAGTTGCCAATTACAGCCTTCATCCGACGATTCTTCATTGTTAAGATTGATTACAAGGGGTACAATATCATTCAAAACAAACCCACCATCATAATCAAGCCCGGCTTCGATATCAGCTTCCCCACCACTGTCCGTTCCTTAGGCCGATGATTCAGTATTGGACTCATTGCCGTAGAGGAGAGAATCAGTGAAATAATTCTCCATCCCCTTAAACGGTTGTTTATTCGCAACCACCGTCTTGACTTCATTATTCATGTCTACATATTTGAGACACTGATGAAGAGTAGAGGGAACTATAACGTTATTGTGGATCCAAGGTCGACCCAATAATAGGTTATAGGAAGTCTTAGCATCGATCACATAACATATGACCTCGGACTTCAAATCTCCCATCTGGCACTTCACTCAAATTTTACCAAGTGGTCGAGATCCACTAGTGTTAAATCTGTAGATCACTATGCCAGTTGATGCCAGCTTACTGGCAGTAATTCTGAGGCTGCACATGAGGCGCAAGGGCATGATGCTCACAGCGAAACCCAAATCAACTTGGATCCGGTTAACTTCACTGGAGCCAATGTACCCAGTGAAATATAGCAGCCTATCATGCTTGGAATTCCTTGTCTACATGTCCTCCTTGGTAAAGGTGATGCAGGGGAGGTGCTTAGCAGCCAGGTTGAAGTGTTGCGCCGACGACTCCGGTTGTTTAGGAGCTGGCTTGATCTGAGTAAGGAACACTTCAGAGTCAGCCAAGGCTTCTTGTAGGGCTTCCCGGGTCTCTTTGGATAGTCGTAGAAGCTCATAGAGAGTGATCCTCGCTGGTATGTTTGCTAGCTGAGCCATCACGTTGAATCGATATGGGGAGTTAGAGCTTCCCGGTTTATCTCCTCCAATCAGGCGATTGAACCGAGATTGCTTCGGGAGTTGAACCTCCTGTGGTTGCTTCTCCTTCAACTTAGCTGTAGCTTCTTTGGCAGCTACCTGCTGCTGCATCTTTTTAGCACGAGTGAGGGGAGTTGTTGGTACCCCCAGCTCTGACAGCGTCTTAGCGTTTAGATCAGGGACTTCTGGGTACTTGTACCTGTACTTGTGCCTACTCCTGGTGACATGGACTTCAGGTTCCCCCTCTGAGAGTTAGAATGTCACCATCCGCTCGTCGTCATTCTCTAAGATAGCAGAAGTAGCATGGCATAATTTTCCTTTCCCCTTCGACGTTTTCTTGGATGAAGATGAGGCTGCCCATTGATCATCTTCAAGTAGGTCAGGGTGGACCCACAAAACCTCGCCCTTTGGAGCTGTATGTAGCACGAGCCCTTTTTGGTGTTGTTTGTGTGGATCATCATTCACCGTCTTCATCGCCACCTTTACTACAGACTCGGGTTCGAACCACGTCAAAGGTACCGGCCCAAAGCTGATAGACACCACATTCGCTCTGACCTTCTTTTCCTTGTACGGCTTCATTGTGATGACTCCCACATCGATCAAGGCCTGGATTTTGTCCTTGAGACCAAAGCATGACTTGGAGGGGTGGTGAACCGCCCTGTGGTATGCACAGTACCTCAGGTCGTTTGTCCTCTTCGCTTCCTCTTGATTCTGGATCGGAGGGAGCTTGATCTTGTTATTCTCTACCAGATATTTGAAGAGATCGGGAATCTCGTCGTCCTGAAAGAATAGGACTTCAACAATCTCAGCTTTAAGGCCCTCTGCTTTTGTGGCCTTTGTTGCCACTGCGATGGTGACTGCTGTGGCGCTCGCTGCTGCGGTTGCTGCTGGGGTTGCAGTTAGAACGTCTAGTTTGCGACCGGCGTTCTAGCCTACTCCTTCCCCTTGTTGCGTGGAACGAAGTTTCGTTTGGGAACTTCTGCTGCCAGCTAGCCTCTCTCTACCTTTTTCCTCTTTAGGAATCGTTCAGCTTGCTCGCCACGCACTTTCAGGTCCTTCCATGTAGTGGAGGCCGCTGTTCCCCTCGCCTCGAGCACATACAGTGATAAATTATTATGGCAGGTCTGGAGAATAAACTCCTCCGTAATCAGATCCCAGCAGTTCATCGCCTTGTTTCGGAATCGTTTAACGAAGATATCCACAATTTCTCCATCTTTCTGCTTCTCATCAAGCAACGTCCCGATGGATATCTCAGTGTCGTCGTCGAAGAAGTTAGAAAGAAACATAGATTCCATGTCATCCCAGCTGGTAACGCTATCTAGTTTGAGACGGCAGTACCAATCGAAGGCAGCTCCACGAAGGGTGCCAACGAATGATCGAACCATCAAGGGCTCATTTCTAGAAATCACCCCTAAGTGAGACTTGAAGTAAATTAAGTGTTGAGTGGGGGACCCCTTTCCGTCGAACGGCGTGAAGTTAATCAAGCTGAACTTTGACGGATACGGGATCGACTCCCACTCCCTCGGGTATGGGCACGGTATTCCCGTCTTCTTGACTTCTTGAGTGGAGATCAATGTGTTGATCTTACTCTCGAGATCTTTGATCTTCTCATTTTCTGAGACGGCGTTACCACCGGCATTCTCCTAGCTACCCCCAGCATTTCGTTCTTCAAGGGGTTGTCTAGCGCCATGCTCTTCTTCCCTGTCAGTGTCGCTGTCAACCTGATTAATGTTGTTGTGACGACTGGTTTCACCTTGACGGTTTGTCAGTGCCTGAATTTGCTGGTCATGTATTTCTCGCATCTGCTGCATAGCCATCTCCATTTCGAATTTGAAGTTCTCCTTCTGCTTGGCCATTGCTTCTTCGAGTGTTTTGGCCACCTGTTCAGCACTAATCATAAGGGCTTCTCGGGGTTGTCCCTCACTGGAAACCGTGTTGTGGGAAGTCATTGTAGAGCTAGCATCCGACACTTCATTATCAGACGGCAACCCCTTCAGGATTTTATCATAGTTAGAATGCCGAATTGTCCCGGTGCGCAACCGAGTTATCCGGTCGAATGATCGGGGACCGTTACGATTTGACGTCCCTTTGCTCATCATATTGTTGGTGATTCTGGGCAATTCATCCCTTTGAGTCATTGATTTTCTCCTACGGAAGCGTCCTGGGTTAGGCTTCGGCAATCCGTCGCTAAGTCTGTCGAAGACCGACACTCTTTTCGGAGTTGTCTTGTTGCAGCTACACTCCGATAGCACCGCCTTGATCAACTTAGAACAGGGGCAATGTGCATGCTTCTCAGGGGAATTTCTCTTTTAGGATTTTCTCGTACCCCTAGCACGATAGTACAACTCATCGGCGTGAATGCCGGAGCAACCTATCGTGTGTTAGCACGACTTCTCGGGTATAACATCATCGTCGTCAGACGAAAACGCTTCCTTCCGAGGATGGATTGCTTTATCAAAACTACCAAAAGTGACTCGCCTCGACGTTCGCCTGTGTGGGCGTGAGGTATCGGCGAACTCTCGAACTTTGATTCTCAGTCCGGTTGGTGGAGTTGCAGAAATCTCCCTGTCCTTGTTGAGGTGGGTGCAACCTCCTGCATCGGGAGTGACCCGTGAATTCCTCAGTAGACCCAAGCATTCCTTGATGGTTGGCTTATTAGCCACAGCAGGAATTGGCTTTGCTAAAGATCTGGATGCAGATGCCAGAGGCGACCTCGGCGCTGAGGAACCTTGGATTGGGGCGTCGGTGGATTTCACCTCGGCGCCGGGGCAGTAAGTGTTGGGGCGCTTGCAGCTTTTGGCTTGGGTGCCAGGGCAGGAGTTGGAAAGCTGGCGGACATAGGCTTGGATGCCGTGTTCGTCGAGGTTGGAGCGCCGACGGACTGGCGGCTTGTTGGTGGCTTCTTGACCGCCTCTTCCTTCTTCAGTTGACGGGCTTGTTGCACCAAAGCCCGTGCCTGTTCGAGGAGTGCACGGCGCTTCCGAATACGCTTCTGAAGCGTGGAACGGTTTCGTCTAACCCGGACCCATTAGTTTGTCAATGGCTTGGAGGGGCCGTCAATCACTTGAGGCTGCAGCCTCCGCGTCAGTCTGGATCTTAGATTCGCCTCGTAGCAGATCCCATCTATGGATTGCATGGCCTTAGCGAACCTGTGCTCTATTGTCGCCTCTGTCAAGCTCGCTTGGAGAGCGGGGGCACACCATCGGCGGTCATCTCGGGCACCGGGGGAACTTGGGCTGCGGGGGCCGAGGAAAGTTTACCGCTATCGACGACAGCGGGGTTGGATTCATCATCCTGAGACTCTGCATCTGAGGCCCAACAGATTCTCCTTGCAGCGGAGATCTTCTTAGAGCTACAGGGAGAAGTGGATCTGGAGGAGGAGGAGAGATACTCCTCAAACTTCTATTGGTCGAATTCGAACTCGACCTCTTCTTCCACTGGGATCAGGATCCGCGGCTGCGACACTATGACCTCGGATCTGAGGCCGGTGGCTCCCACTGTGGTCACCAGCTTGTTCACGGGGAAAGTTATTTTGATTGTCATTGATTTGAACTCGTTACAAGCTTCAGTCACCTACAACAAACATTCAAATAAAAATTGCCTTTTTATAAGGCTTACAATGAAAAATCAAAAAAGATTACAACTTTTTGATCCTTAATGAACAAACGCAGAATTCGTTTATCGGATTTTCACTTACGTGGGTGTCTTTGTCAGTGTCGGGGACTTTTTGTGTCCATGGACCACCGCGTAATCCAATCCAAGTAGAGATCTACGGGGATGAGGGGACTATTTCACGAAGGAAATAGATCGCCTAAAGCAGGTGAAATCGACCAAGCAATTTTATGGCTCTTCTCGGGACTAAGACCAAGCTTAGATCCAGAGGGATACACCGTAGATCTGATGTAGATCTACTCTTGATCTTCTTCACGTCGACGGGATCTGAAGTCGAAGGCGTTCTTTGTTTGCTTGAGATCTAGATTTGAGTTCTTCTTCTTTAGAAAGGCTCAGATCTATGCACGAGAGAAGATTTTCCAACGCTCAGAGGATAAAATTTCCAACCTGTGCAACTGAACCCCCCTGGTCCCCCTGGCCTATTTATAGGCAAATGAGAGGGAGGTTGCTTTTTAGCCAGGCACCATTGGTGTGTCGGCACTGTGGCCGAGGCACCAAATGGTGCCTCGGCCTTGTCGAGGCACTCATTTGGAGCTTTCTTTTAATTTTTAGTGTTTGTCCGTTCGTCCGTCATTCTATCCGAGCTCGTTTCGTCCGGTTGTGCCAAATCAAAACTCGGTTGATCGTTCTGCTGATTCCGGAATCCGATCGGTGTAGTTCTATCGTCGCTTGAGTCTGGTTAATTCCGTCTCGTCGACGTTTGAGCCTGGTCGACTCGCCTTGTCAAATCTCACTGTCCTAAAGCTTCATCGTTGGATTTATTCCATGATACATCGCTTCGTTGACTTGTACGCCTTGCCGACTCACTTCATGCATTCATCAATTCGCTTAATGCATTTTGTGGCATAGTTACGCCGTCAGCGGTTCTCGGTCGCATCGTTGGATGGGTCGTCGGTTGTCAACCCATCGTCACGAGTCTCGTTTGGGTACTAATAAGTGATTTTCAATGCCTACACTCATATTCAACCTCTTCCTCCACCGGGATCGGGATCTGCGGCTGCGACACTACGACCTCAGATCTGAGGGCGTTGGCTCCCACTGTGGTCACTAGCTTGTTCACGGGGAAAATTGTGTCGATTGTCATTGCAAATGAATCTGTTACAGCTTGTTTTGCTTACAACGATATTCAAATAAAAATCGCCTTTTTATAAGGCTTACAATGAAAACCGAAAAAGATCACAACTTTTCTGCCGTTTTTGAACAAACGCGGGATCTGTTTTTCAGATCCTCGCTTGCGTCGGTGTCTTTGCCTGTGCCGAGGACTCTATTCCGTCCGTGGATCGCCGTGTGATCCGATCCAAATCAAGATCTACAGGATTGAGGGGACTATTTCACGAAGGAAATAGATCACCTAAAGCAAGTGAAATCAACTAAGCAATTTCACGGCTCTTCTCAGGATTAAGACTAAGCTTAGATCCAGAGGGACTCACCGTAGATCTGATCTAGATCTCCTCTTGAATCTTTTCCTCATCGCGTGGATCTGAAGTGGAAGGCGTTCTTCGCTTGCACTAGATCTGGATCTGAGTTTTCTTCTTTGGAAATGCTCAGATCTGTGCACGAGAGATGAATTTTTCCAACCCTCAACAATGAAACCCCCTGGCCTATTTATAGGCTGGGGTTTAATGTGCCGATGCACCCTGGTGCCTCGGCTTGGCCGAGGCGCCTTCTAGTGCCTCGGCCTGGCCAAGGCACCAAATGGTGCCTCGGTGTGAGCCGAGACATTCACTTGGGTTTTTCTCGTACTTTTCTGGCTTCGTCTAGTGTTTCGTCGACGTTCGTCCAATGTTATGTCCGATCTTTCCTCTCGATGCTGTCAAATCTGATTCTGGTTGATCACCCGTTGATTTTGGAATCCGAGCAGTGTAGTTCCGTCGACGCTTGAGTCCTGTTGATTCCGTCTCGTCGATGTTTGAGTCCGGTTGACTCGCCTTGTCGAAACTCACTGATTTGAAGCTTCGTCGTTGGATTTATTCTACGATCCATCGCTTCACTGACTTGCACGCCTTGCCGATCTGCTTTATGCGCTCGTTGATTCGCTTTGTGCATTTTGTGGTGTGATTACGTTGTCAGCAGTTCTTGGTCGCATCGTTGGATGGGTCGTCGATTGTCAACCCACCGTCACGAGTCTTGTTCAGGTACTGATAAGCAATTTTGAAGGCCTACAGATACCCCCTCCAAAGTGTCTCAGTCTCGATCCTTTTTAGACGAGCCTGACGAGCCTGTGATACTTTGGATATGATAGGCCCCAACCTTCAGTCGGTGTAACAGGACCTTAGAATAGGTTTGGTGTTCGATCTCTCCAATCCTTTCAGGTTCTTCAGTGCTTTGTAAGATAGCTAAAGGTGTTACGGTGCAACATTTTTTTTGTTTGACCGTTGTCGAGATCTCAACCTGAAACTGCTAGATGAATTTCTTCTTAAGATTAGCTCTAACATTTGATTCCTCCAATCCTTTCAGAGCCTCCAGTGCTTTGTAGGATATCTGAAGGTGTTACAACACTGCATTTTTTTTGCTTGACCGTTGTCAGAATCTTGAGCTGAAGTTGATTGAGTTCATTTGTTTCTGACTCGTGTCG
>JBAKGM010000001.1:24509910-24557110 GCA_037177215.1 Asparagus racemosus
TTAAACGTGCGAAACTTGAAGAAAAAAGAGCTTAATTAGGAATATTTAATTGCCTTTACTTAAGAAAAGAAAAGAACATGTAGTGAAGATAGAGTGACAAAAAAATAAACGTTAGCTTTAATGCAATGGGGCTGAATAATAGGTTATATAGAGGAATAAACATGATGCCAATTATATCAGACATTTGCATTAATTAATTGAAACCGTTAATTAATTTGAAGAATTTGCAAGGCAACTTCTTTATTAGGTAGAACAAAATAAGGCAACATTAAATAGAAATAATAAAAGAGTTAATTGAAATACTTTAATTGGAAGAAATTTAGAAAAGGCCAATTTCTTAAAAATAGTAGATTTGAAGACAAAAATAGCCAATTTCTGTGTAACATAAAAAAAAGTAAAACTTTGTTAAATTTATGATAGATGAAGGGCATTTTGGGGTAGGGAAAGTTTTTTCTCATACTCTCTCTTTTAAAGGGAGAATGATACTTAAAAAAGATTTTTGGTCAATTTGTATATTTTGAAAAGATTATGTAGCAAGTCGTTCATCACCGATGGAGTCTGTGAATGATATAGAACTCATAACGAGCTATTGAAAGAGCCATAACTCTTTATGATATATTATAGCTCTTACGATATATTGTAGCTCTTCCTTGTAGCAGGAGTATAGCTCTTCAATGTAAAAGTAGTTCTTTATGGGCAAAATATAGCTTTGAAAATGTATAGCTGTTTATATGAAAAATATAGAGCTATACTTTTCAAATAAAGAGTTAAACTTTGCGATAAAGCTTTTTAAATAAAGAGCTACACTTTACAATAAAGAGCTATACTTTTTCCATAAAGAGTTATATAATTGAATAAGGAGCTACACTTTACAAATAAGGTGCTACGCTTTGGCATACCGTGCTATACTTTGCTTAGACATTGTATAAATAAGAGTGGACTTGTCGATTATAAAGAAGAAAGAGTTGAACAAACAACACACTATATATAAGTGGCCATCCATTTTCATTGATAAAAATTACCGACTTGATCTATTTTATGCATTTTCAGAGACAATAAAGAGCTATACTTTAGCAATAATGAGCTACATTTCTGCCATAAAGAGCTATACAATTATATAAGGAGCTATACTTTGCAAATAAGGTGCTATGCTTTTGCATAAAGTGCTACACTTTGTTTAGACATTATATAAACGAGAGTGCAACTGAAAGTTATAAAAGAATTAAATAAACAACTATATACATTGTCATCCATTTTCATTGATAAAAAAATTACTGAGTCAATTTATTATCTGCATTTTCAGAGACAATAAAGAGCTATACTTTACCAATAACGAGCTATGCTTCTGCTACAAAGAGCTATACAATTGCATAAGGAGCTACACTTTACAAATAAGGTGCTACGCTTCCATATAAAGTGCTACACTTTGCTCAAACACTCTATAAATGAGAGTGCAACTGAAAGTTATAAAGAATTTAACAAACAACTATATACATGGTCACCTATTTTCATTGATCAAAACATTACTGATCGATTTATTTTTTGCATTTCCAGAGACAATAAAGAGCTATACTTTAGCAATAATGAGCTAAACTTTGCTATAAAGAGTTATACAATTGTATATGGAGCTACACTTTTGAAATACGCTTTTGTATAAAGCGCTACAATTTGCCCAGACATTATATAAATGAGAGTGCAACTAAAAGTTATAAAGAATTGAACAAAAAAAAATGTACATGGTCATACATTTTCATTGATAAAAAAATTACTGACTATAAAGTGCTACACTTTGCTCTAAGAATGACAATAGTATCAGCTATTACTCAAGAAATTGAAAATAAAACTCTAACTAAGTAACCACAATATCAACCTCGCACAAAGGCATACAATATGTCCAATCAGAATACAATTTTGCTACTCTCTCTTAGACGCTATACATGCACATAACCTCAATCATCGCTTTCCACAAAATCAAACTTCTCTTGGACATTTCATCAGACACCTCTATTGCCTCCTCCACCAACCGCAACATTGCATAACTGCTAATCATTGTGATCTAAATAACTACATCCCTCTTGTCATTCCATCAAATGCCCTTCGTGCATCAACCTTGTCACCAAAACTTAGATACATATAAGCAAAATTGTGATGCACATAACCTATCCTGAAGCACAAGCTTAGCAAGAACCTCTCAATTTATATCAGCGAGACATCTTCGACAAGCTATTGCCAAAAACCCAAAATTTCATAATGTAAACTATTATTATATATAAATGTTCCATCATAAAACTCAAGTTTTCTCAAATCACAGAAATTATTGTTTAAAACTCAAATTTACCTCAAAATCCTCTTCAACTGATGTTGTTGATATCCTTCGCCTATGAAAAGAGAGATCTCTCATCGAGTTGTACCAAAATAAGAGGAAGAGAGGATCACAGCGCTAACCAAGAGAAGGGATGGACAATATTTGTGCAAATGATAGGGATCAAGAGCGATTTTTTTGTGGCTTTTAGGAATCGATTTCTTATGAATTATAGGATTGGCTTCTTAGGGTTATTAGGTTTTTTAAATAAGAGAAAGAGAGAATGAGTCTTGGGTTATTATGGGGAAGAAGAAGAAGGGCAATTTCGAGATTTAGGACAATTTTTAAAAATATGGTATAAAGCTTAGGGGTATTATATAGTTTAAGTTTAAAAATAAGTGGTTGGAAATCTTTGGATGTATGAATATTTATGAAAGTGGGTGGGTTTTTTAATAAGTGGGGGTCAAATTTTGGGTTAAAAGACAAAAACCCCTTTTTATCAAGTAATGGTAGGAGGACAAAATTATGGACAGTTAGATGGGACGGGTGATAGGTCAGCTGATGTGTAACTTGCTATTCGTGAGCTGGCTGTTGCCATTAATTAGTTTTAAGGGTTATTTAGATATTAGTCTCTCAAATCTTAAATAATTTTATAGTAGCCCCTCAAATCCAGTAATTGCTAATTAATTCCTTAAATCTTAGTGTTATTACAATTTGGTCCCATAATGACTACAATATCCTTAGCTAATATCTTTTTTAAGTGCGATTTACAATTCAGCACTCCAAAATTTACACATTTTTAAACTTTGACACTAGTTTTTTGACATTTTAATACCTGAAAGTTTACATATTTTTTAACTTTGATACCCCTAACTTTTTTTGACACTTTGATACCCTAAACTTTGTTTGTTTTTTAACTTTCATACCTCCAAAGGTTCCACATTTTTTAACATTGATAACTCAAAATTTTACACATTTTTAACTTTGATTTCCTAAAGCTTGGGGCATCAAAGTGACAAAAGCAAGACTTTGATATATAAAAATGAATAGGGTATAAATTTTGTTGTAACAAAAGTTTAGAAAAAACTTTAAGGTATCAAAGTTAAAATGTAAAGTTTAAGGTATCAAAATACTAAAAAGTTTTGGGATATTAAAGTTAAAAAGGTGTAAACTTTAGAAGACTAAAGTGGAAATAAACCTTTTTTTATTAAAGAAAATGGGTTTTAAGATAGAAATCATAATTGAGGGGGATTTTGGTCACTGAGGGACCAAATTGCAAGACCCAGATTTGAGGGACTATTGAGCAATTATTAAGATTTGAGGACTAATGTAGAATTATTGAAGATTTGAGGGGCTAATATCTACATAACCCTAGTTTTAATTAGCAAATTAGGGGCATTTTTGTCAGTACGCCTTATTATACCTATTTCGATCTCATCGTTTCCCTCGGCCATGGCTTCAGAGATACCCATCTCTTTCCCTCAAAGCCACAACCAAATAACATACGATATCCATCTAATTTATTATCATATCTGGTGCTAATTCTGGTTCCGCTAGCACCTTTGCCAATCAATTGTCCTTATTCTAAGAAAATTGAAAAGAATCTATAACTATTAAACCCTTTGAATCTATTGTCAAAGACAATCGTTCACTTTCATGTTTAGAAATGAGCATTATGCCCAAAAAAATTTAGAACGAACATATGAAGTCTAAGATTAACATGTGAGGTCTAAGTTCCCAAATAATACTTTAACCTTACATGTTAACTTTCATTATTAGATTTTAACTTTAAACCTCGCATGTTAACTTTAGACCTCACGTTAATTTTATTTGTTAGATATTTAGATATTAACTTTACCTGTTAAGTATTAACGTCGGTGTGACTTTAAAAAATAGTTATTTTAGCCAAAGAATGCGGCTTCAAGAGATGAAGTAATGATTACTGAAGAAGTAAGGAGAGATGAAATAGAAGAAGAAGTAAGGTGAAAGTAGAACGGAAGAGGAGAAGGGGAAGAAAGGTGACTGGAGATGGGTTAGAGGAGAGAAGACGGAGGTGGATGAACAGTGGAGGAAGGATGTGAGAAGCGAAAAAAAGAAGGACGAGGAAGGAATAAGGATGGATGAAAGAGAAGGAAGGAGAATAAAGTTGGATGAAGGAGAAATAGGAAGGTTGGCGAAAAAGAGAGGAGAGCAGAGGTTGAATGGAGGAGAAGGGAGGACGGTGGAGGTAGGGTGTCCATTTGAGCCACCAACCCGAACCCTGCTCTGTGTCCGGCCTAGACCCAGACCCAGACCCCAACTCGCGGGTAGCCGTTGGACAGGCCCGGCCCACTCCTGGACCCGGTCCAACGGTCAAAATCTTGGCCGTTAGACTGGGCGGCCCAGGTCAGGCCTAGACCTAGCCTGGTTTAGGCCGATAAAATAGCCAATAACGACTATTTTGGTCAAATGACCAAAATACCCCCAAACATGATCAACAATGACCAAAATTTGAGGGTATTTTGGTCATTTGGCTAGGAGGTGCCTCTATAAATATAAAGGGTTTTTATTTGTTTTTCTCATTCAAAACTCATCTACTTCTCTCTAATACTCTTTTATTCTCTCTAATACAGTACTATACTCTCTTATTCTCTCTTCTACTCTCTAATTCTCTAATTCCAATGACTTCCTCCTCCGATTTTGAATGGTAAAATCTGACTCCCGACACCAAAATGAGTCCTACTTCTCCTTCAGCTACTCCTCCAACTACCGATGTTGATCTCAAATCTAGTGGCGATGATCCAACACCTAGAACTCTTAAAAGGCCGAGATCGACAAACTTCTCACCCAAAAGGCCAAATTTGCATTGTGCAGCCATATGTTTGAAGCTCATCATAAGAGCGGTACCAACCACCTCAAACCCTATTTAGAAAAACACAACAGAGAGGAGGCAACGTCTCAAGGACACAGCCGCCAATCTCTACTCTCTCAATCATCTACCTCCACTAGCCGCAGTTCGTAAAACAACGATGCAATTTAAAGCCAGAAAATACGTCATCAGGTTTATTATTCTTAAAAACATTCTTTTTAAATTATTAGAAGATGATGGATTTGAGGATATGATTAGAGATGGTTTTTATCTCGCATTTCAAAAAATTTCTTGTCAATCTTGTCAACATGATATTTTGAAATATTATTATGAGGAACAAAAAAAACTTATTTTCAAAGTTAAACTATAAATTTTCTCCAACTTCAGATATTTGGACATCTTGAGCACAAACTAGTTATTTATGTATCACGGTATTTCGGGTCTTTTTAGAATGTAATTAACTTAGATTACAATTGAGAGACAACGATGAAACAAAGGAAAATTTATTTTTTTCCTAGGGGTTCTTTTCTGTGTGTCGGTGGAGCGTCGATCTTGTACTCGATTGACGAACTGAATTAAGTCTCGCGAATCTTTTACTGTTGACGAGAGTTGAATCACTTGGAAGGTAGCTCATCCTTCTTTTTGTGAAACTCCTTTGCGTATGTGTCACTTAGCTCTCTCCACCCATATGTTTTCATCTCTGTGTATGCGTATGTTGAGCAAATGATCTCCTCTCCTTTTATAGGCTAAAAGAGAGAGTTAATGGCCTCTTCAGAATGTGGGTTAGTGGCCACTAAAATAGGAGATAATAGGGGCAGTTATCCCCTAAAAATAGCTCTGAAACGGCTATTTGGGTGAACTTTGTGGTTCTGGCGAAGTTCGCAGAAGGCATAGGCGTAGTTCGCTATAGTCGTAGGTGAGGGTCGCTGCAGTTGTAGGCGAGGGTTGCTCGAACGTGGGAACGCCTTCTTCAGAAGTGCATGACTTGGTCCACTTTACTATTGTGAGTGGAACTCTTTAATTGGCGAGCTTCGCTTATAAAATCAAATTTAACACAGAATCCGATCTTTGGCAGGGTTGGCGTTGGTCGTCAGGCGACCTTCACTATAATCTGTTATGGGCTTGATTTTAGGCCAATTTGAAGTGTTTAGCCCATGGGCATTCATTTCTTAAGTCCAAGTTAATCATCAACATAGGTAAATATACATTTTGACCGTCAACAAGACCCCCTCCCCAAAGTTTTCGAGATCCCACATTCATATTTGTAGCGTGGATTGAAATACTTTGGGTAAAATAGTCAGAGATGTACTGTTGAACATAGCTTGAGTTGTCTTGTTTGGGTGAAAATACGTCTACTTGGTTACCAAAGGTGTACTGTTGAACGTAGTTCCCTTAAGTGTAGACTTGTATCAAAGGCTTGACATAGCTTGTGTGTGTCCAAATCTATGTTTGGGACGAAATTCGCCTCTTCAATTTCTGAGGCGGAGTTGATGAATGAGCGAAGGTGGCTCATTTCTTTGGGTTGCTGAGTGAAGCTTGTCGCCTGGTGATGTTTGTTTGTTGAAAAGGCTCGTGTTAAATGAGCTATCTCCAGTGAAGCTTGTGGTTCATTATAGAGATAGAGTCTGTTGAGATTCTCCTCTTGATTTGTGTCATGATCTGTGCCTGAGATCTCCTGGTTGGATATTTGTGAGATCCGTTAGGGATTTGACCAAGTTTCAGGCTAAAATTAACCACTTTCTCTGGTCCCATCAAATCTCGAAGAACGAGATATTCTTGGGAATTAAGATTTGAAATGAGCTATAAATAGTAGCCATCCTCATCCATTCTCATCGCCTTTACCATCTTCTTCTTCTTCCGCATCTCGTCATGGCTACGCCAATGTCGCATAAGCCAGAGACGCTTCTCAATCGAGGAGCTGAGATAAGAAAACTCTAACAGAAGTTAGCCCAAGTGAAGAGCAATCAAGTGGATGATCTCCGCATACTCTGACGCTTGGCGAAATTGTTATCAGTCGAGAAGGTTATGCTCGAGCAGATCGTCGAGAACCAATCGATTGCTTGGCGTGAGCTTGATCGCGATAGGGACGCGTGGAGCCTTGAATGCAGTGCTCTTCATAAGATCGTTCAGTGACTGAAAAGGTGCTTGAAGAAAGATCCTTGGGTCTCCACGAGCAAGGACTCCGATAGTAACTAGTGTAGGCATTGAAAAAATCGCTTATCAGTCCCCGAAACTGACTTGTGAAGGTTGGTTCGCAACAGACAAACCATCAACCAACACAACCAACGAACCGTCAACCGACGAGTCGACGAATCATTAGCTGACGCAACCGAAACAGCTGACGATGCAATCGCATGGAGCGCGACGACGAACGTCCGAACCTAGTCGACATGGCGGACACGTCAACACGACGTACACGTCGACATGGCGTACACACCAACGGAATGACGTACCGCGAAATAAATCCGACGGTCACGTTCTAAAGTGGTGGAAAATCAGCTCGACGAGTTATTCGAACTCGAGCGTCAACGCGAACGTAAGCGACGACGAACGAACGAATCAATCGGGCTCGAACGTCGACGCAAACGCTAGTGGCGACGAATCAACGGATCAACCGACTTAACTCCAGACTCAACGAAGGAACCAAAACACAATCCCGAGCAGGCGAAACACCCAGAAAAAGGGCGAAACAGGCGAGAAAAGTCGCAAAACGGGTGACGAGCCGAAGCACTTCGGCCATGGCCCAAGTGTTTCGGCCATGGGCCGAAGTGCTCGGCTATGCCGAGCACTTGTGACACTTTTTTGACCCCCCCTCTCTCAAAACTCTATAAATAGGAGAGGGGGGGCTCAGTTCTGAGGGTTGGATTTTTGGATGAACTTTTGACACTTGAGATTATACTGCTGTGTTCAAAAGTTTTCCGACAAAAATATCTGGATCTACGCGGGAGCGCTGCCGAAATCAACAGTCAATGTTTAGGCCAGCGATCTAAGGTCAGGTAACGCGATCTAACTCACCCTCTAGTCTAAGCTACGTCTTAGACTCAGGGATATCCTCTATTCTAGGCTGCGTCCTAGAATCAGGGTTCGCTCGTGATTTTTCCTCGTAGATCTCACCAGCGCCGGTTATCTTCCCCTTTCGTGAGTTGATTTCCGTTTAGATCTGTGGTCCTAGAACCTAGATTGATTAGGATCAGGATTGCTCGGTGGTCCACGGACGTAAAAGAAGTCCCCGGCATAGGCAAAGAACCCACGCAAGCGAGGATCCCGTAAAATAGAGATCCCCGCGTTTGTTTTAAAGGAAAAATCATAAAAAGTTGTATTTTTTTAATTTTGATATTTCTTATTGTAAAATCCTTATAAAAAGGTACGCTGTTATTTTGAATTTGTTGTAAAAAATAAATTTGTAACAAGTTCTTATGCAGATTTAATGAGAATGTCATCTTCAACTTTTTTCCCCGAGAACAATCTCAAATTGAAAATTAGCATGCTAATCTCATTATATTATAATAAGAGATAATAAGTAGTGATTTGTTGTGTAGAGAATGAAATCCAAATAGGCAAAATCGAAACAAAGAGACGGTCGAGGATTTGAGGAAGTGCAATGGAGATGATGAGGGTGAATATGATGTGTGTATTTTTGCAAGAGATTTGTTATGATTTATAGTGGTTTAGTAAGAAGATGAATGGTTGTAATGTTTTTTTAATTATCATAGTGATAATTTGCGAGAAGTATAAGAGATTAATATGTTAATGGGAGGTTACAAAAATATAAACAACTTAGTCATGGTGACATTATTTGGGGGTTATGAATAATAATGCATTTAATTGGAGGTTATGTATGTATGGGTTATGGTTTATGTATGGATGCATGTGTTTTATGTATGCATGAATGTGTTTGAAAGGGCAATTTCAGAAAAAATATTTTAACATACCAACACAATTTTTAAATTAGTACTAGTATAGAGCACATGCGTTGCACGTAGGCATTTGTTTTATGTTATAAATTTGTTTTATAAAAATGAAAATGAGGAAGTGATTCAGAGGAAAAAAATTCAAAATTTGTAATAAATTATTGAAAATAAATTCTGAGCATTTATATATAATGATACATAAATTGAAAAACAAAATGAGTGAAAAAAGTTTCGTAAAGTCACAAATCTATACGGATCAGGATGGATGATAGGTTGATGATTCTTTGTTGTTATTGTAACCATCATCTCATAAAATTTTTAATTAAGTGACACTAATTAATATATTTATTAATTTATATATTTTGAATAAATGACAATTTAACCCGTAGAATATTATAAATGGATGAAAATATAATACGTGTTTGCTTTGGTTGCAAAAGTCATTTTGCATATGTGAATTGTAATTGAGTTCCACTATAGTTCCTTCGTGAGATCAATTGATCAACTTTCATGATTTTGTTTCATAACATCTAGATTTCTCTCAAGAATAAAAGGGAATGTTACAATGCATTATAGGTACTGTAATAATACTTCACAATATCATGTTGGCTTTCCCTTTAACTTATACTATTTGTATGTTTCCTCCAATCCATTCAATAGCAATCTTATGGGATTGGTTACATAATCGTTGATCGAGGTGAGTATTTGTAGCAATAGAAGCACATCTATCTTTGACGAATCAAGGTCTTTTGAGGCGAGAAGGAACCATGTACGCGGATTATCCTCCAAGAGTCTCATCACTAGTTTTGTAACATCATCATTAAAATAGTACTTTGCATTATTTCCATCAAACTATGAAGCCTATTACTAGAGCCATAAAAATACGTCCGAAAAGAGGCAAGTTTATCATCACTTGGTATGAGACTTCAAAGGTAATGATAAAATTATCCTTGTACCTTAGAAGTATAAATATCTGCTCAAGATGACATCGAATATTTATCAAGTTAAAATAAATTATGTTTAAGTTAATTTCAATTTTTTGTTATAAAAAACAAAAGTGAGCATAAATATTTAATTGTGATCATCGCTACATTCATCTTTAACATTTTTTATAGTGAAAAATTTTTGTAACTACTTTTTACAGCTTCATTTGCTCCTAATTTGTTTAGATATAATTAAGAGATATAATTCATAATATAGAAATCTACAGATGTAATAATGAAAAGAATACTTAGATTATGAAGAAAGAATTAATTTTCTAACTGTAAACTTAAATAATATTTTAATGTTATTGAAAAATTTTGTAATAGATGTAATTATAGAAAACCATAAGGAGTTATAAGTAATTTGTTATATAATTTATTGAAAACTTTGACTTTGGATGTAATTATAGCAAATCTTGAGGAATTATTTATAATATCTAATAACTAAAACCCTACGATTAATATAAATTTTATTGCGTTCATTTATAAAGTTTGTATGGATTAATTTGTCAATTTATAAAGTTCAAGATTCTTTAGTAAATTTGTGAACTTTCAAGGTCTTTCTTCAAAGTTCAGGGTTTATTCTATGAAATATGAACATTCAGTGTTGATTCTGCCAATTTTAGTTTTTGTTTTGTAAGTTTGTACTTTTCTAGTGTTTTAATAAGATTAAGGTTTTTATGTAGAAAATCATAATTTTTAGAAGTATGTTATGTTTTCTTACATATAGTGCACGCCTTGGATTTTTTGTAACATCTTCAACTTTTGTAAGTATTTTGGTTTTTTGGGTTCTGTGCACTTTTGTGCAAAATATGGAATTTATGGAAGTCTTTAGAAATCTGTGAATTTCTAGAACTTTTCATCAAAAGCTGCAAATTTTATAAGTCTTTTGGGTATTAGTGAGTTTTTTAAAGTTCTGTGGTACTATCTATAAAATCTACAAATTAGTGAAGTCAGTATGTTCTTCATGTAAATTTAATGTTTGTAGGGCTTTATTGAAAAGTTTGGTTTGGGGTTTAATTACCGCAAAAGCTAAGGAGTATTTTGTAATTTTCTCATTATTAAATTTCTAGGCTAATAAAATTTTTATTAGGTTTGCAAAGATTCAAGGGGTTAATTTGCATATTCATAAAGTTTGAAGGATTATTTGTTAAAAAATTGAAATTCAAGGGTCTTATCTTCAAAATTATATCTTTATTCTATAAAATTATGAAGATTCAAGATTGTTTCTATATTTTCAATTTATGTAATTTCCCAAACTTCTTGCGGTTTCGCTAAACTATTGAATTTCCTACTAAATGTTGCAACTTTCTTTTTCAAAAATTTTATTTTTTACAAATTTGATAAGTTCGAAAGTTTTTTGCCAAATCTGTATTTTTTTTAAGTCTTTTTTTTATTTTTAGTAAGTTCTTTAGACTTTTAATTTTTGGAAGTTTTGAATTCTTGAAAAGTTTGTAATTTCATGGAATTTTCTCAAAATATATAAATTTTGTCGGGGAAAATATAGATTTTGGTAAACTTTTGTAAATCAAGGGCTTCATCTACAATATTTAGGCTTTATTTTGTAAAATTATGAAGCTTCACAGTTGTTTTTGCACAAAAAATTGTTATGTAAAATTTCCAAGCTTATGGTGATTTTATAAATCTCGGAAGTTTCATATTAGTTTTTGTAATTTGGAACTCTTTTAGATTTTCTTCAAATGTTATAACTTCAAGATTTTTTCTGCAAAATCTGCAATTTCTGGATGTGGTTTGGGATCTTAGTGAGTTCTGTGGACTTTTATGCAAAATATTCAATTTATGAAAGTTTTTTAATATTTTCTTGAAATTTCTAATTTCTTGGACTTTTTTGCAAAATATGCAAATTATGTAAGGCTTCTTGGGATTTCTACCAATTTACATATGTTGAAAACTTCTCCATAAAAATTAACAAATTTGTGAATTCTTGAGGTTCAATATGCCAATTTGCATATTCATGAACTTCTTGAGTTTATTTTTCTTTTATTAAAACATTGTTTTCTCTTAAAAGGTGTTCAATCTTGCGTTTGGCCTACATAATATTTGGTTTATTTTTTAAAAAAATTACAAAGGTTAAAACAAGTTTTAATTTAGCTTTCTTTCTTGGATTATTTAGACATTCGTCCTTCAAATCTTCATCAATTCTATAATACTTCTTTGAATCTTTGAAATTGCTCATAGGTTCCCCAAATCTCAAGGGCTCTTACAAAGTGGTCCCTCAATGACCAAAATTAACCTCAACATGACTGAAACTACCCTCTAACTTATATTTCCCGCTAAAGGTCATGAAGATAATAATAAAAAAACATTAGGTGTGGGTATTTTCAAGGCTCCTAATTATTAAAGAAACATATGGGCAATTACAAAGATTTAATGGACCAATACGGAATTATTAAAGTTTTGAGGAACTAATATCTAAATGACGCTTCTTTCGGGATCCACTTTGCTTTTAATCCTTCTATTTATTATACGCAAGAGAGAAGGAGAATGGGTAGGAGGGTCGGTAAGTTGCATAATTTCAAGCACCAACATCCTTCGTATACATTTCAAAAAAATGGAATACCTCTTTTTTGTATGCATAAACGAAAAGAGAAGGTAAGTGCTTGAGAAGAAAATAATATGCATAAAAAGGGCTCGTATCATCATATGATTTTAAAGAAATTTTACATAACATATATCATACTATATTATGAATTATAATCTTATGAAATTTTCACATAAATTAATATATTGTGTTTCTGTATTAATGTTTATACAATTTTACATAACACATATCATATCTCTGTATTTCTTGAATAATATAGTATCTATAAACATGTACAAATTTCACATAATATATATCATATTCACATAACATATATCATATTTCTGTATTATGAAAGAAAATTATTTTTTCGTTCAATTATAAACTCCAGTTAATGGAAACATGCTATTGGAGAAACACTAGTTTCTTTCAATTATGAACTCCTGCTCCTAACTCAAAAGAAACACCTCAAAGGACAATACATGCATAAACTTAGCCCTCCAACACAAAAGCTAAGCCCTCCAACACAAAAGCTAACTCCAAAGACTAATCATATCAAAACCCTTTCTTCAAAACTATTATCTATAGCGAACCAAAAGGAAAAAAAATCAAAAAAGAAAAAACCTCCAGTTACCTTTCTTTCGCACTTTGGCCTCTGAAAGCAAACACGAAAAGAGTTCATATGCATCTTCTCTGTACTAGTATTCCTCTAGGCAGCCAATAAGCAAAAAGACAACCGACAATGCAAGAGAACGAACTTCCTTCAAGAAGCAAAATCATCACTCGTCCGTCTTCACTCCTTCTTGAAAAATTGAGGATTAAATACAATGTTTTTTTTTCTTCTTTTCACCATTCTTAATTACCCTTAGTGTCTAACATGGTACAAATAGTCTCGTCTTCCAACTCTTCTTCTAGGCGAATTTGTATACAACATTTCAGTTGAATATTGGTTAGCCATAGGATTGGATCTTGGGTTTAGGATGAGTAGAACATATATAGGAGAGAAGAAAGGGGGTTACTCATAACGAGAAACTAAAGGGTTGGAGGGTTTATTTTGAGATTAATGATAATTAGAAGCATTAGTTGTGAGGTTATGGTACTGATTACAAGGGAAATTGGTGGACATTATTAGGGATGGTTAGTTAATTCTGAGGTTTATGATGAGGATGAATATTTAATGAGGATGAGGATGACTGCAGAGAATTTGAAAGGGTAGCGAGAGGATGATATTTTTTTGTTGCATTGAACATGGCCAGTATTTAGGGATAAATTTGGGAAAAAGTATAGGGCATTTTGGTAATTATGCATGAAATTTTGAGGGTATTATCGGAAAAAAGTTTTAGCATGCTTCACATTTTAGAATAGTATTAGAATTAGATATTAGATTAGATTAGATTAGATTAGATTAGATAGATAGATATAGATATGGATTCATACGTAAATACATTCATTTCATAGCTAACTCGTGTATAGAATGAAAGAATACGATCGATTAATCAAATATCACCCGAACCCAAAAAATCCACACCCACAACATGACACCAATGAGCTGGGCCTACTAGCCCTTTGGGCTCCGGTAACAAGTCCATTTCATTAACCCCCCAAGCCCGCGGACCCCTCTAGCATCACTAGATCTCAACTCTCACTGGTTCATCTCGCTCCTCGATCATCCCTCTCCCTCTCTCAAACCCAAATCCGATGAAGAAACCCCGCGGGGATGTCGCCGGCGCCCCGCTCTCGAGATTCGGCGTGCTGGTCGCGCAACTCGAGTCCATCGCCGCCTCCGCTCGCCAGCAGCCTCCCGATCCCCTCCTCTGCTTCGATCTGCTCTCCGAACTCGTCGCCGCCATCGAAGACGAGCCCAAGGCCAGTGATTCACCTCTACTGAGTTGTTCTTTCTTTCTTTCTTTTTTAATTGCTTTTCTAAGAAGTTCGATAGGTTAATTCGGGACTATCCAAAAGGCATGAGACTAATGCGCATTTCAAACGGGATGAGCTTAGGTTTTATTTATGGTCTTTTATCAAGTTAGTCTTTTGACAACATTTACATAAATAATATGTAGAGAGCGTGTTAGTCAAAGTTACGAATGCATTTATAGAAAAACGTGTTGTTGAATGCATTGTAGGATCCATGTTATTTACATACGCATAGAAATTCTGGCTGTTTTATTTATGTTTTCCTGTTGTTAAGTTATTGATGGTGTTGTGATATCGATTTTATTTATTTATTTTTTGGATCTAAAGGATTTTTTTTAAACCCCCTTTACCCATGTACCGAACGAGCCTTTAGTTCTGTGTTATGCGTACATCATTTGCACCGGAATGACAGTCTAGTTTTAAGCAATTAACTAAGCAAGTTCCAACTATCCGAACTCGAAAAGTCTAGACCTGATGGGCTTAGCAAAGTTCCAGGACTCGTGTGTTAATTTTCCCTTTACAAGAACCTCCCCAAGCCCATGGGGTCTAATATCTGAAACTCTCAAATCTGGTAACTGCTTCCTCTCGCCGATCTCTTCACTCTGCAGTCTCTCTCACTGAGATCTAATCGAGCGAGCGAGGTCTCTTTTTTATCTCGCTCCATCCCAAATCCAATGAAGAAACCGCGCGCTGTAGCCAGCCTCCCGATCTTGTGGTTCGGCATTTTGGTTGCTCAACTGGGAACCATCGCTGCCTCTGCTCGTCAGCAGCCTCCCGATCCTCTCCTTTGCTTCAATCTCCTCTCCGAACTTGTCACCACTATCATGGACGAGTCCAAGGCTAGTGATTCACTTCTACGGTTTCTTCTTTCTTCTAATTAATTTGCGTTGGGTTTTACGATTCATGTTGCGTTGCATATTCGAGTGCATTCGCTGGAGATTACTCCTATGGAGTGTCAGTCAATGGGTCAAAGAGGACTATAATAGACCAAAAAGTACTTAGTTGGAAGCAAGTAAGGCCTGAGGAGGTGACTCATCACTAAACAAACAAGTTAGAAATAGTTTTAAGATTGTAATTACCGGGGCTGGGGTGGCATGAGGACTGTAATAGACCTAGGAGAACTTAATTGGAAGCAATTAAGAATGATATACGATAATAACTCACTTAATGAACGAGATGGCTCATTGCACCCATTAGAAGAAGTGATAAGATTATAGTTAATGGGGGCAAACAAAACTAGAGTAGACATAAAGAACTTGATCGGAAGCAATAAGAAGGATAGGGTAATACTTAACAGAGAAGATGACCTGTAGTTGAACCTAGGTTACCTTGACACTTTGTCTAGGCTACCGTATTTGTGTCCGACACTTCATGTATCCGTGTTCGTGTCGAGCACTCCTTAGACACTTCTTGAATATATATAAACATTTATTCAGGCATGTACTCAATATCTAACACATGTTCTAGGTTAAAAAAACTCGTGATACACTTAAACATATATTGTACACTTAACCTCAAATTCATGCAACACGTTGGACTCGGACTGGTTTGTTTTAGCACATGCCTAGTTCATAAGTATGATTTTAAAGGGGCGTTTGGATATCTAGTTCAAAAATTCATGCAACACGTTGGACTCAGACTGGTTTGTTTTAGCACATGCCTAGTTCATAAGTATGATTTTAAATGGGCGTTTGAATATCTAGTTCAAAAATGAGCCGTTTTTCAATTTATAATGTGCTCAATAAAATAATCATAAAAATAGTATGAGGATTTTAGTTCTCATAACATGTGAATGCAAAACAATATCGTTCTCATGCAGATTATTAATTTTAATATGAATATATATAGCCGTGTCCCCATCTCCTAACTTTTATATCACGTATTTGCACCAGTGTTTGTGTCCGCACCGCACCTGTATCCATGCAACATAGAGTGGAACTAATGTTTTAGAAAGTGCTAGATGCTTCTAGGCTCTAGACTAAGCGCCTAGAGCTTAGGAGCCAAGGTAGGCACTTAAGTAGAATGCGAGCGTTAGGACTTTTTAAAGACTAAATATTCCATCCTCGCCGTTTGCCTAAGACGGACTTCAATATCGAGTTTTGATTTGATCCATTTTGGCCGAACCATTCTCTTCATTTGTTACAAATGCCTACACGAGAAATATTCCCCTTTTTTTTATGCAATGCAGTCCACGTGAGTAGCACATGCTCTCCTATTTGCTCCCAAGACCCTCCTAGTGGCTTAAGTTTCGCTTAGGCATATGCGAGTGCCTAGACTGCTTTTTAAAATATATAATAGAACTGAATGGAAAAATAAGATTCACGTAGTCATCCCAAAAGTTTGGGATGAAATGTTTGTTGTTGTTCATGATTTTGTGTGCTTCTTGCAGGAAGCTATACAACAATCACAGAGGAAATGCGAGGATGCTTTATACTCTTTGCTTATTTTAGGGGCTCGTCGGCCTGTTAGGAGGTTGGCATCGTTAGCAATGGGCAAAGTGATAGCGAAGGGTGATGGGATTTCTATTTACTCACGAGTGAGCACTTTTCAGGGATGGCTCGTTGATAGCAAAAGAAACGAGCCACTTTCTTGCTCAGGTATTGGAATTCTTATTTTTTGTTAATTTTTTGTATAATTAGTTTAGCTTCCATCAGCAATAATTGTATCGTTTGCCGTAATAATTGTATCATTTGCAGGTGCGGCACAATGTTTGGGCGAGCTATACCGCTTGTTTGGGCGAAGGATTACATCTGGTTTGGTCGAAACCGCCAACATCGCAGCGAAACTAATGAAGTATCATGAGGTAAATTATCTTTGTTTAACAATGAAGTTTTTCTCTTTGCTCGTTGATCAGAAATTAACAATTATATGCAATGAGCGTTACTCCAGTGCAGTGGTACTGAAATCTTTTTATTGTTATGCGAGAAACTGGGTTTCAGTTTGTGACCATGAGCGTTTGAGAAGTTCACTTATGTTAATATCCGTGTGAGATTCACACCAGTTATGTTGTGAGCATATCCAAGAACTCCATATAGTGAGGCAATTTATCATATGGATATCAGAAGTTGCGATCATGTTGATATGTAGTAAAAAATACCTTTTTCCAATTAATATTTATATATGAAATGGCAGGTATTTCTCTGGTTTAACATGCATTCCTATCTACAATGATCAGGGACGAGCCTAAAGGGGGTAGCAGTGACGGTGGCCCCCTAGGCTTTGACGAATGGTATGCAGTAGGCTTAAGCTGGGTGGCTTGATAGACTTATCCACTTAAGCTTTCAATATTTTCCCCTCCATCTATTTCATTCTAAGTTTTATACCCAGTCAACTATAACTGATTCCCATTGATCTCAAGGACATAAGGCACCAATATAATTTAGGGATTTTTCATATTTAGTCCCTTACATCTCTCACATTTTGAAATTAGGCCCTCAAATCATTAAAATTTCTATTACATAGTTATTTTAAAAGTAGTCTCTCCAATCAAGAGCGGAGTATCAATTAGAGGGGTTAAGTTGAAATAACTTATAAAAAACGGGGAACCTCATGCAATTTCAATAATTTGAGAGATCTCAAAATAATTTCAGAAATGAGGGACTTCATACCAATTTTAATGATTTGAAAGACTAATTTCAAAATATGAAAGATTTATGTGACTACTATGAACAAAACCCTTAATTTAATATGTATATGTTACTTACATGTATTACAAAGTAGTCAAAATAGCCCTTCAAATTAAAATAGTTAAAATATTTACTATTTACCTGATATGTTGGTTAAAATGTATGTTCTTGCCTCCACTTTAATAAATATGTGAAACTTCACCCGAAGTATGTTATTACCGTTCAATGATTTTATACTATTTGTTGTGATATTTGAATTGAGTTTTCTTAACTTCTTGGCTTTTAAATTAATATTAGAGCCTCTAATATTGTCAAATTTGCATGGTTTATTAATTTCTAAATTAGTTTTCGTAAATACTTAGCTTCAGAATTAGGTTTTCTTAACTTGTTGAGGTAAATGAATTGAATTAGATTAGAGCATTGTATCGTCAATTTATGGCGGACAGTCTTTTTGAAATCAACAAAATGAAAGAAATGATTTTAATTGATAACAAGAACTATATTTGCTCATTTGTGAATCTGAGCCCCCCAGCCAAATAATCACATCCTTGTCAATGACCAATACAAATTTCATATATGTTGTATAACTATGCTAGGGACACATGATATATTTGATGTCAAATTATTATTTAAGTCATGTTTTTAATGATTTTTCATATACTTTTCTGCATTTGAAGATGTTTGATTTTTTTTAAGGGTAAGTTGCCTAGAATATCACTCATCTAATTGAGTAAGCATCTGAGTAAGCATCTTTACTGGTTCCATTCCGTTGCCAGTAATGTTTTCAAGGACATATTGAGTATATCGCGTGCTTCCTCATTTTACATCTTGCTTGTTTCTTTTTACATCTTGCTTGTTTAACTACTTCCCTGTATTTCATACCTCATAAGTGGTTGAGTGAGTTGGCTTGTTGGTTGATATATTTGCATCCTTGGCAAGGATTTTAGAACATCAGATGTGTTAAAGATAAGTTGTCCTTGAGTGATTATTTTTCACTGTATTGTTTTCTCTCCGTTTTTCCTTAATTGTTAAAAATGCCAATTATTTTCTCAATGTTAATCTCATTTATTTTCCCTTCCATGGCTACACCAAAACTTTAGGATTTTGTAAGGCAAGATGCATTACAGATGCTTGAGAATGCACTGGGTGGTTCAGGGGGTAGTGGTGCTTCTGCAGCTTATTCTGAAGCTTTTCGTATTATAATGCGAGTAGGTGTGAGTGACAAATCTCCTATTGTAAGGATAGCTGCAGCTAGATGCTTGAAGACATTAGGGAGCATTGGTGGACCTGGCCTGGGGATCACAGAACTCGAAAATTCCATTGTTCATTGTGTAAAGGTATATCTTTCGTATATTCTCTCTTCATCTCTGCAAAAATTTAGTTCTGTTTCAACCTTCTCAAATTCGCTCTTTTGTATTTTAATTTTTTGAGATTCATCTTTCTTAGATCTAATTCATGTCTATCATTCTGTCACTATCACATTTGATTAGGCTCTTGAAGATCCTGTTTCATCTGTTAGAGATGCCTTTGCTGAAGCCTTGGGTGCGTTGTTAGCTCTTGCAATGAATCCTGATGAACAGGTATACACGCTGTTAAAGTAGCTACCATGATTCTTATTTCCTGTCTTTTGTAAATGAATTATAGATACTTTTTCTTAAAGGTAAAACAACAAGGAAAAATTCATCCTGTTGCTGCTAAGAAATTGGATGACTGTTTGCAAAAGCATTTAATATCACCATTCACTAGAGGTAAGTTCCGTGTATGAAATGAAAAAACTTACACACTTCTTCTTCAGTAAGACTTTTCAGTTTTCATTTGATGATTGTAATTCTCCATGTGGGTGTTTCTCGTATGGTGTGTGTGATATTGATAACGGATGTTCCTTCTTGATATTCATAATTTCATGGTTTCTTGTGAGATATCGGTCATCATTGTTTTTTTTAATTTGTGCTTTACAAAGCTGATAGCCTGATACTGCATAATCACTGGTACTGCTAAATGCATTATGTCCTTTAACTTTTGAAGCACATCAATAAGACCATTTTCCTTTGTGAGTTTTCCTGCAAAATTCTGTAGGATTCTTATTCTACATACATACATAGATACATATAAAGGTTGGTTAAGTGCATGAGGCTCCCACCATTGCGGGGTCTCGGAGGTCAGATGTATGCAGGCTTATCTCTGCATGCAGAGAGGCTGTTTCCAAGGCTCTAACTTGTGGCCTCCGGGTCACAAGGCACTTACCTTACCGTTGCACCAAGGTTCACCCTCTATATATATCACCATTATATCTTGACAAGCAACCTTTAGAGAATTTGCTTGAAGGTTAGAAAGAAAATAACTGATGTCTACTTTAATTGTAATTTCCATAAAACTATTTCACCCAAAACATTAGCTCTAGCATTGGAGCTAACAATGCATGCCAATCTAAATCAATGCTCCCCCTTATGTTCGACGTTTGGCCACTTGGAAGGGCATCCTGCTGAAGTCACATGGAAAAGTAGACAAATGTGGATAACTAATTTATTTTCAAATAACAATGATGAGGTCTGAACACAAAACCTTAAGAAATTTGGCGATCCAATATTATGTTATGAAACTAATTCACCTAAAGCTTAAGCTATTTTATTGTGAGCGAACAATGCTATCTAGTTAATGTCATTCATGCTTATGTAGTAATTCAACCTCTTCATATTTAAAGTGCAAAATTGTGTTCTTTTTTACAGAATTTGTTGTTCTTTCCAAACAGCTGATGTTAACTTTACAACTTTGACTCATGAGATTTTATATTGCTAGTTACAAATCATTTTGTTGCAGCAAGTGGGACCCGTGCAAAGAACCTGCGAGTTGGACTGACATTATCATGGGTGTTTTTCCTACAGGTAGGTATACTTGAATAGCAAGGTCACTTCACGGATAGTGCTGCTAGCACTAAAGTTTTAAACTGTGTCACTGCCTTACTCCTTTTGTTGACTATGAAATACATAATCAGAATTTATAGTAACAAATCTTCATTGTTTCCTATGAAACTCGGTTGAGGCCATAAATTCAATTCGAAGTCTTCAACATTGCCTAAGAAATCACTTACCAGAGTTTCCTATCATTGTTTATTTCAGCAGTTCAGATTCACTTTAAGAAAGAACATTGAAATATTTAACCTTTTGTATTTAAATCATTTCTTTTTCATCCCTTTGAAAGAGCATAAGCTGCCTGAGCGGTTTAGTTATCTTTAGTGAGTTGGACTTTATTCCTAATTACTTCAAAATGAATTTTCCGAATTCAATTTCTTCCAAAATGTTGGTTTTTCAATAATCTGTTACAACATACATGGTCCTGCCGTACACCACCCATTTCTATCTCCATGTAAGATCAGAAGATGGGTAAGTGAGGAAAACTAATTCTTGATCTTGACTTATGCTTTAGTGCGGACCACATCGTTCCTTTCAATTAAGGCCTGGTATGAATTCCTTTCAAAGTTTCTACACAACTTCAAATTTTGCGAAGTGGAACTTTGTTTTCTTTCCAAGTTTGAAGTGCATACAGGACACAGTGTCACCGGCTCATTTCCTCACATGTAAAAGGATTTATTTTTTTGTTTGAAATTGTTGCTTTGATAAGTTAAAAGTTAATGCTACATGTGATCCTCACCTGTATCATGTGTTGTGCTAGTGAATCTTGCATTCTTAGTTAGCTAACACTGGTACGTTGCTCATTGATTTTCTGTTCGGTGTAGTTCTTTATTCTGATACCCTAGTTTATCCCTCAACCCTTGCCATAAACTCCTTTTTTTTTGGGTCAAAACCATTAAAATGATATTATCCATGTCCAAATCCAGCTGGGTGCATATTTTAAGCAGACAGAGAGGGGGAAAAAACAACACTGCTGTGCATAATCTAGAATTCAGCCTATAGGCGCTCAATGCTCAATGTGCTGGAGAGTGTTAAAGAGTATAAAAAAAATGTCCCTCGGTCTCCTTTTTAGGAGGTTAGTGTAGTGCCAGGGACATCAGATATCTGCTTTGTAGTTACAGTTCATTCTTTCTACTGAAGTTTCATATGATGCAGGTGATCCGGCTCAAGTATCATCTCCCAGATAGTGAACTGCAGAACTTTTCATCACTGACCTTGGATATGCTTCAGGGGAATGCTTCTATGGATGCACATGCACTGGTAACTTTTCTCTTTTTATTTTTTACAAATATCAAGTTGGAAGTGCTATGATTGGATTCATATATAACTATTGATCGATTTTCAAGGTATCCTGTGCAATTTGTGTGTGGATGTTGACATTTAGAAACAAAATTTGATAAGTTTCATCCTCTAAAAGTTGCATCCATCTATACACATGTGAAGATACATACCTAAACATATAGACGCTCGCGTATATGTCAATTTTAGGTAAATAATTTTTGTTTTTTCAAGTCTTTCTTAGTTGTCTTTAAAATTGGAGGAACTTCTAAATTAATGAAATCAGATTTTTTTATTACTTTTTTAGGGATAGATGCAATCTTTTAGTGGTAGGTATTGTGATTTTAAGACATAAACCTCAAGGTCATATTTTGGGGAAATGGAAAATATAAGTATTTGTTTTTTTAAACAATTCAATTTATGTATAAGGTGTGTGTATGTCCATGTATAAGGGCGTGTGTGTTGGTTGGGGTGGGTGGGTGGGGGTGCGTGTGGGGGGTGGGGGTGTGGGTTTGGGTATAAGTGTTCTTATGGAAATTCCCTCCTGTATCTAGTGAAGAAGCAGCCTGAAAACTGATGGTTCATCATCTCAGTGAATGGTAATTGGATGGTCAACACCATTCATCTCCCTGCACTAAAATGATTGCCTATAAAAAAAAAATCATGTATTCTGATACCCTTTTGACTGCGTCTCAAGTGGTTGTAAAATGAATGATTTTTTAATAATAGAACGTACCCTCCCTTTAATCATGCACCACCTAATAAATTGTACCTGCGTTTTAAATTTGGATTAGGTGCTTGAGTGTAACTTTGCTCTTTCTGTAACATATAATGTGATTTTTATTGGTTTTGTATATCTGTAATTTTTACTGCACACGCTAATTGTCAAAGTTGAAGATATGAATATTATACTACATTCGTTAACATTTCCATACGGATATGACTTCTGGTAGTATATCTATATCCTTGTTTTGCCACTCACAACTCAACTCTCTTTATGTTTGGAGGCATGTGTTCTGTACATTCTTCGTGTGGGCATAACTGATCAGATGACTGAGCCAACTCAAAGAGGCTTTTTGGTCGTAATGGCAAGACAGGTCAGTTGTAATATCTGATTGTCAGTTGCTTTTTTTTAAATTTATTTTTCAGAATAAATACTTTTCTGATCTTTCCTTAAACACATTTTCTAATCTTATGTTTTGCAGCTAGAATCTGCTAATTATAGTCCATCAGTGGGTGTTGCTACATTGCGTATCCTCTCATATCTTTTGAAAATATTGGGGGAGGTGATAATAATACTCTGTCTTATTTTCTGTTTCTTCTAACTTTCGTTGTTTCTTCATGTAATATTGGGAGCGTTAACCATAATTCTTGTACTTCAACCACTGCCTTTTACGGTTCCAAATTGGTGTTTTTTAACCTGTTTCCCCTTTACTCTGTTTAGTGATTGCATGTCCATGAGTGTGTCATTTAGGGTTTTGCTTTTCACATTCAAAGTATACTAATTTGTAATTCTGAAGTTCTAACTTGTATGTTGCAAGCATGTGTAAGCGTAATGGTAAGCGTAATGGTACTGACTGGCTTAGGAGTCATGAAGCTGACTGAAAGTAATAGGAGAACAGTTTAATATTATTTATCTGGTCTTTGTGGTAATGGACAAACTAAACTTTGTGGTTCCGGTTCTCCCTTGTTGTTATCATTATCTTGAGTTTCAATCGTTTCAGCAGTTCAAAGCATAATTATTGGTGCATGGAGTAAGTTTGGTCACAAGTTTTTCTTTTATCATCGATTTCTTCTTGTTTCTACCATTGTTATACTATCCAGTCAACTTTTGTTACTTTATCATCGATTTCTTCTTGTTTCCGCCATTGTTATACTATCCAGTCAACTTTTGTTACTTCAAATCTTAGATCTCCTTACATTACTTATTGTCAGCCTTGTAAGCATGTAGTGACAGTTATTGTCCTTGGAAGCATGTATTGGTCATTATTCAGCCAATATCGGCGATCTCACCACTTCCAGTTGGATCTACTGCATGCTTAAAATTCCATGCATATGGTTGATACATAGAGTAAGGCTGATACTTCAAACCTTGTCGCTAATACAATTTAGTTACTATTTATGCATGTAGATACTATGCTGATCTATCAGTGACAACATATTTTGTTTCCAAGCGTGAACAAGTACAGTTTAACAATGTAAACTTGTGATTCTAATTTGGTCCTTTGGCCCAATTTGGACCCGTGATTCCATTTGCCTTCCTAATTCTTAAGATGAGTGCAATTTTCCTGACCTTTCTTTTAGGAGGTGTTTGTGGTCGCTAATGGAATCTGTTTAACACTATCATAGAGAGTAAGTGCTTTTCAGCAAGATCGGATGTTTGGTTGCCACTTTCAGAGCACTCGGTTAAACTTATAACAAGTCGCAAGTCAAAAAAATTGCAGTTTGGAGAAGCCAGTTTTTCTAGCTTAAGCTAACAGCAAAACAATTGTGGTAGTGATGATGACATCGATGATGATGGTCATGAACATGTATAAACACATTCCTTGTAACATCTTTGATAAGGTTTTGACAAGTTAATAGCTTGTTGTAGAAACTAAAGATCTTGCATGCATATTTTTGGTATCTGATCAGTTGGTTGATATTTGTTTCAGTGAAAGGTAAATCAACGTCGTCGACATTAATATTCATTTCTATTTGTATATTCATCTACACTCAGTTTCCGCATTTGAATTTGCAGGTTCCAGTGGAGTTCAGGGACATCCTTGATAACACACTGGTTGCAGCAATGTCTCATTCTTCATTGCATGTAAAGTCTTAATCACACCAATTTGTCCTGTTTATTTTGGTAGTTTTTTATTGTAATCTTTTTCTTGTTGCAAATATAAATCTTGTAAAGAGGTAATGTTAAGTGTGCTTATGAATTATGATACTATTTATCAAACTATGTCAAACATCCTATTTTGATGGCTGCTATAGAGTCCTGTATTCCAGATTAATAGTTATTGGTTAATTTTGTAACTATTGCTTAACCTTATTGTTTATTGCCTTATACCAGACTAAGTTCCAGTGTCATTGGCTCGGGTTCAAAAAAATTAAATACTTAAAATATTGTTTTTTGCACAATTATAAACATCATGTCAATATAATGTTTACAATAGCATTCTTCTTGTCTTCATATCTTGAAACTGTTTTATGACATTTTTCTCATCAATGGTACAAAATATGTCTTTTCGATGACATGTTGCCTTCATTTCTTCAAACCGTTTCTTGACATCTTCGTCTCAGTACTTCTACGCCAAAGAGAAAACAGCAACCAATGCATTCTTCACCACCAAATCATTTGTATTAACTGGAAATTAATATGTTTTGTGATTTTAGCTTTAGCTGAGTAATTCATAGGATTAATTTGCATCAAGTTCATCATTACATTACGAAAGTTGCATTAGAAATAATCCCACTAATTAGACAAGAAAAAGCTAGATAAAAAGAAATTACAGCACAAAAAGGGAAAATTGGATTGACCTTGTTAAATCGGGCAATGAAGAAAGGACGAGAAGAACTGATTCTACTCCTCTTGGTCCCTTGGAGTCTTGGGTTGAGGGTCGAGCAAGAAGAAGAGTGGAGGTTGGGAAGAGAGCAAAAGTTCTTGCCATGGAGCCAAGGGCTGAGGGCAAACAAGACTGAAGAGGCGAGGACTTTATGGGGGAGAAGAGCAAAGGGGCGAGGAGACAATGAAGTGAGCATTATGGTTTTGGGTTCCTCTCACAGTTGCGGTTCGTGACTCGTGACTCACGAGATTCATGCAAAGCAGTGAGAGCCAGAGAGGAGGTTTAATGGAGTTAGGTATCCTATGCATTTACCCCATAGGAAATAAATATTAGCCAGATACTCCTTTTAGTTGTTTTTTAATGATTTCAAGGTGGGGCCAAGGCCCTTTTAGCCCTAATATGGCTCCGCCCCTGCAGTGCCGGTGCTGACTGTATAATGTGGTACAAATTTTAGCTCTTTTCTTATTTAAAAAATAATCCATCTGTATAAAGTTGGTTGATTAGGACTAGTTTATCAAAGACGCGCGTCTCATTGCGCCTCATGCGCCCTGCAACACGGGGCAGTGGCGAAGTGCCCTGCATCTGATGCAGTGCTGCCTTTTCGCACCTCCCAAGCACCCTTTGTGAGGGCTTTTTGCACAGGGCGCATGCAAGGCATCGCCTCGTATTCTTTTGTTCTTTAATATTTAATTCGGGCCTTTATACCTGATAATCCAATTCCAAAAAGAAAAATAAACTCATTAGGCCATTTCACTACCGCGATTGAGAATCTTAACTTGTTCTCTACTACTTGATTTTGCTTCGATATTAACCTTGATTTGACTTTTGATTTGGAAAATTATGAATCCGGAAAATTGTGAATTTTACCATCATATTGAGTGTGTTAGCATTGAGAGTTAAGACCTTTTTTTATTTTGTAGTAGATTTTATTTATTTTGACATAATTTTTTTTGAAAAATTCATAAACATGTTCTTTCATGCTTATCTATCTTGAAAATTAATGCGTGTGGTGTGCGCCTCGCTTCACCTCGCTTAATTCGGACGTGTGCATCCCGTTGCGCCTTGCACATGTGTGTATAAAGGAACTTTGCGCCTTGCATTGCACATTGATAGCACTAATTTGGACAATTGTGTATCTTTTTGAACCATAAGCATTTTTGGATGCGTAGAATCTAAAAAGATGATCTTGAGTTTTGTGCTAGAACCTCCACCTTTGGTTTTAAGAGAGTGTTCAAGAACATATTTATTCAAGGTCTCTTGGTTCTTTCTCATGAACAGCTATATGAATGTTTTGATTGTCTGGAGACCTCGGTTTCGTACGTCTCCTCTATGAACACAAATAAATGTAAGGACTTTTTTCAATGTTCAGTGCCATTTTCATTTAGGCGGTAAATAAATTAAATATATATTGGGGGAGGAGTTAGACAACTGGGAACGTCTCCCTTTTTCTGTTTGTCGTTACATTTTTCATTCTTAATGTTTTGTTGCAAAGTTTACTGCTTATCTTACATATCTTTAGAAATGACAAGTGAGAGCCAGTCCAGCAAAAGCCTTTTATAATTTGTAGATCTGTAATGCCATTTCATTGTTCTTTCACTCCTATTTCTGTTGCTGTACTTCCAATTGGGAAGTCAATATAAGTACAGTTAGTGGAATCACTGGAATGAATGAATGTTACATGTAAAAGTGGGGTGTTTTTTAATCTCCTCAGGAAAAAAATTATATTTAGGGGATAAGCAGAAAAAGTAAATTTAAACATGCTCCTGATAAAGAAAAGGGATTCAAGATGAATTATATTTGTTATATTTTGTTTGTACTTGTCTTGTGCTGTTTGACGGGTTTTTACTCTTCACTACGAATGCCTTTTGATTAGCCTATTGGCAAAACTTCGTTATTTCTGTTAATAAATTTATATGAGGTAGGATTTTGTTATTGTGGGCACTTTGGGTAGTTCATAATTCTCTTTTTCTGTAATATTTTCATAACTTGTTTACACAGGTTCGGACGGAGGCTGCTTTAGCGATGCGTGCATTGGCTGAGGTTGATCCTACTTGTGTCGGCGGTTTGATTTCCTATGGCATGACAACATTACATGCACTGAGAGAAAGTACAGCAACTGGAAAGGTAGATTTGAATGATAAGTATAAATTTAGAAATTGAATGTGCTCATTTGATTTTTTCTCTCCTTTCAGATTTCTTCATTGTGTATTCTTTTTGTGGACATGATAAAATTTCTTCCTCCTTTGTTGATTTGTTCAAAAATTTGTTTGTGATATCAAATTTAATATATCTTCCCAAAATACGTGAAATAAGCTACAATAGGATGTAGCCATCTTAAACTCAAGCTATGATTCTAACAGGAGCATGTTTCATTCATATTTGTACTTTCATTACAGCCCTTTCACAATTTAGAATAGAGTTGATTATTTAGCAAACTGCGTTCTTTAATTTTAATTAGTAGCTTTCTTGAAAAAAACATGAAGAAATGTGTTTGATGGTTAATATTGGTCGTACGATCATCAAATTGCGTAGCCGATTTATATTATTTTTTGTGGCTCTATGTAATAAATTTTAAATTGAGAGTTGAAAGATACCCATCATTCTATTTTTCTTTCCTTAGAACAACAATGACAAAATACAGCAGTATCATCCTGATTATTCTTTGGCTTCAGATATCAGCTCTGAGTCATCTCTCTATTAAGTTAACAACAACAACAACAACAACTATAATTCTAAATAAGGACTAAAAGTTTTATTTGAGACATGACCTTGACTTCAGGAGTGAGGACATGTTAGTTCCCTATAGGTTTTGAGAATAACTAAAGGAAGCATGACCACCATTTTCTATCTTAACAGAAAAGGTAAAATTTTGTGCTTCATAGCTTGTAACCGTGATTCATTGGAGTTAATGTTGACTTTCTGTAACTGTAATTGAGGGTATATTGGAGTTAGCTTTTCACTATTATGCAGTTAGAATACGTTGAAGTATTCTTCCACTGGCTCCATCCTTGTCTTCAGCTATTGTATTGGTCCTCTTTGTTCTACTTCTACATTACTCTTTAGTTGTCAGGTAGATGAAATTATAACTTTCTGCACTTCTGTTTTCCTTATCACAACTTGTTAACCTTGTTGTTGTGTTATCTGAGACCCTAAATTGGTAGGAACTATAAGACTGGTCTCTCCAGGCCCTGTGATGCTGAAGCACATAGTATTTAAAATGGATGTATCATCTGACAGTGATGTATGAAGGGTACGAGGCAATGTTTGTAAGTTGTCGAGAGATGGTGATGCGTGACACAGCTGTTTCAGTAGTAACTATAGATGTGAATTGTAAGCATTGTCTTCTTGACATATGGACCAACCCACTTTTTACTGTTACATCTAAACCGTCTTCTTACGTAAAACATATATAAATTTGAAGAGAAACAAATACTGATGTTAAAGATAGTGCTAATGATTCAAATTTGTCCATTAAAACTACTTACCACTTAGCACGTAAGAGCCAGTGGACATTCACATATATTCAGATCTTCAAGCCTAGTGACTTGGTCTTTGCTAAGTACTGTCTTGTGGTAGGGCTTCAAAAACTTCACAACGATTTGTTGCAACCTATTTAGTTGCAATGATTTGACATGGATATGCTTGATTCTCAAATTTCATTGATGATGAAAGAAAAAGGCAGAATGTCTTTGTAAAGAAAGAAACAAGGACAAAGTTATTTATCCATCTACCCTGATCTCTCTCTCTCTCTTAAATAGAGATTAGGAGGGTTACATAAGCAGGTATGGATATTGGACCAATTCCCCAAGTACCTAAATAACTTCAACATTTAGCAATATCTAATACTCCCCCTCAAGCTAGAGCATATATCTCAAAGTTGCCAAGCTTGTTACACAGAAGAACAAAATAAGTAGGTAAAAAATGCTTTGGTGCCCAGAGTAGTCGAAGACGTCATTTATTTGTTTGCTTCACCTGAAGTAGCCACATAAATTTACATATAACTTCTCTTATGATTGTGCTATATGATACCCTGTCTTAGAAATTTACATTTGAGATCTTCGATACTTTTTTCTGAGCTGCATGTATTGAACGAGCTGTTGTTATTGTTCTTTATGTCTGAGAAAAGGTTACTCTATTTGCTTAAATATTTTCACTCATTTCATATTTTGCAGATATCAAATATGCTTTAGAATTACTGTCAGGGCTTTATGTTAGTTTTCTTTCTCTTATATCACAGGGAAATGATTTGAGTTTTCAGCTTGATGCTCTACACGGACAAGCAACTGCTCTAGCAGCCCTGGTCTTTATCTCACCAAAACTATTACTTGGTTATCCTGCAAGGTAAATATCTTTGAGTTTATTTTAAAACTGTATATTGTTGAAGTCAACTATTAACTGTTGAACTTTTGTAATTCTTTTATCGCTTTCCTTATGTCTCAGATCCTGGTGTTTTCCCATCTTTTTGATAAAAATTTTAATATTTTTTAATAATCCTGGTTTCCCTGTTTTGTCACTTGTGTTGCTTGAGAATATATTTACACAGATTAAATTAACACCAACTTGTGAGCTATTAATTTGCATGATCTTTCAATCAGAATTATTTCTAAAAGACCGATATACTATCATCTACAGGCTCCCTAAATCAGTCCTTGAAGTTTCAAAAAGGATGCTGACTGAATCTAGTCGCAGTCCTGTGGCAGCAACTGTGGAAAAGGAAGCAGGATGGTTGCTTTTGGCATCTCTTATAAGCTCTATGCCAAAAGAGGTGCCGTTGGTAATTCAAGTCATTTAAGTTGACTACTGTCTACCTGCTCTTTCTTCTTAATGATCCTTTCCCCTCTTTTTCCTTTAAAATATATATGCAGGAGCTTCAAGATCAAGTCTTTGATATTATTTTACTTTGGGCAGAGCCTTTTCTGGGAAATCCTGAATCTTATATTAGGAAAAATCAGGATTTGATCTTGGAAATGCGGTTAGTTGACTTCCTATTTCCATATTAGATATTTGTTGAAGTTATGCATTAGTTTTTTTATGTTGTAAATCAATTTGATTTCTTTCCTTGTTGTATGCTTCAATTTGGACATCATGCAAAAGTGAATCTTTTGACAAACACTATAAACTCCCGTGGCCTCTACACTGATCTAGAGATCGTCAATGATTGTTATATTGATTTCTTGTATAGATAAAATCAATTTAAATAAACTTTTTGCTACTCTTGCTTATATATAATGTATGTTTTTAGAAAATTTTCATCTTTGCAATGGTGATTATTCATCTTTCTTAAAGAAATATATATGCATTTCAATATCTTCCTTGAACAAAGAATTTTTCAACTGATATACTTAGTACTTGGAAGTGTAATTTCCTGAGGTATGTCGGACAAGTGTTACAAGTGTCAGATAGGGCATCCTGTAAAGTACCCACACAATATGTTGTACAGGAGTTGTCTACTTAAACTTTCCTTGGACACAAGTATTTCACTCATACATGAGGTGGTAGCTATATGTGGACCTATACAATAGGGCCTCGTTGGTCACAGAACAAACATTCAAGTAGGTCATGACAAAAGCCATGGGCCCAAGCTCCGTAGGTTATACTGTTAATGATCCCAGAAAGCCTGCTATGTTATTTATTCAATTAAAAAAGGAAGAGGGAGAAAAGATAGTGAGATTGTCAGGACTTTACAATCACGAGTCTTAAGTTCTCTATACTTCCCTTCCATGTGGCTCTTTCTCTGACTGTTCACACTCAATTTTCTTTCCCATATTTACTTGGACCAGCTGTTGAGGCAGAAATATTCTCTTGATAGTTTTCTAACAGTTCTATAATCTTGTCGTTGGCTTTTCCATTGAGTTTGCAGTGCTGTATTGTCAAATCCTCTCTGTTAATGTTTTTGTATTTATTTTATCTGAACTGACATTATGCAACTCTACACATCATTTTTACTATTTAATGTGCTGGTTTCATTATTTGTTTGGGCCTCTCTCCTTTCACAGGCTGAACCTGCCTAAGTCCATATCTTTTGAGCTTCTGAGGCTGTCTTTAGGAAATTACTTTAAACTCACAGCTCATCTAGGGTGATCTAAACAGACCTATACACACATACTGAAGCAATTATGTTTAGGCGTACATCTTGATGAGGATGACAGCCCAACAAACTTACAGGATTTTGTACAAAGTGAGGAGTCAACAGTTATATGATCTTAGCACTCAGAATAATAAACATGAATGTTTTCTCTCTGGCAAAATTGCAGGTTTACTATGTGACTTGCATGGTTACTTATACATGACAGTTTCTGAGCACTGATACCACATATAGTACTGCTATTTGCAAGGTTTTAAAACATGATTGCATATGTGATTTCGTTCAATCTATTGTTTTTGTGTTACTTATTGAGTTCTAGTTACTGCTTATAAAGTTGTAAGATATATAAATTTTTTTTTGAGTAAAATGTTCTTGTTGATGTGCTTTTTAGTGTTCTTTTCTCCTCTGTGTTACTCGTTATTCGATGTACTCATGTGTGATTGGTAGTGACTCAATTGCAATACCCTAAACTGCTTGTACTGCTACAATTATTGTTTTTTTTACTCCCCCTTTCTTGCTTTTCATTCTCTTTATTTCTGTGAGAATACGATCGGACTGCGCTTCTAGTGCAGTAATTGTTACTATCTTTTATGTTTTTCTTAAGGTACTGGTATTGGGCAAAATTGTTGCAGTTTGGATTGCTTTCTTTAGAAACCAATATAGGATGGTTGATATGCAATGGTGGCTGAAACTTTTACCATACTCATTTTGTTTGCTTTTATTTGTGTTTACTGTGCGGATATCATTAACCTATTCTCTATTGTTTATTAAATATTTACTTCAATTTTTTGTTCTATCTTTTTAGTGTTATGACAGCTGCAATGGAGGCTCTTACTGCTTTTATTAAAAGCTTCGTCTGTCCGATTGTGGCTGCTAAAAATGGTGTAGTCTTGCTTCAACCAGTGCTGGCATACCTCAGTGGGTAAGCTCATCTTCTCTATTGTGCTTGGTCTTTTTTGATTTTCTTGCAGTGGTTTAGTTTTCAGTATTAAAGTTCAAAACATAATGTTCTCTATATTGTATAATTGCAAACAGTGCTCTGTCTTACGTATCGTCTTTATCTTCCAAGCCCTTGCAAAATATAAGGCCTGCATTGGATCTGTTCACCGTCAAAACATTGATTGCCTATCAGTCAGTTTCTGACCCAATGGCATATAGAACTGAACATTCTCAGCTTATGCATATATGCAGTGTACCATTCAGGTAATAGGTTTTTTCATCTATAAATGGTTTCTGACATTTCAGTTTGCTTCTCATATGATCTTGAAACTCTTATTCTTTTCATTTCATATAATTGTCATATCTTAGGAGTTTCTTTTTTTCTTTTTTCTTTTTTCACCTGTGCTACTGTCTTGGTTTGCAAATATGAAGTGATCCTTCAGGAAGTGAAGAGAGTTCATGCTTGAGATTCTTATTGGATAAACGAGATGCATGTCTAGGTCCTTGGATACCTGGAAGGTAACTTCTGTTTTTTGTGCATGCAATATTTTACGCGTCTAACATCGTTTAGGGAAATTCATGCTGTTTTTCCGTGTACCTGGTATCAAAGTATATATAGCTATACTGATTTTTTATTATTAATCTTTACATAGTATAGCATGTATGTGAGCATGCTAGGTTGCTTGAGAATTCACGTATTCTTTAATCGTAACCTTATGTCCATGTCAGGGATTGGTTTGAGGATGAACTTCGAGCTTTTGATGGTGGTAAAGATGGACTTGTGCCCTGTGTATGGGAAGATGAACCTAGTAGTTTTCCTCAGGTAATAAAAGTTCCACTCTTACAAGCACAATGACACATACATACATGCACATAAGCGCGTATGTGTATATATTTTTATGTGTGGGCACTCTCTTAAATTTCCTTTTAGCCTTTTCTTTCATTCATTTTTATAATTCAGGTGACTTGTTTATGTATATTCCATCAATGAATTCTCATTTTCAAATTTGTACTTCATGTTAATATTCTTTTCCATGATCGTTCCATATATATTTTGTTTTCTCATATGTTATTTGATATGTCTTTTTATTGATGTACTATTTATTAATCACAGCATTTTCGTGCATTTCATATGAGGTTGTGGGGTGATACATGATTCTGGGTTTATTGAATTGTCAAGGTGTTTTGAAATAGACCGAGAACATGAAGTAAGATTTCAATTTTGATATAGAACTGGTCCTATAGTGTTAGTGCTTGTGTGAAGCTCCTGTTCAACATTGCAAGCTCAGGGGGAATGGAACCAAATCTTGATTTGTAAGGAAAAGTGAAGTTGGGGTGTATTTCCAATTTTTGTGTACTCAAAGAAAGCTCTTTCCTCGACGATTCATATTAGCATTTTCTTTCTTTTAAGTTCTGTTTTCTCTTGTGTATCATATAGTTGCCATTCCCAGACTGCTCTGTTGATCTAATTTCCAAAAAAGCGTCTAAGTTTCTTGTTTTGTGCTTGATTTTCTCCAGTCTGCATTAGTTGGATTTGTTTTCTGCAATTATAGAGCCATTTGGGCCATGTTATTGGAATTTGGAAACATCTATCTGAGATATTCAAGCCAGAAATTTGTCAGGATTGAAGTTTGGTAGAACTTCAAGATGAGAATTTGCCATGTATCATGAAAGTGACCATTAGTGTACTGACTGATAGTTCTAAGCACATTTGAGTTTATGGTTTCTATAGTTTTATTTGTAATACAGTCAATTAGTATTTGCTAGTGGTGAGTATTTGCTGCATCCTAACTGAACAAGAATTTGGCTGACTGGAACCAAACAAAACCAGGCAATAGAACTGGATGAAAACAAAACTGAATTTTGGATTCAGTCCGGCTCACTGTATGCCAGCAACTCAATTTCAAATCTGAACTGGGCTTGGGCCTCAAGGTCAGCCCATAGCAATTATATTTTTGGCAGTTTAGGCCTTCAGATGTGATTCTGGCTTGGGCCTCAGGACACCTGATAACCATTAGAAGAAAGTTATCAAATAAAATTTTCTGCAGCTAGGGCTGGCCTAGTGAAAAAGTGCGACAGAATGTCAATGTAGGCCCGAAACCTTTTCATAATAAATAATGAAACATCAACGTATCTTAAACTTTCCCCCTGCCAAATGAATGAATAAATAAATAAAAATATAAAATAAAACCTTGCCACGGACACACAGAAAGAAAAGAAGAAGAAAACAACCCGCTGGAAGATTAAAAAGAAAAACCTTTTGTCTCTCAAGGTGTCTGGTTGCCACTCATGTATGTGCACTCAATATCATCAGCATCTGTTTCTTCCTGTTAAGTTTTAGAGCCAAATTTTGCAAGCGTTTCAAAAATTCTGGTAGGAGCAGTTGCTAGACATTCGCATGGGTCAATTGGTCTGGTGAACCTACATTGTTGATCATCAAGTAGCTCATGCAAGCAGTAAGCAATCCTTGCCATTTTAGACTAGTTGATTTTAATGAAAAGGAAAAGATGATCACATTTACTATTGGAAATCATATTTGTTTCTAAGGCACAAGATATGTTTTAATTTAATCACAAGAGAGTAGTGAAAAATAGTTTGGTAGCCACCAAGGTGCATGTCCATGGGAAAGTTGGTTTTTTACTTTTTTCCTTTTGGTTTCCAAGAACATGCTTTACTCAGGTCTTCTGCCACATCTTGCAAAAGCTTTTGGTGCAAATTATTGGTGAAGTTTCTGTCAACTTTCTGATGAGAAGCATGTAGATCTGTTTACATTGTTTTCATGTGGCATATTGCTTAACTATACTATGTGTATGTGGGTCCCCATGTGTAGTTTCATCTGTTCTTTTCTTCTTCTTTTTTGTTGTTCTCTCTTTCTCTGATGAAATTTAGTTTACTGATCTTTTGAAGCCGGATCCCGTAAGCAAACTTTTGATCAATCAGAAGCTCCTGTGCTTTGGTACTATATTTGCAACTGAGGTGCATCCTCAATTCAGATGATATTGTGTTTGTAAGATATTTGTGTTTCCAATGTGTTACTGATACTTACTTGTATCCAGCATAGAAGTGGCATGATCAGTCTACTTAACAAAATTGATCAATGTCTTAAGACTGGAAAGAAGCTATCTTATCATGCGGCTAGTATTACGAATGCATGTGTTGCGCTCCTGGCTGGCTTGAAGGTGTTAGTCTTTATCTATCTGTACTGCTTTAACTAAATGAATGGGATATTGGTGTTGCTTATTTTATTTCTTTCACATTTACAACTTTGATAGGCTCTGCTTGTTTTGCGCCCTCAAACACTAGGAGCTGAAATCTTGAGTTCTATTCAGTCTATTTTCCAGGTAGACATCATTCTTCTATGTTTATTGGTCATTTGATTTAATCCTGTTTCTTTCCTCTTTTTTTTTGTCTTACATTTTCTTATTGTTTTGGTTCAAGACTTGTTTATCTCAACTTAATGTCTTTTTCACGCATCTGTTTGTGTTTTCGTGTTTATTTGAAAAGATCACCTTTCTTTAATATGCCAATAGCAGAATAGATTTTTAATGTTTTTTTTTTTTGCTTTAATTTTATTCTGTACTACGAGAATTTTAAGATGAAACTAAGCTCTTATCTTTATCCGCATAGTTAATGATATCATTCTTCAATGATTGTTCCAATATATTGCATTACCTTCTAGAATCTCAACAGCCATGAATGATCTTCAAGAAGCATGCTTGCTTTACATTGCTATCATTCAGATGATACTCTCCCTAGATACCGCTATAACCTATTTCTTGCTGGCAGTTGAGGAGAGAAAAAGTGTGGAAAAGACATGCTCGTTTACAGCAGAAATGAAGAGTTTGAGATGGATGTGTTGCAGGATTGGGTTTGAAAGGAAGCTAGTATTATGAAAACCACACCTTAGCTTTAGAACGCCCTTGCATGCTAAGGATTCTGCATAAATGCCAGGCCAGTTTCTCACTCTAAATGATAGCATGTAACAATGTAGGAAAATTGCAAACACAAGAAGTCTTAGAGCAGTTTGAATTTTATAATTTATCTGGCAAAATATTTCACCTCTTTGCCCAGTTATCACAGTTTTTTTTTATGACCTCATTTGTGGATCAAACTGGACAAAATAAATATCAGAAGATACGTAAATTTTCAAGGTTACTTTAAACATTGAAATATACAGTAAAGTCTGCGAGACTATGTGACTTAGGTCATAGCTTGAATTGTTTAAAATTAAATTGTTTGGCAGTTTCAAATCTAGTTCATGCCACATCTCGAACTTCTCAATGTCCTTGTATGGCTGTGATAATGACAATTGAGAAGTTAAGATATGGACATGTTAAGAAGGGAGAGGGTAAAGGTGTTTAGAAAGGAGAGGATATCCATCAGGATGGAAGCGAGCAGCTTAACATAATTACAATAAGGTTCACACGATGAATCCTGTACAAATGAGGAGGCAGTTCTGTTTCTTATGGTGTCTATAAGAGTGAAATTATAATTGCCAGAACTATAAGCACTTCATTGTGTAAATTGAGATAAACTTGAATACTTTTTGAAGGATTTGGAGCCAAATCCTCCGTGATTCAATATTCAGCATTCATATCATTATAGTATAACCCTTACCACAACTTTAGAGTTTGGTGTAGTGTAATTGACCTTTAACAAAACCAATTTTCTGTTTAGATCATGCATCTTGCGGCTTGTTAATGGATGGACTGAAAAACTTTCTAATATTCAATTGTTTGGTTTTAGATACTTTAACGATGGAGATCAATATTAATGGAGTGAATATTTCAGATGAATTGTTAAACTTTGTTTTTGGACTGGGCTCCAAATCCTTATGGAAATATTATCATTTCTATTTATCTAATATGGAATATATTAAATGTGTTAATTGACAGAGTATTCTAGCAGATGGGGAAACTTGTCCTGCACAACGAAGAGCCTCTTGTGAGGGTCTCGGTTTATTAGCTCGTCTTGGCAATGATATCTTCACAGCAAGAATGGTTTGTGTCCTTTGTCATTCAATCCTGTCAACTTTCACCACTTCCTATTACCTTTATTTGTGATCTTATTTGTTATAAATACGGAGAGTCTCCAATTAAACTAATTCAACTGATTTATACTGTCGACTCCATTTATTTGTTATTAGAAACCACCTAAGTAATTGCCGCTCTGCTAATATGTACATTTCACAAATATAGACAACAAAACAATTTCGAGCTAATCTGGATCTGGCACTTGCATCCTAATTTATAATTTCTGTATTCTGTTTTATCATCAAATCATTTTCTGCTTTGCCGTTTATATCCTACTTTACTCTCTTAATTGATTTCAGCCTCTGGTATTCCTCACATATGTCTCCATTTATTCTTGTAAGCTTATTTCTATTTCTGTACCTTCTTCCTCTTCTTATCTTTTCTTGTTTCTCTCTCTTTTTATGGGTCTGCTCAAATATCTTTCGTTATTCTATCCTGAATCTGATTTCTTCATTGAATCCATTCAGTATAAATTCCACATATAGCCTAGTTCTAATATCTTGATTATTGCTAAGAGGTGTCTAGTGTTATCTACTCTCCCCTGCCTTCCTATAATCTTACATGTTTTAACATTATCTTTTTGCAGGTTCCGTTCCGTAGTTAATTCAGAGAGTATAAATGTTTTTATGACTTTTTAATTCCTCAAATATTAGTCACTTACTCGACACCGTTCTCATCAGACCTCTGTATATTTGTTTATGGTCAACTGATTGCACTAAAAAATAGTTTTATCTTTTTTTTTGTTTGTGTGGTGAGACCAGAATCTGTAGTTGAGTTCTAACAGAAATACCTTGTACTTGTTTTTCTCTTTTAAATCCTTTAGTATTATTTTAATTGAAAACTTGCTAGTTTTACCCATCACTGGATGTAATCTTAATCTCCTCGAGCTCACACTTACATGCTATTGATTTGATTCTAATGAGTAACTTGATGGAAGCCTTGGATTTGGCAATGATCATCAAACAAAAACTAAAATGCGGGGGTTTGAAGGGCGGGCGCAAAGAGACAAGGTTTTTTCTTTTGTCCATGAGAGAATAAGAAAGATCTAATTCCTGACTTTCACTTGTAATCAATTCCTACAATGACAACTACTAAGCCTCTATCCCAAGTTTTTTGGGGTCAGTTTGATCAACCTTATTCTTCCATTCAGTTCTGTTAACCACTATTATATCTTTCTTACTTGCTTCTAACCATGTTCTTTTAGATAAACTTTTAGGGTCCATTTATAATGTTATCAGTTATCCTTTGAAATTACTTTTGGAAGAATTTTCAGTTTGTTGTAGATAAAAAATGATCTGATAATGATCTTACTCCCCATACCAAAAAATGCTTTATCCTTTGCATTGGAATGTTTGGAGGAACATCTTACCTTCTCTCTCCCCACCAAAGAGTATGACGATTGTAGATGTTTCAAGCTTATCCTCACTGAAGGACTATTTTAATTTCTAGTGAGATCTATCTGATTCTCTCAAACTGTTTGTTCTTGTATTTTTATATGGTTCTTTATGTCCTTTCTCATGCCGTTATCTTTTGCCTCTGAATAAGCTTCACTTACATTTCCTCCTATTATGGAATAGCGTTTTTGAAATCATTCTTCACTGTCCTTATGTTATGGAAGTATCATACGTGTTAAACACGCTGTACACAGATAGTTGGATAGTAAATTCTCATAATGTCTCCAATCTAAAGAAAGTTGTTCTATGCTTTCTTGTTTGTTCTGGACTATGTTTGCTTCTAACTCCCAAGTAATCTATAAATCAATTTTCACTCATTTAAGAATTTATGTATGATATGAGTTAAGTGTGAAGATAGTTGGATACTTAATTCTCATTGCATAGCCAATAAAAGGAAAGTTCGGTGATTTTCTCTTGTTTTCTATAATACCATTGTTTGCTTTTCTTAATCAGACACGAAGTCTTCTTGGAGAGCTTGGTTCAGCAACAGACCCAAGCTGCATTGGATCTATTGCACTTTCATTGGGTTGCATTCATTGCAGGTAAACCTTGATAATGTAAAATGTTGTTGAATGGTTAGATGTACTCTATCTTCTCATGTTCTAGATGGGATTAAATTCCTAAGATCAGCTTTTGGAAAGTTCATGGCAGGCCCTTTACAAATGAGCAGTGTAATTTACAGACTTCAGTTAGTATTGAAATGTGATTAAGTGGTTTGAAAAACTTTTCCTTCTGTGGTTATAAGCTATATGTTACTTTAGAAGTCAAAAGCAAAAAGAAACCAATTTTTCATACAAATATGTTAATTATATTTTAGCATTTCGAAATGAGCATGGTATCTGACAGTAATCAAACAGTCCAACCAGTTTGAGGGATAAATTAATTGCTTATTGTTTCCTTTGAGTTATATTCCCATCTGATGGACCAGAAGTTCCTTAAAATTTACTTACTCTCCTATTCTGTTGAACACAAGATTAGGTGAAATGATCTGCCGAATGTTTTTGAGTCAGAAAGCAAGCTTGCATTCACAGTTTCACCAGTCATAACATTTTGTCAGTTTATTTATTGTTTAAGGGTTGATAACTTGAATTTGACCTTTATATCTTGTTTATGATGCATTAAAAGAATTGATACTTTCCATTCGGCACACAGTGCAGGAGGAATGGCATTATCTACATTGGTGCCAGCAACTGTGAGTTCAATTTCTTTGCTTGCGAAGAGTTCAAACCCGGGTCTACAGTTGTGGTCTCTGCATGCTCTTCTTTTGACTATTGAAGCTGCTGGTTTGTCATATGTTTCCCAAGTTCAGGTAAATAATCGTAGTTTTGGTAATTGCCTTTGCTATTTTCTCTCATAGACTTCTGTAGTAATATTTCTTGTCATGACATCTGAATCTTTCTTTAAACCTTTTTTTTTCACTATTTACTCCTTTATTAACTCTTATCAGTTAAATAGTTAGAGCTGTGATCTTTCGTTAACCCAATTTTTTTTGTATGTATGGTATCACATACACTTGTAAAACAGTAAAAAATATAAAAGGTAGTTAGAACATTTGTGCAAAAGAACAATATAGATTTGGTTATTAGCCAAAAAAAAACCCTTTTTTTTATGCTTCTATAACAATTATTTGTTTGTTCGTATCGGTGTACATGGATATATATATTCTTTTAATAGAATCTATATGTGCATTTATAGTCATGAAATGCTTTGCTATTGGTATGTAGGCCACACTCTTCCTTGCCATGGAAATTCTTTTGTCAGAGGAGAATGGTTTGTCTGACCTTCGGCAGGAGTTAGGCTGTCTAATAAATGCCATAGTTGCTGTCCTTGGCCCTGAGCTTGCTCCAGGCAGTACCTTCTTTTCTCGTTGCAAGGTTCGATTATGAATTAATTAAATTTGAAGTTCCTCCTTTCATCTTGTGCTATCCACTTTGTATTGGGCCCAAGAGCGGTTCGTTCACATTGTTTGTGAGGAGGTATTGGAATATGGTAATTATCATGAACTGAAAAGTTAATTCTAGATTTGTGGGAGGAGCAATTGAAAGCGCTGTAGGTAAGTCTGGCTAGTGGGGGTAGTACTATGATAGGTGAGCTCCTAGGATGTTCTTTGCTTTGTTTTCATCCATGTACTTTTGTATCTTGAAGGGAGGTAAAGGCTGCAATTCTCATCATTCTCTCAGATTATGTTGCTTCTTGTTGACATTTGTTTTTTACAGTCTGTTATTGCAGAAATAAGCTCTTGCCAGGAGACATCGACTCTTCTTGAGTATGTTTCTAATTTGGACATACTTTACCTTTCTGTTTTTGGGGATTCAGTTAGGCCAAAAAGAGAGAGAATATGAGACTTGATATCTGAAGCGTGTTGCGAGAGAGGTAGAATATTGTTGATAAAATAATTATCAAAATTGCAGGTCTGTTAGGTTCACTCAACAACTCGTTCTTTTTGCTCCACAAGCTGTTTCTGTGCATTCTAATGTTCAAAGTCTTCTCCCAACACTCTCTTCTAAACAGGTAACCATAATAACTGTTAGTTGGTATATTTTTTTTGCTGGATTTTATACTTATTTCGAAACAAGCTAATATGTTTTGCCAACAGCCTGGTCTTAGATATCTGGCTGTTTCAACTTTGCGCCATCTAATCGAAAAAGATCCGGTAAGAATTATTTGAAATTTGTGTCTATATTTATGATGAAACTGATAAAGTGCTTACTGTACATGTAATCATGAACATGAGTTTACGAACACCGTTGCTAGGAACTATGTAATTCAGGCTGCCTGTGAAATCTTGTTATTTAGAACTTGCCACAATGTGAAGATCCTTACTGTCATTGGTTGATAATACATTCTAATGTTTGTGGAGCATGGCAGACAATTTATTTCCTCAGCTTGGCTGGTAGTAAAATTCACCAAAATTTGTAATGCATCAGCAGCAAGAAATATGTATCTTGTCTAAAAAGCCAGAAGCACGCAAAGTACTTGATACTAATGAAATGAATTGGTTATAGCATATATATTTGTCCTTATTATTGCACTCAACATCATAAGTACTACTTTATATTAGTTCACTGTTATTTATATTATCATCACACTTGTCCTACTTGTACATAGTAATCAGTGAACAAATGTACACGAGCCCAAGTTCCTTTTAGAGTTTTTGCATTGAACCTAGAGACTGCAAAATTCAGAACTTCCTACACTAATGAATGTTCCATAATAAACAGAGGTTGTGGTTAAAATATGCTACAATAGTTGCACAATTGTTATACATCTGTCAGACTTTCGTCCAGACAGAAACTTATTTTTGAACTGCTTGTTTGAGTTATGCCTGATTGATTAACCTAAAACTTTGATGTGTGGATTTTAATTTGTATCACGGTATGATCTGGACTTGCTTAAGTCATAACTTGCATGACATACCTTCTAGAAGATTTTTAATTACTGAGAATGGTGCAGACTCGTGACCCAGTCTGATGTAGGCACTGCTTGCATTTGTACTTCCATTTTTATCTCTATACATGACTTGTTTTACAGATGTGACATCTTTGGAACACAATGATGGTAGCACTGTATGATTCTCCAAACATCTTAAGCACATATATTATATGAAAATTCAAATTTAAGAAACTCTGCATCTGGTTCCCTTGCTTCATTGCAGTAGGAGCTTAGTCTAGGTTGCATAGCTACAGAAACAGGATATGGATACAACATGATACAGGTACATGGATATGGAAAAACCTCATAATTCAGAATACCAAGACATTATGGGATAAGAAATTTTGTATCATATTAAATATTAATAGTTTTTATCTGTCATAAGTACATTTATAAGGCTATAATGGTTGGAAAAACAGCATAGCTAATGTAAAGATCATAAGTTATATTAATCAAAGTTACAAGAAACATCATTGTTCTTTGTTAAGGAGATAGAGAAGTTATATTAATGCATCTGAATGTCAATGAAATTGTGAACTTCCTGTTCATGCGTAGATTTTTTAATTCTTAGCCTTGGATAAATCTAGGACGCACCTTCAATATCTACATTTGTACATTATCAATTTTCGGATGTCATAGGAGTGTCCTACGTGTGTCCATGTATCGCAACGTCCAAGTGCCAGATACACAACTGATACTGGTTATCTCCTTGATCCAAGTATCCATGCAACATACAGCTTAGTGCTTGCTGTCAGTTCTTTCTATTAATTTGTCATAAGAACTTGCTTGAAATAAGTGGTAATACTTGGTATGAATTCATGAATTTACTGTAGTCTCTGTTTATTCTGACTCTAAGTTGCATGGATGTGGGTATGGCTACTGTACAGGCATGGGTACGGACACAACAAATTTGTAGAAGTTAGGGTATGGGGACGTGACTAAAACACATGGGATGAAAGCATAGTTCTGAACTAGATATGCAAACTACCCATTGAAATTATAGCTTAGAGCTGAATTTGGGCTGAAATGAGCCTTATCTTTGTTGAAGAAGTGTATGATGAGTGTTTTGAATTAAACAATGTATTGTATAATTGAGTACACATCTAAATAAGTGTATGCCTATATTCAAGGAGTGCCCAAAAGTGTTGGGTACTGGTACGCCTTCAGTGATAGAAATACCAATGCAGCACAGTCCTGAATTAAGCCACATATATGCTGGTTATTTTTGAAAATTTTAGTTAAAGGCAAATATCTCCAGGAGTCTTAACATCGTAACTGATCTTTGCGTGGCACCAAAAATTGAAGGTCCCCCCAGAACGAGCAAATATTTTTAGTTAATTTAACATTCTAGGGCTCAAAGCAAGGTCCAATTTCCCGAAATCTGAAGTAGTCGTTATTTAAGTTTATTTTCTCTTTTGGCTGTCTGAATTCTCTTTATTATTTGCATTCCTTTAATGAATTGATCAACCTCAGTTCTTTTGTCTGCCTAAAGTAGAGAGATATTCCACTTTAGAAAGTTGGTAGTTCATTTTTTCACCCTAATGTGGAAATAAATGTTTCTTCTCAGGTTGCAATGGTCGATGAGAAAATCGAAGAAAACTTGTTCAGTATGCTTAACGAGGAAACTGATTCGGAGTAGGTCACTTTCTGAGTGTCGTAGATTTATATTTTGCATGTTTGTTTTACTTTGATGATATTTTGCTTATGCATATTTATGAATTTTATTTAACTAACATAAGTATGCGGGAAAAATGTCTTTGGCTAATCTGCTTCCCTATTAATATAGTATTTTAGCAATATTTAAGAAGCAACAATATAATCTTTATTGTTTGTGTCTTATCGACATGGAAAATCTATGTTGATAAAAATGATTGAGCTAATATGCTTAAGTTAGTAAAATATAATTATTTTAATGAAGGTATATCGTTTATCAATAATGGAAGACATGAAAAGACCTCTCCTATGAGATAGTGTAGATTTCTGTCTTGCGCTGTGCTAACATTCTCAGGTTTCCCATGATCTGTAAGTGAATTTTAAAATTAAATAGGAGTTTTTCCTCTATTAATTATGTCGCTTTATTTTGTTAACAAATAATTTTTCTTCTATTAACTGTGATATTGGGAGCAATTGCATCATCTTTTCAGTTTCTCTTGTTTATTTTTCTTTTATACTTAAGGTAGATTCTCAATACAACCTTAATACATTTCAAATGTGAATGAGTATGCATTATACAGATGTTCTGGCTATCATTGATACAGATCTGGCAGAGGACCTGTTAATTTTGGTGCAAAGTATGCTGCTGCTTTCTAACAGCTTGTATTTTTGTTCAGTGTCTTAGCAAAGATATACCTATATTTACAACCCTTCGTTGAAAATGCAAGAAGTTCTCCTGTGTTTATCTTCTTTTTCATTATTATTTTGCAATCACACAAATTTATAATTGTTAATGTATTCTCGGCTCAGGATTTTGTTCGGTTTTTTCTATTCTTGCCACTGAGCATCATCCTTTGGAAACTTTAGGATACTTCTTTGAGTGGTTTATTTCAGTACATTTTATTAACTACCACCATATGAGGTACTTTATTTATATTTATACATTGGGACTTACATTCCTGTCTAATTTCTGTTTCTGCAAACCTGTTTAAACCTGTTTAGTTACTTCATGCGCTATATTGTGTAGAATCAATCATGGTAGCATATTGACCAAGACGTTTGTTTTATTTAATCCAAATCGTGGTGTTCAACCTCTCAATTACTTCTATTTTTGACATGCCTGATTTCACACTTCTTTTTCCTAGTTCTTCAGTTGGTTATTTGTTCACTGTGTTAGTTCATGTTGGGATGGTAGTATATTCATAATATAGTGATAGTTTTTACAAGATTTTCTCCTGTAGAATGGTTATTCTCTTAGGATTCTACTCTGTGAAATAATTAGAAATGATAAGGATGTTGCTTCACCAATCATTACTCATGTTTTATCTTTTTGTCTGGCAGGATTGGAAGTATAGTCCGCTCAACAATTACCCGATTGCTTTATACATCGTGTCCTTCATGCCCATCACGTTGGTTGGCTATTTTTCACAACTTGGTATTTACTTTCTAATTCAACTTGTTTACAACCAGCGTCATTCATTTATTGTCATATTTTAAACTTTACTGTGCTGCATGTTTTTCATCTGTTACCTCCTGTTCTTTAAGTGCTGATATCAATGTAACATAGAAATGGGAAACCTTTCTGGTAGCTAACCAATCAAAACTGCAGGCCAGCCTTCTTTAGAAGTGGGAAAAATAGCCAACCAATCAGGACTGCAGGCCAGCCTTCTTTAAACTTTGGTGTGCAGTGTGATCTTAGCTACAACATATTTTTCAGCAGCAACCTGCCGTTCTAAAGTCCCGACATCAATGTAAACATAGAAATGGGAAACCTTTCTGGTAGCTAACCAATCGGGACTGCAGGCCAGCCTTCTTTAGCATTGGAAAACAAGCTGAATGGCTGGTTAACTTCTGTAGTGTCAGGAACCAGCACATAGGAGTAGTAAGCTTTGGATTTTATGTGATTGATTTATTTCAAATTCGAGCGTAGCTGGTATGATAAAAGCTAAAACCTTATAAACCATTCTCAAAAGGAACCAAGACATGTTTATAGGCAGAGTACAGAGAAACAGAAGGAAAGGATTGTAATGCCGAGTGGGCAATCCTAGATAAGAAATACAGGGGGGAACAGATTGTATAGAGTGCATGCAAATTTCCTGTCCCTGATGCCCTCTTCTCTCAATCCTCACCAAAACTCTCCCTCCCTCTCTCTGGTCCATAGCCGGCTCTGATCTGGATCCAAAAGAGAAGATTTAACTATGTAGTTTCTGGATTAGTGTTAAAGACTTTGTTAAAGACTGCAAGTCTACTATGATTTAGGTAAGAAAATCTTGATAAATTAGTCATTTTTAAAATTTACTAGTCATTTTAATAGAAAATAAAAATAACATTACACTTTGGTTCTCTGACATTAAGAGTGAGAAGTAGCTTAATGTCCCAATCCCACTAGGGATGTAAATTAGAAAATGCATCCATTTGGAGAGCAAATTTTGGAGGATGGACGATTTGGAGGGTGAATATGTTAAGAAGACAAAGCAAGTATAATGCATCTAGTTAATACAATCTATAATGGTTGAGAAAGTTAAATGCCTATCATGAGTGACACTGACAATGAGTCAGATGATGTTTTTTCTTCAACAATTTTAATCCCAGCTAACCATCTAAATAATTCTCAGATTTCATAAGTGCATCTCTAGTTTCATAGCTAAACACTTCGATTTAAATAACCTACTTTTGCAGGTTTATGTAATCCCAACGAGATGTAATTTGCAGCATCCCTGAACATAACATCTGTTAT
>JBAKGM010000001.1:24559589-24574082 GCA_037177215.1 Asparagus racemosus
GAGAGAGAGAGAGAGAGAGAGAGAGAGAGAGAGATGGCTATGCTTGGTACCAAGTACCAAATTAGTGCTTGGTAGTGATGTGGATGCTTCTCATCCACTAATTTAAAGGTGTCATTTAAAGTTGGTCCCCACCTGATTTCCCACTCATTAAATGAGTGGATGGGAAGTGGCCACATCACTACCAAGCACCAGGTGCTTGATACCAAGCATACCCATTATTCTCTCTCTCTATATATACATCATTCTGTCAGCTTGTGGATTCAGTTACTTACATGCAGCTTATAGTTCAGGTTCTTGCAACATCAACGAGGAAGACTGCTTCTGAGAAGCATGGAAATTTACAAAATGACCACAATGCTACATCTGAAGGTGATGGAAGGCTATTTTATGGAGAAGATGATGAGGACATGATTGCTAGCTCTGGTGAGCAGTCGCAGGGTGCTGACTCTATCGTCGGTACTATTCTTAAAAGAGAGAAACATCTCAGATACCGGACCAGGGTATTTGCTGCAGAGTAAGTGGTTCTTGTTTTTTTTGCTTACAGTACCATATTCCACTGCGTCCCAATTACACTTTCTGTGCTATGGAATGGACCATATACACTAATATCCATTGCTTACTGAATGGAAATAGCATTAACACCCCGCACTAACCCCCGTTCTGCACTCTTATTCTGAGAAGGAAGAAAAGAAAGTTAAACGGATAAGTGATTCATGTTATAAAACCTACCAAGCAACCCTATGAATAACCCCAGAAGTCCTGTATCTTTAGGTTGAGCTCTGTTAAGAGATATAAAAAGTTCAACATAATTTTCTTGTCTGTTCTTCTCTACATTTAGTAAACATGTGACTTTCTTTGTTTCTTCTTTCTGATTATTCCCAAAAAATAGTCAATTTTATGATGCAAACTTTTCGATAGTCAAAAAGTCCCAACTTGCTTTTTTATTTTATTATACTGAGTCTCACTATTCACAAACAAATCTATATGCCTTGCAGGTGTTTAAGCAATTTGCCAATAGCTGTTGGAGCGGACCCAGCGCATTTCGACCTCTCTTTGGCAAGGAACCAACCCACTAAAGAACATACTTCCTCTGGTGATTGGCTAGTGCTTCACTTACAAGAGCTACTGTCCCTTGCTTATCAGGTTTGACAGTCTAAGCCTGTGACAGTTATGTTGGATTTCCTTTAGATTTGCTGGGTAGGTCTCATATTGATAGATGACTAAATTTCTATCACAGATAAGCACTGGTCCCTTTGAAGGCATGCAGTCAATAGGTGTGAAACTTTTAAGTATCATCATGGAGAAGGTATTGTATCCTGGAAAAAAAACATTGCCTCTGTTGTTATTCATGCAAGCGTTATACAGTAGTTTCCTATATTTAGCTGATATGTGTGAGTGGATTCCTCATTTATAAGCTCTTTAGGATTATTTTATTACCAGATGCTGCGGAAAGTTTTTTTTAAAAAAAATTATGGGATTATTTCCTATGCTAATTATTAGTATATTTTCTATTTAATCAATGTCGTTTGTTAATGTTTATGTGCAGATGTCGATAGATGTCAGTAGAAAGCAATTAGTTTTCAAAAGCAATACACTATTAACTTAATAAATCTGCATTTGAGGAAGGTGAACTATTAGTACCAAGCCAGCCTAACCTCCTGTTGGACGTAAAAAGTGTTCCATTATTGCCGTTTAAGCTACATAAAATAGACTTTGTCCAATAAGTAGGAGAAAAACTTCATCATTATTAAAATTTGTTGTATTCAATGTTTTGCCTCATTGGTATAACTGACTAAGCTTTTATTATCTCATAATTTTGATGACGTCTTAATATGTGTTTTGATTTCTTTATAATTTTGATGACGTCTTAATATGTGTTTTGATTTCTTTCTTGGTTTGGGTTATAGTTTGGAAATATCCCAGATCCGGAACTGCCTGGGCACCTTTTGTTGGAACAGTATCAGGTAATCCCCTCTTTTTCCCTTTATTGCTTTTATACATCTTGGTGGCAGTGAAAACCTATTTAATTTGGCTAATCAACAGCTATTTATATATGCAACTTTAGTTAAAGAAGGAGAATAATGTCAATTAATCTTTCACATCCAGGCTCAACTTGTCTCTGCAGTTAGATCGGCCATAAGTATGTCTTCTGGTCCTCTCCTTTTGGAGGCTGGTCTCCAGTTAGCCACAAAGGTCGGACATCCCAGTTGTTCATTACTCAATTAACTTGCTCCACTATTTGGAACGTATATGATGTTTACCCTGGAAATTTCAGATTTTAACAAGCAGCATTATTAGTGGGGACCGTGTTGCTCTTGATCGTATGTTTTCATTAATTTCACGCCCATTGAATGACATTAAAGATTTGTATTATCCATCTTTTGCTGAATGGGTTGCTTGCAAGGTAATCCTCCTAATCTCATAGTAATAGCGTAAATTTGAACTTAGTATCATTTGTTGTTCACATGCCTTCATTTGGCACTCATTCTATGGTTTTTACAGATCAAGGTTAGACTTCTGGAAGCCCATGCCTCCATCAAGTGTTATGTGTATCAGCTTCTTAGAGAGAACAAAGGTATTCCAGAAGAATATCAGCAGTTGACACCTCGGTTCTCTAGTTGCTCAAGCATTTTGGGGAAATACTGGATCTGTGTTCTGAAGGACTATATGTATATTAGCTTTGGACTGAATACAAAGTTTAGGGTAAGTTACCATAAGATGGAAGACATGCAATTTCCAACTTTTTAAACTTATTTAACGTTATCTGTCATTACCCTTTCACATGCATTTCCTGTATACAGTACAATCCTTTCCTCGATGGCATTCAATCTCCATTGGTTACTTCCAAGCTGCAATGCTGTCTAGAAGAATCTTGGCCAGTCATTCTACAAGCGACTAGTCTTGATGCAGTTCCTATTAATATTGAAATGAATAGCACAGAAAAATCCAATGCTGAAGATTTATCAAAAAGTTCACTAATATCAGGCCACAACATGGTCAAATTAGAACTCCAGGATTATCAGTTTCTGTGGGGGTTAGCATTACTAGTTTTGTTCCATGGTCAGCGACCTGGGATGGGCTCAAACCTAAAGGCATCCCTTCTTCAGAGAAAATATAATCATGATGGAGATGGCATGGCTCAAGAGAAAGTTGATTTAACCTCAGATGAAGTTTGGCCACCAGTACTTCAATCTCTCTCGAAAGATGCATTCTTTTGTTATGAATTTCTTACGTTGGACCTTTGTCAAGAACTTCTTCAGGTAAGAAACATGCCTTGTAAATATATTTTCTTGTGCAATCAATAGATTGCCTCTGCATAATTTGCATAGCGGAGCATTCTCATCATTTGGTCTTCTAAACCTTATTCACGTTAGAATGACATCTTCCATTGAGTAGAACTCCTTGACAAGAAGCCGTAAAAGAATTATTGACCAAGTTCTACATTCAAATGTCCACCTAACAATAACATTTGAGCTAAAGCCAATTTCTTCCTAAATAACAGAATAAGAAAGGGACCTTCCATGGAACCTATAGACGTCAATTGTCTGCAAGAGCAACCTATCTTATTAGCCATGCAGTTTAAGTTGATGGAACCAAGGAGAAACCTTAAACAAATCTAACCTTAAACAATCTCTGATATTGCAAGGCCTAGATGAAGGCGGAAGATGATAGGATTTTCTATTGGAAGATTCATTTGTTAATTAATTCAGTAACACCTTTGTGCATAAAGTTATCTATCTTGCTTCCCAATTCAATCGCCAATGGCGATACTAAGATAGGCTCACATGGGATTTCTGAATCATTTATTTATCATAATTGAACCAGGAACATTTAGCAAATGTGCTCACAGGCTACTTCAAGCAGGTTAAGAAATAATTGTGAGCTTCATTGCTCAGACATTAGAAAGTGCATGAAACATATCCCGCATAAATGACAAACATGTGATGATTGTAGATAGCCTAAGACAGCTTAAGGACTATGGGCTCTTCCATCATGACCAATGATTGACTTATTAATATAAAAAACTTTGCATTATGCCAGTTAGCAATAGAAGGATAACTGCAGCAATAGCTTTAGGATTTACAATGTATCCCAGTGACATGCATGTGTCTTTTAAAGTATTCATGATGTTGATATTGTGGATGTTCTTTATGAAACCAAAGCATCATTGATGTGATAATAGATAACAATGAAACTGAATGAAAAATTTTATCATGTGGAAGCAAGGCAGCTATAGAAAAAAGCCACACTTTCTATTAGAATGAGGGCAGTTAAAAGGTCCTGAAAATATGTTGGATGAAATGAAAATTTTAAGATGGACGAGTGTCTAAGAGATGTTATAGGGAACAAACCCTGTAAAAAGTTGAAAGTAGACCCACTCAATTAAGATGTTTAAAGTGTGTGCAACTGATGTGTCTCGTTCCAGTTTATGGATCTTAGTTAGTGATGTGATAAGTAGGGGTGGAAAAGAACCAAACAGTTAACAAATAGTTTGTTAATTGTTCATCTAACTATTCGATTATATTCGATTCGGTTGTTCATTTGATAGTAAAGGAATATATTTTAGTATTTGATTCATAAACGAATAGAATTTAACTATATCTATATTTGATTCAGTTGATTGTTAAATATGCTTGTGTTTTACATTTTAGTCCCATAAAGTTAATTTACTACAAACTTTATTCTTTATTGGTTAAGTTGATGGGTAAAATTGAATGAAGGAAATAAGTTGGAGGCCAGATCAACAATTATATTGATTTGGAACGCAGATTCAATTATGCATACGATGTCAAGGGTATATTTGAAAAAATTCCAACATAAAATAGTAAAAACATTGTTGCCACGAGGATTCGAACCCAAGATCAAAACTACTACACTCTAGAATACTCACCAGCTGCGCTAATGAATTTGGTGAACAATTAGAGAACAATAAGATATAGATTCAAATCAAAGTAGAATATAAGTTTCTTCGAATCAGATTTGAATTTGAATCCTGCAGAACTCACCGAATTCAAATTTGAACTCGAACATCTTACCATTCGATTTGTTTCGTTTCCACCCCTAGTGGTTAGGAATAAGTCCTGTGTTAAGCTGAAAGTAGCTCCAATCAATTAAGACGATTTAAATGTGTGCAGTTGATCCTGTCTCGTGCCAATTTGCTGGATCCTTGTTTGTGGTGTTATTTTGCACTTGTTAGTTTAACAGAAAAATGGCCCTTGAAAGTTGAAAGTAGAAAAATAATCTTGTAGAAGATCCCAAAAATTGTAGTAAAGGTTTTTGTTGCTGGTGGTATTGATGTTAGTTGCATCTGAATTTTCTGCACCAAAGTTTTGGCCTACTATAGTGTTTGACGTCAGTAGACATATAAAATTGGTGAATCCATGTCCATTTGTTGCTATCATATGGGGGTTTTGCTAGACGAGTAAAAGTGTGAAAGTGAAATACTTCCAGCCACATGTGGTGTTTGGTTTAGTAAAGCTTTAAAAGTGGTGGAGTGACTGTTGCCATGCAGAAGAAACTAAAGAACTAGTTCAAAGTCATGCTCATGGATGAAAAGTTTAACAGTGGGACTAAATAATCTAAAATCAAGGGTAATAAAGAGGGAAGAGATAATAGAGATTGCTATGAAAATGTTAAAGTATTAATACCATGTCATCTCACCTCCTTGCATTTTCCTATGTTGTCTTGTACTCTTGTTACTCTTGTGTAAAAGAAAAGAAGTCTTTTTACCATCTAGGATGATGTGCTCCTCTTATAAAAGAAGAGTCACTTCAACAGTTTTATCTTACTCCCATCTTGCCAAACTATTCTTGTTGGCAAGGCAAGTGTCGCTGATTATTTAAGTTCAGCTAATCATTTCTAACATATCTATATTATCCACATGTTGCTTATGCCAGCATTTAAGTTCATAATTTCTGAAAACTTTTGGAAACTAAACGTATAGAATTATCAGATTCTACAGAAAAACTGATAGCTGCATGCAGTTTTCATGTTAAGTATATGATACATATTGGCTCATGCAGAAGGTATTGAATTTTAAATATGATACATAGCTTATGTTGATTGCCTTTGACTGTTGCAGGTTCTTATATATGCTGATATCAAGGCTGACTCGTGGAATAATCATGCTGTATGTTTATTATCACAGGTAAAGTACTGCTACTTCTCGAGTAGACAACCATCAACTTATTGAAAGCAAAGAATGTAAAAGTTAAAAAAGCCTTTCAACGACCAATAGATGTGTCAATATGGCAAGTATAACTCAAATCAAGTACTTTAAACTCCCTGTCAGACATTAAGGCGAATCGTAAAATTCTCAGTTAAATTTCAACTTAAATCTGGGCATAACTTGGATTCTGTGGTGATGAATCATGAACTTAACCAACTCTGACAATAAAGCCTGAGTTCAAGTGTCAGGTGAAGTTAGTATAGTACTATGATAGTATGTTAACATTAGGTTCTTTACCCTACCCCTCACGTTTGACATCAGTTCGTGAAGGATCTTTACAATGTGAGAATGGTCTAATTTAAACACCTCTTTTGATCTAGAATTATAATTCTTTACAAGATGACAAATCCAGATATTTGGCTGTTAGCATTTAGCTGTATTGTTAAAATTTCTCTTTAAGTAATAAAGAACACTAAAAGGGTGATAATCCCTAAAATAGGACATAACTGTATATGGAACCTAAACCTGCTTTACTAATAAAAGGAAATACTAAAAGGCTTAGTTGTCATTTTTCTTTCATTTTATAATGATATGATCTAATTTTAGGTATTTTTATGGTCTTCAGTGGTTTATTTCAATAGAATATTTAAGGAATTATTTTAAGGGTGAAAGTAAGCTTGATGAAAATCTAAAAAAGAAAACTCTGTACCGTAATGGTGAAGACAATACCTCAGATGAATAAAATATTGTTTTTGGATTTTAGTTTGACGTGGCATAAGTGATGGAAGTAACCAACCTGCAAATTATGAATAAAGACTATTGACTTTGTTGTTGAGGGTAGTGAACCCTCTGTGGTGTAGCTTTTCTTATTTGGATGTCTATTGTCATGCTTGGGATTGTATGAGGATAAGCCACCATTTTTTAGTGGAATCCCGCCATGCATTTGGTTTTTGAGGACCAACCATGTAGCTCCTTTATGCATTTTGGTGTGCGAGCATCCTTGCATGTAATCCATGGTTGTGAAATTCTTGAGTAATCTAACAAGTAACGTGTTGAACAGAATGATGTGCTTCATTAAGGAGCAATTTAGGAGTTAGCAACAGAATAGTTGCTTGTATACGGTGGTATGTTTCATATATTTATTTAAAGTCCCTATATTCATTACACCAAAATTCTAAAATTTTGGTGAGGGTTGCGGGATATAAGTTTATACTCTACCATGCCCTCGTAGGTTGAGCATCTTTTTTATGAGCTGAAACCTGAACTCACGCAGTGGTGTCAAATCTTTAGAAAATTCTCTTTAAATTCGTGGTCTGCAGGATATGAACCTAGGTTGCTCTGATACCATGTTACACCAAAACTCCGAAGTTGTGGTAAGGGTTAAGGGACTCACGCCACAGTGTCACTTTTTAGAAAATCTGCTTTTAATTTGTGGTCAGTGAGATTTAAACCTGGGTGGCTCTGATACCATGTTGAAATCTCTAACCATTACACCAAAACTCCGAAGTTGTGGTGAGCATTGAGGGATATAATTTTATACTCTTAACATATTTGTAAAGGAAATCTTATAATTGTCTTATTCTTGCCAACAGATTGTTATTAGCTGCCCGGATGTTTTCTTTGAAGTGGAAGACTTCACAGCTTCAGCTACAGAACTATTTTTCAAATGCTTTTCAATAATACTTCAAAGGTAGCTGCTCTAATCTATTTCTTGAAAAGGGATAAGAAATTTATTTTTTGATCATGAATACAGTTCAACTATGATCTAAACATTGAAATTTTCTTGCTTCAGTAAAAATGTTATTTTGCCAGATTTGATCTCCAAATTATCCATGGTTGCTCAAACAATAGCACGCCAGATGAAGGATAAGGTGTGTGTGAAGCCAACTAGGCTTAAATGTTTGATTTGCTTCCACCACTCTACATTAGAATTGATGATTACGTTATATGTTTTGTAACAATAGATTGAAAATGTTTATGCTATTCTGACATGGTGCTTTTGACTTAGATTTTACCTCTCTTCTCAGAAAAAGAGATGATTTTTAATGTCTTTTGAACAGAAAAATCAGATAAAGTTCATGGTGGCGTTTATGTCAGTTTCTTGTGAATTGTTCGAGGAAGCTTCAACTGATATGTGCTTGCCAAGGGTAATCGCCTTTCTGCGAAATATAATGCCTTTCCTGAAGAAATATATCAGAGGTATATATATCTCAAATTAATTATGTTTTCAAATGATTATCTTTTCTTTTTCCATATTTCCTCTCATTTTTTCTTTATTTTCTTTGAGTGGAAACGGAAAGACGTAACTCATATTTATAGTGGTTTATAAGCATGTAGATGTTGCCCAACAACTAAAATACGAAGAGCGTGGATGCATGCACCTACCCATTAGAAATAACATGTATATGCATACATGCACACAAGCCTGCCTAGACATGCATGCCTACAGATGTGAAAATTGTTGTATATATGCAATGTATAGCATGAATTGCAACAGTATATTTTTGACTTGACAGAACATGTGAAATGTGAAGATATTCCTGTTCCTAGACTTTTATTTAATCAGAGATGAAACTTTTATCGGTAATCATCTACAAAGAGGTAATAGTATCATGTTGATGATCACTAATCTTAAACTTAATAATTTGTCATACTTATCCTTGACCTCCTCAATTATGTGAAGGCTCTCAAGGATAGGCATAACGGTGCACCCTCATAAAAGGAAGTCTATTAATTTCTGGTTGTTATTTCAGAGAAAAATTATGCGCCTTCTTATTAGAGACTTCCGCCTTCAAGATATTGTCACTAGTACAAGTTATATTTTTTGAATAAAGCCGTACATGTGTTTCCTTATTGATGGATAATAGCAAGACGACTTCTACAACACATTTATCCCCCCCCTCCCCCCCCCCCTTCCTCCAATTATAAGTTATTTATTGTTATGATCTTTGTAGCAAGGTTTTAAAAATCGAGGAAATATCGGATTGCCAAAATCCATATCGGATTTGTACATATTGGGGATATGTAGTAAATATTGGAGTATCATCTCCAAAGATGTGCATATATAATATAATGTCCTAAAATGTAATCTAAATATACTTGATGAAATGTAAACATAATGAAATATAAAGAGTATATGTTTAGGATCGTAACCAATTATAGAAACTTATTTAGGGAAAAGAGCCCACTAGAATCATGGTAAAAGGCTTCATAGCTCTGAATTTTTTGCTGAAAAACATTAAAGAAATTAATCCAATATTATAATGTTTTGCAACAAGCTATATAAAATGATATATCTGCCAAAATATCAGCTGTTATATCGCCCATGTCTGGGATATGCCACCCAAAAATTACAAAAAAGCGGTAAAAAATATTGAGACCATATCATTTTACATAAAGGCTTATAAAAGGATATATCAGCCGGTATATCGGGCTATATCGATAATATTTAAAACAATGATTTGCAGTAAGTTCCCATAATAGCAACATATGAAATTTGTTTTGCAGATGAAGCTGGTATAGAGACAAATGATATTTCCTTTCATGAACCTGTCTTGGGAGGTTTGATGAGTATGCTAGGCTTTTTGTGTCAAGATTGCATTAAAAGAACTCGTCTTATGGAGAATAGAACAAGTGACTCAAGCAGACTTCTCGGAAAGATACTTGATTTCTGTTTAGAAGAATTGGTGGCTCTTAACAAATTAGTTCATGAAACTCTGTATTTTGGACAGAGAAAAGAAAACCATATTCTTCTATTTGCCATTTTCAGTCATTGCAGTATGTGCATGAGAAATACTTTAAATGAGGGGAACACACAGGTAGCTAAGTCCTAGACTTGTTATATATGTGCAAAAACTGTCATAAATTACAACTTAAATAGCTTGGTATGTGAACTCTCTGTCAGCAGGTGCAGACAATTGGACTCCATGTTCTGAAAAACATTGCTCAAAGAGAAATTGCTGAAGGCCTGAATATGAAAAATCATTGCTTCTCTCTATTCTTCATTGGAGAATTCTTTGGAGATGTTTTTCTTCTAGTCCAACGTACATTGAAGGTAACCCGATTTTGATTGTTCATAATTAAGCAGTCAACATATTCTCAAAGCATTTTTATATGCAGGAAAGTATTAGCAGGGAATCTGTATCAATTATTGAAGAATGTTTAAGGCTGTTGCTTCTTTTTTACACACTTTCAAAAGAAAGTGAAGATTTGCAGGAGATTACAATGTTGCTTCTGGAAGCTCTTCTCATGGTTTTCTCTGTATCCAGTGAAAACTATTCACAGGTTATTCAAGCTCCATTGTGCTGACTTAATAGCTCTGCTAAAAATGTTTCCTACTTATTACCTTGCATCTTTACTGGATAACAATTTCAGGAAATTATTGATGTCAAAAACATTGTGAAGAGGCTCGTTTCTCATCTTGTTCAGATTCCTTCATTTGCTATACAAATCAAAGATATAATGTTGTCAATGCAGGGATCAGTCAGACTGCAACTTCAGGTGCATATTTGGAAACATAACTAAACTACTTTTATTTTTCAAATTTATTATCATGACTACCCAAGTGCATAAAACACGTTTCCACACTTTCTTACTTGCTCTCTTTCTTTTTGTTAAAATTGTGCTATAAATCGCCGAAAATGCCACGATATTGGAGGCTTGGTAGTAGGATCAAGCTTTTAGTTTCCTTCTTTCTCTATGCTTCTTTTGTACTATCTATGCCTTCTGCAGATGTATGTGTTTTTGTCCATGGGTGAAAATGGGATCTGCTTTTGTTGCTTTCAGGATATGATTCGAGAATCAATTAATCAAGGTCAAATTACATTACAAACAAAGATCAGTATGCAACCCAAGATGCCTGTACAGTTGAAGCCAAATGTTACCGAAGTTCGCCAGTTGCAGGCTCCAGATTTTATTGTGAAGTTTGCTGACGGGAATGAACTAAAAGAAGATGATGATGATGCTGATGATGATGATTGGGATGCTTTCCAATCTCTGCCTGCTGCTAACAATGCAACTGGATCTTCAACTAGCTCACATTCTGACATCATAGAGATGAAGCCAGATTCAGTTAGTGAACTTTCATCTCCAATAATCAATGATCACTATGAAGAAAATGATGATGGCCATCCGTCTGACCTCCAAAGTGCTGTGGTCTTCAAAGATTCAAGTGAGAGACAGGAATTTGAGACTAGCACTGGGCCAGAAAGGATGTCTCTTAATAAAGATGAAGCTCAGGGAAGCTTGGATTCCCAAAATCAGGAAATCAAGAAAGATGAATCTGAGGAATCTTCTAATCTGGATCATTTTATAGTTGAAGAAAAGAACTACAATAAAGATGAACTTGAGGAAACCTTGGATTCTCCGGTTTCTGATATTAAGAAGGATGAACCTCAGGAATCTGAGGTTGGAAAAGATGAAACGGAGGAATCTTCTGATCCCCATAATTTTACGAACAATGAAAGGACAGACTGTAAGGAAAATGAACTTGAGGAAACCTCAAATTCTACGCTTTCTGAGGTTACAGATGAACCTCAGGAATCTGAGGTTGAAAAGGATGATCCTGAGGATTCTTCCGATCCCCATAATTTTACATACAAAGAAAGGACAGGTTCTAATGAAGTTGAACCTGAGGAAACCTTGCATTCCACACATTCTGCATTTAAAAAAGATGAAACAGAGCAATCTTCTAGTCCTTATCATTCAGCAGACAAAGAAACGAGTCATGATAAGAATGAATGTGGGGCGACCTTAGATTCTCAACACTCTGAGATTGAAAGAGATGAATTCATGGAAATTTCTAGTTCCCATCATCCTGGGGCTGATGAAACACTTGAAAGTGGAGGTGATGACAGTGTGCAACTCGGTCTCGAGCATGTACCTTGATCTCCAAGTGACTATGAGGAAAGAAGCAATGGCCAGCACTTTGACAGCAGTATTGATTTAAAATTGGTAGTGATGGTAAAGAAGGTTCACACGAGCTATCTTTCGGTTCTTCAGCTGCTCCTAATGAAATTAGCAGCAAGCATTCTGAGTCTGTCAGCAGTGAACAAACAGAAAGCTTGTAGCTAATTTATTTCAGTGCTGTGCCGATGCAGTGCTTTTTAAGACTGTTCATTGCCATATAGAACTATCAGTGTTTTGGACTCGCACCAAATTTGCGTGATGTTGCCGAGCAAGATAAATGCATTTTAAGGAATTATATGAAATCAGCTTGTTGGCCAGGAGTTTTATTCATTTTCCCCTTATTTATGAAATACTATTCCTTTTGTAAAGAGATATATTACATTAGGTTCGCTTGGTACCATATCCGATACGCTAATGGACGAGGACAGTTGATACAGCTTCAGAGTAGAGTTTCAGAGTTGGAAGGCAGCATCCGGTTGTAAATGTCTGTTATGTGAAGGAGTAGTACAAGTGCTGGTTGTGAGCATGTTGTTATAGGTGATGTTTAGGGTAACTTATCAATTTTATTCATGTAATGATGATTTTGATTTTAGACAGAGGCGTTGAGAAGGTCATTCCTTGTTTTGAATTGCAAGTACCTATTTGTGTAATGAGTATTACAGTTATAATTTTAAGCAAAACATTTGACTTGAAAGATAAGAGTAACTAGGGCTCGTATCTGAGTGAAACTTCATCTAATCTGGGTACTGATATTGCTTAGTGTGAGCTGCTCCTCTCATTTACTTCCACAAACATGACTGCAAGAATACATTGTCCTCTTATAAACACTTCGCCTGCTTAAATTCATAATTCATACAGTCTATCTTCAACTCTATAGTTCTGTCATCGTATTTGATGGAAATGGTATGTTTCAAATCTTCATGAAGTGTGTCGAGACTCTTCTCCGTATGTATATAATTTCTATTGAAATTCCATACTGGATTCATTATAAAATTTTGAAAATTAATTTACAGTAGATTTGAGTTTATTGGTTGGCTAAGGAAATAATATATATCGAGTATTTCAAGCTTTGAGATAAGGGGGTTTTTAACGTATTAGAAATGTCATTAGTTCCAGTTAATTAAGAAAAGATATATTAGGCATCATAAAATTTTGAAATTTAATATAAAATTTAAAACATGATACTTGATAATAATTGAACTCTTATAGAAGGATATCTAATTGAAAAAGAATATGTGTTCTTAAAATTCTTATCCCTTCCTAAAATATTCTTAGAATCAATTAGAATTTCAAACTAATTGAAAAGGAGAGTACTTATTCTTACATCACGACTAACAGACACGTGACGGCTTTGGGTAAACCACTACTTGTCACGTGGGGGTCATTACATATTAGTCACTTAAATCATCCTTAACTACGAAATAGTCTCTCAAATTTCAGTATTTGCTTAAGGGGTCATTGCATATTAGTGGCTTAAATCATCCTTAATTGCCAAATAATCTCTCAAATTTCAGTATTTGCTTATTAGTCCCTCAAATCTTCTATTTTCTTAAAAATTCGTTCTTTTGTTAGGGATTCTATTAATTTCTCTAACTCTGGTTTGATTCAGCCTTAACCCAATATTTAAAAATACCCAAAGTCGCCCTGAGTTGTCCATATGGGGTTTTCTCTAACTCTAGTTGGGAAAATAATTGATGGAAAAAGATCTAGATTGGATTTGGGAAAGCACTTGGCTGTTGGAGAAGAAAACGTTAATGAGTTTTGTTTTACTTGGAGTGGGTTGTAGGTATAAATCCATTATGACATGGGTTGATAAGGACTTAAATGATAGTTAATTATGAGTGGGGGTATAACAGGAAAATCATCTAATTCCGTTAAAGTTAACAGAGTTTACTCTCATAAATAACATCACCTAACAAGAGCGACCAATTTATAAAGAATTTGAAATTTTTGAGGGACTAATAAGTAAATATTGAGATTTTAAGAACTACTTGGCAATTAAGGATAATTTAAGGAACTAATATCCAATTAACCATATGTGTGTGTGTATAATAAGATAGTGAGCTCAGATTTTTATAATGAGCTAGCTCAATAGACTACTTGAAATGATGATCGGCATTGTCCATCGTGATTTGAACTCATCATAATCTATATGTAGAAAAAAATTACATTGCTTTGAAAATTTTAATCATTGTTTTAGCTATGTGTAGAAGGGACGACTATTAAGCTGCCTGAAAAATTAATATATCAAATTAGTTTGCTGCATATTTTAGAATACTCGAAATTATTTAAAAATTTTACCATATACATTTAATGATGTGTTGAACAAAATGTATGGTGTCGATCATGAATTTGATGAGCCAATTAGTCTAGCTCATGATACGATTTGAGCTCACTATCTCACAATATCATATATA